>JAKSZT010053947.1:188885-424568 GCA_026826555.1 Tolypeutes matacus | reverse complement strand
GACTCAAATAAGTCCTCCCTGCACATGGTTCACCAGTCCCTTCTATTGAAACCTACATGTGATGCTGGAGTTTCTTAGGTATACTTCCAGCGACTGGAGCCTCCCACCTACCTATGTGCCAGGTGTACATGAAATCTAAGTGGAGCTGCAACTCCTACCCTACAGCTCAATGGACTCATCCAAGTCACCTGGTGAGGAGACAACGATGGGAAATGGCCATCCCAGGGAATGGAGAGGGCCTGCATCTGCAGGCAGGATCATCCCACCCACCATATCCATGGGATATAAGCCCTCTCTCACTTGGAGTTGGAGTGGACATCACCATCCCAGTCGCCTCTGGATTGGGGGAAGAACTATGGACTAGAGTGGACTTGATGGTATTCTCTTGCTCACATATGGTGATTCTTGCAATGCAAGAAATTATAACAATGAGGTGGAGCCAGTGGCCACTTGACAGTTTTTTGGGTAGGGAGGGGATGAGCAGTTGAAATACAGGGGCTTCTTTGGGAGTTGGAGGTTGTCCTGAGTACTGTTGTGGCAATGGATGTAGGCCATTTTAAATCAGCACACACCACTCAGAACTGAGTGGGAGAGAGTGTGGTCTACAGTGTGAACTGTGGTCTATGGTTGGTGGCAAGGCTCCAGGAGGTGTAAGTTCATTGAGGTTGGTGGGCCACACTATGGGAGATGTTTGTGTTGGATGTGGTGGGAGGTGTGGGAGGTGGGCAACATGGGAATCCGAGTGGGTTCCGTATAATATTTTAGGTAATCTAAGCACCTCTTAAAATATATGTATATATATATATAAAAAATAACATTTTTGTAAGCAAATACACATATATGCATATATATTTATATATCATTTTACAAATGTTTGTATGTATTGTGAGAATTTTGATTTTTACCCATAATTAAAAAAAAAAAAAAAGAAAAAAAGAAATACAGGAAGATCCTTTCCATTTGATTGAAAGCATACTCTCTGAAACTTGGAAAAAAATTTTTCTATGTTGTGAGATAATTCAGATGCCTAAAGAGAAAATAAAGGCCACATATTCAGGATTTCCTGACAAGGGATATCCAGTTCATTTCAAAGAGGAATACACCGTGGAGAATCTTCCTTCTTTATCCAGCGTTTAAAGTTGGTGGATGTCCAGGTCATGTCAGGTCTCCTGGATCCACTGACATCAGAGACACACAGATGGAGGCCAGAGTAGTTGACAGTGCCTGGCAGATGGGGAGACCTGAGTGGAGAGAAGAGAGCAGCAATGTTTAAATCCCCAGCACACGCTCAAGGGAGGGACTCTGCTGGTATGGTTGAAGCCACACACAGGGTTGGGAAAATTACCTTGTGCTGTGGTGGTGCTCAGGACCTCATCAAGAATTTCCAGTGTTTTTCCCATCGTCACTATTGCATCTTCTCTTGGAAGTGTTTTCATCTCTCTTGCTCTAGTTCACAGACTCATAAAGTTAACTCTGCTTTCAGCATCACTGCCTTCCCTTGGCCTTTTGTAGCTGACAATAAGGCTGGAGACTATAAAGTCTCTTTCTCTCACCTGGCATCCTAATGATGCCTCAGTCTCTCTATACCCCTTGTGAGCAGCACTCATCTAGTCAAGGAGGTGACATTTCTCTTTAATCAGAACAGCCAGTGTGTCTGCAAGCTGCTTTTCCTGTCTTCAATAATGTCGCCAGATCTGAGACTGCAGTCATCTGGGTAGCAATGAGACCCACCAACAAACAGATGGCAGGTGTACACACCCCTATTTCCCCATGGAAGCTGCGAGCTCCACAGGATGACAAAGCCCCTTCATGGCACTGAAGTCACCAAAGGACACTGCCTAGTAACATAGTATACACCAATCATAGCAAATCCCAGAATTCTGCCTGGAACCCAGCAGCAACTGACAACTTTAACAGGCAACAGCAAGTCTCGGGGCATCTGCAACCTCCGATCCATTCTCTCCATCCCCACCTCTGCTGCCACTGCCCTGCTCTGGCCATCAACATTCTCAGCCTAGAATCGCCATCATTGTCACCACCAGCATTCCCTGCCTTACCGTTTGACACACACCACAGTCACTACCCCCTCAAAGTCAAAGTCATTTAGTGCCAGAGACCCTCAATGTCTGGCTCATGGTAGCCTTAACCCAGGCTCCCTGTGTATGTCACTTCCTGCCTGGCACACTCTGGTATCTGCCTGGTCTTCACATCCCCCACACCCAGGCCCGTTTTAGGGACATCTCCTCTTCTTTCCCTTCATCCACTAATGCCATTCCACAGGTGCCACCACCGCTTAGATGATCCCTTCGTAGGGGGCCTCCCCAGAGCTCTCCTCCAAAGAGGGACTCCTTTCAATGCCCGTCACTACTGCCCTTCCTGCTCATTCTTGGCATCACCCTTTTCCTCTCCCGACAAGCTATATGCTGTATTTAATTTTCTTTCCTCTGATCTGCCTTTCCCCTCTCAAACACCACTTTCTAGAGGATAGAGACTTACTTTCTCCTCTTCACTGCTCAAACATCAGGCCCAATCCCAGTTATATTCAACTGTGAGCAGTAACCCATTGCATTTTTTTTTTATTATGGGTAAAAATCAAAATTCTCACAATACATACAAACATTTGCAAAATGATATATAAATATATATGCATATATGTGCATTTGCTTACAAAAATGTTATTTATATATATATATACATATATTTTAAGAGGTGCTTAGATTACCCAAAATATTACATGGAACCCATTGGGATTCCCATGTTGCCCACCTCCCACACCTCCCACCTAAACCATTGCATTTTCATGACACTTTCCCTGGCATTTCTCTCCATTGGGTCTCCCCATTTGCTCAGACCAGAACAGCCGCTTCCCTTTTCCTGCCATTAATAGCCTCATTTGTACTCATTGTCTGACATAGAAACGTTGTTTGCAATTGACTAGACATATACTTGGAATACTGAATTTCCCTGGGGACAGAAATGTGACTGAGTCCTGTGCCATTTGTTGGTGGATAAGAGAGAGTGTGGAGGGGTGGGCCATGCCAGTTTTTCCCAATTTCCACTGGGTTCTTTCTTCTTGCTCAGAAAATTCATATTGCAACATGCTTGCAATGGAATAAACAAATCACTGTACAAATTTATCATTGAAAAAAAATAGCCATTATTCTCTTATAAAAAATTAAATGATATTAAATTGTCTCCCCCTAAATATATGACATATTTTCTTCTCAAATGGACATATCACTTCTTTAATTTTTTTAATGAATCCAGTTTTAGATTAGGAAAAAAATGTTACTTTGACTTGTAACTTAAGTTTTGGGAAAACACTCTCACTCTGATAAATAAGTTTTGCCAAGTGTGACAGATATGTTCTACATGATCTTTTTATGCTGGATACAGGCCATGTTGAACTCCATCAAAGTTCATAAAAGTATGTGGTCCAAAATAGAAACCATAATGTAAATTATTGACTATGGTTGGTAGCTATGCTTCAATATTTGTACATCTGTTCTAACAAACTTGCCATCCACATATAAAATGCTATTAATAGGGGAATGGGTAAAGGAGTAAGATATTGGGTATATAGGAGTCCCCTGTATTCATTATGCTACTTCTCTGTAAAGTCCTAAATCTTCTTTGAGGACAAAATGAAAAAGACAGGGAGCAGAAAAAGGAATAAAATGTCAGTATACATGAAGGACAATAGACCTTACCCTGAAGAAAGGCAAAAGTGCAAAAACAATATTGTTAATATATTTCATTATTTATTAACCCATTTTTTGTTTTTTATTCATTTTTATTGTTTTAAATTGTTTTGTAGCTTATTTTTTTTTAACTAACATTGTTATTTCATTTACTAGTTAATTGTATTTTGCTATTTGTATTGGCTTCATTTTGGAAGAAGTTTTGGATAACAGAAGGTCTACAACAGTGGAAGGGAAGGATGATAGGTACGGGGTGGCTTGTATGTGGGATACATGAGAGGAAGCTCACCTGAACAAATATATAAGGCATAGAAATGTGGTCAAATGTTCATGGGATAACTTCACAGTGGGTGGAAATTCGCATATTAAACAAAGGAATATCAAAGTCAAATCCTGAGGAGCTTTGAAACATTCTCTAATGAATCAGTAAGAATCTACTAAGCACAGACAGGGACAATGATTATTAAAGGAGGATGGTACATGGATGGGCACTTGAACAGACGACTGTGCATATGAAACTGGACACTTGAAGTTGAAACTCAGCCTAGTATAATATGGTGCCTAAGTGATGCCTCCTGGAAGCCTCCGTGTTGCTCAAATATGGCCTGTCTCTAAGCAAATCTCAGCATATAAATTCATTACCTACCGCCAGCGTGGGAAATGACTCATAGGGATGAGATTCCCTGGCAATGAGTAATTACTACCAAGCACCAACTAGCAATGCAACTGGAAAATACCTTGACCAAGAGGGGGAAAAGGTAAAGACAAATGATTTTGTAAGGCTAAGAGACTTCAAAGTGAGTCAGGAAGTCATTCCAGAAGTTACGATATTGCACGTTTTAGCAGGATGTCATTGAATTCCAAAGTAGATACTAACCCAAATAGTGGGGATTATGTGGGCTCTGGAGATATCCAGACACAAGAGACTAGGCAGATACCTCAGTAGTTTGGTGTGACAGAGTTGGGCTCAGTTGTGTTGCCCAGCATTGGCTCTTCTGTCCTTCTGTCTAGTACTAATTAGTACTAGAGTTGGAATGTGTATGTCCAAGACACATAAATCTTCACGGCCCAGCTATCCACATGCTAAATGGGCCGTGAATCTCAACTGAGTTGCATTACCTACTCTCCAGTTCCTTGGTCTAACCCAGAACAACTAACAAGGAGGTGGTGATGGGCAACTACCATAAACAGGAACTGAGAGATTCTACAACTACAAGCAAGAACGCCCATCCATTGGCCCAATGGGAACGAAGCTCCCTCTCAATTAAAGGTGGAGGAACACCACCAGGCCAAAATCCTCAGGATTGGGAATGAACTATGGACTAAAGGTAGACTTAAAATAGATATATTGTTATTCTAACAATGGAAGAAATTATGTCATTGATATGGAGGCAGTGGCCACTGAAGTTTCTGAAGGCAGGGAGAGGCAAAAAAAGAGGTTATCTGGGGGCATTTTCAGGACGTGGGAATTTTCCTGAATGTCATTGCAACAAGAGATGCAGGCCATTATATATCTTGCGTTAACTTACGGAATTGCTTGGTAGACAGTGTGAAACTACAATGGAAATTTTAATCCACATTAGTGGCAATGCTCCAAAATGTGTTCATGAATTGCAATGAATGTACCTCACTAATGAAGGATGTTGTTAATGTGCGTAAATGTGGGAAGTGTGGGGAGCAGGTCAAAGGGGAATCCCCTATATACTTTATGTGACATTTGCATAATCTAAATATCTTTAAAATATTTTTTTAATTTAAATTAATAAATAAATAAAATAAAATACATTTCTGGTTTTCTGTTTAAGGTGACATGTACTTTATGTAATGCAGGTTGATGATGGTGCCATACTGTGAAATCTATTTTATCAGTAAATTGTGTAATGCAAAAAAAAAATTTTTTTCCTATTCACTTTTTAAAGTATTTTATTGCTATACTTCATATAATGTCAAATTACAATAAAACATGGCAAATAGAATAATCATAGAGATAAAATCACTAATCAAGTTAATATATAAGTAAACAAAATTATCTTTGAAATACAGGAAGATCCTTTCCATTTGATTAAAAGTATAATCTCTGGAAATTAGAAAGAATTTGTCCATGCAGTGAGATAATTCAGAGGTCTAAAGAGAAAGAAAAAGCCACATATGCAAGGTTTTTCTTAGAAGGGTAAGCCTGTACATTTCAAACAGGAATTGACTATGTATAATCTTCCTTCTGTGGTCCGAGTTTAAAGTCCAGGTAACATCGGGTTCTCCCCAATCCTCTGGCCTCAATGACACTCAGATGGATGGCAAAGTAGTTGACAGCACCTGGCAGCTGGGGAGGCCTGAGTGGAGAGAAGAGAGCAGCACAGTTTAAATCCCCATGCCACACTCAAGGGAGGGACACTGCCCGTAGGGTTGGAAACACACACATGGTTGGGAAAAATACCTTGTGCTGTGGTGGTTTTCAGGACCTCATCAAGTGTCTCCTGTGGTTTTTCCTGTCTTCATCATTGTGTCTTCTATTTGGAAGGTTTTGTATTTCTCTTGCTTTAGTTCACTGACCAGTAGAGTAAACTCTCCTTTCATCATTTCTTTCTTTTCCTTGGCCTTTCTGTAGATATCTGTAAGGCTGGAGACGCTTAAATGCTCTTTCTCTAGCCTGGTGACCTCTAAGGATGCCTCAGTATCTCTATACCCCTTGTGAGCAGCACTCATCTTGTCAAGGAGTTGGAATTTGTCTTTAATCAGTGCAGCCAGTGTGTCCGCAAGCTGCCTTTCCCTTCTTCTATAAAGTTGACTTCTCAGTGACTGCACTAATCTGAGTAGCCATAAGAGACTCACCAAGAAACCAATGTCAGGTGTACACACCACCTATTCCCACTGGAGACTGTGATGGACTGTGTGCTCTGAATTCATATAATCAGGCAGCAGCTCCATCACCCCCTCTCCCAACTTCCAAGGCTAGCCCTAAGGAAAGCTCCACTTTGTGGCCCTGTAGTCACCAGAGAGGCCTGCCCAGTAACCACGGATCTATCAATCACAGCAAATCCCAGAATTGTGCCAGGAACCCAGCAGCAACTGGCAGTTTGAACAGATATTCAGTAAGCTCTTCTAATGAGGGATTTAGTGGTTAACATATTCTTGTCTTCATTACTTTCAAATGATCTTCCTTAAAATTTTTTATTGATTAAATTTTGAGATATCATGAAATATTCCAAAGTTACCTGAAAGATTTGCTGTTTTTTTAGAGTTTATACTTCCCCTTCCCAAGGTGTCCAACAGTAAGAATCATGGTTTCCACCTATATTTAACCTTTCTTTCAACACCCAATTCCATTATGTGCACTTCTATTTTTTCTCCCCTATTGTGAACATCCTGCATCAGTTTGGTACTTCTGTTACAAAGGAAGAACCAATATTATCCATTATTATTAACTAAAATTCATAGTTCACATTAGAGTTCTATCTTTGTGTTGTACAGTTCTATGGGTTTTGACCAAAGTTTCATGCCATGTATCAAACATTACACTATCATATCGAATTTATTGTTGCTCTAAAAATACACTGGGCTCCACCTACTATATCCCTGGAAATCAAAGATGAGTTTTAGGTTTTTCACAATTGAAAAGCAGCTCAAAAGGAGTCAAGAATATTGGGAAATGTGAAAAATACATGAAGCTCAAATTTCAGTTTTCAATGGTATTTATTTTTATATTTTGAAAAAATGATCCTCATATAATAAGGGAGATGAAGGAAAATACAGAAAAAGAACTAAAGGATATGAAGCAAAAAATGAATGAGCAATATGGGAATCTCAAGGTGAGATTTCACAAACAGAAATACTGGTGTTGATGAACTCAATAACTGAGATGAAAAATTCCCTGGATGGTGGCAACAACAGATTGGAGGTAGCAGAAGGAAAAATCAGTGATCTCAAAGACAACACTACTGAAATTTTTCAGACTGAAAATAGAAAGAAAAAAGAATGTGGTAGTAGGTTATTGGAAGTGTAATTAACAGCAATGAATTATGGATGTGATTGTGGTTGAAAGGGGAAGTTTAGGTTCATCTATTGTCACTAGAAGTAAAGCTAGAGGGTAAAGCATGGGCCTGTATAACATAGCGAAGTCTGTTGTGGAGGATGACTGTGTTTAACAGTACAAAGATAATAATGTTCTTCTATGAAAGAGAACAAATATATATCAATATTAAAGGCTTAATTAGAAGATAATATATAGGAAGAAAAAAAACAACTAAAACAACTATGGATGACATTTAACAAGAAGAATGTTATATTCTTTCCTCAATTGTAACAAAGGTACCATACCAATGCTAAGTGTCAATAATAAGGAAGTGTAAAGGCTATGGATTTTTCTTTTTAGAACAAGAGAATGTTCTCAAATTCACTGTGGTGATGAATGCACAAATCTATGATTAACCTGAGAGCCATTTATTGTATGCTTTGAATAAATCGTATGGTTTGTTAATAAAACTGTCCTTAAAAAAAAAAGTTTTCTTCCATTGCTGAAAGATAAATGGTATAATATGTGTGGAAAGGTTTAGTTTCTCCAAAGGAGTCTATTATAGAATGTCAAAGTATAGTTTGATCATCATTTTGATTGTGTTCTAGTTTCCTATAATAAAATTCTGGTTGAAATGCTAAGTGAACCGATTTTCTAAAAAGCCATAGAATATTGGTTATTCCATTTAAATAAAGAATATTTATTGATACAGCATTTATGTTTATAGAGTAGCTATATTGATTTGATCTGGTATAATCTCTTAGCATTGTAATGGCACTATTATATCAGTCTTTAATTAATTGAGGGAGCTGTCGGCCTGATAATTGGATATGGAGCTTTTCACATCTAAGTCATTAAATCAAACATAGACCAAACTGGTAGTAACCAAGAATGATTACAGCTAGAAGATAAAACATGGAGCTCTTTGGTGGCTTCTGTTAAGTACATGTAGGTCACATGGAAGTACGTTGGAATTATTGCTGACGGAACATGGGCTCATAACTATCATCACTACAGCCTTTCTATAGGTAGATAGAAACAGATGTAAGGCCCAGGGACTGATAAAGCCAAGAGACATCTCTTTATTATTGCAGAAAGATCTGTTCTACTCTGAGACTATCCTAGGTATTTCAATTAGTTCAATTAGTTTACTTAAGATTTTAGTAAGATGAGAAATGAGAATGTATTGATAAACAGTCTAGAGACCAAATATAAATAGGCCTGGGGAAGGCGCTTAATTTTCTAATATTTCCTTATGATCTTGTCTCTGTGCTGCTCATCAAGCTGTTCTCTGTTCAATAATTGCAAAGCAGTGGTATGGAGAGAGTAGGCTTACTTTTAACACTGATTCATAGTTCTTTATATTTTCACATAGACTTTAATATTAAGAGAAAACTAATTGCAGGATGGAAAACAATTGCCAAAGATGTTTTCCTTAATGTTTTTTTTTTTTCAGGAGCTTTAGTTGAATATGTTTTCAACTTACTATTCCTTTTTTCATAATCTTCATGCTAACACTATTTGTTGCAAGATAAATTTGGATCTGCTCTTAATGTTTGATAAATTGATACTTGCAATCTTATTAAAGAAGTAAGCATCACTATCATTTCATTTCTAGAGAAGGTAACTTAGATTACTGCTTTGCAACAATTTAAATTACCATTTTTTTAAAATTTCTCAATGATCATGATCAATAAATATGTGAAATACAATAAAAATGAAATACCTGAAAAGAAACACATTAAAAAATCACACAGAGTCTAAGCGACCATTGAGCGATCATCAAGTATAACAATATATGCATTATGCATTATGGGAGCAACAGAAGAGAAGAAAGAGAGAAAGAGGAGGAAGGAATATTAAAAGAAATAATGGCAGAAAACATCCCCAATTTATTAAAATACATGAATATTCACATTCAAGAAACACTCCCTCCCCTCCCCCCCAAAAAAGCCAAACAGGATCAACTTTAAGAGAACCATGCCCAGGCACAGAAGATATTCCCGAAAGCCACAAGAGTAAATGATTTTCTTATATACAGGGGTGACCCAGTAATCATTAAGAGCTCATTTCCCATCAGAAACCACTGAGGAAAGAAAGCAGTAGTATTAAATATTTAAAGTGAAGAAAGAAACAATTGCCAATGAAGAATTTTATATCCAGCAAGACTGTCTTTCAAAAATGAGGGAGAGATTGGGTCATTTCCAGAAAAATAAAAGCTTAGGGAGTTCATTAACACTACATCTGCCCTATGAACAATGCTAAAGGCAGTTCTTCATACCAAAAGGAAAGGACATTAGACAGTGACTAGAAGTACCATAAAGAAATAAAGGCCTCCATTAATATATGGGTAACATAAATGCAAGTAAAATTCTGTTATTTTTCGGGAGGATATGACTCCACTTTTTACTTTTTATAGGTTCTAAAATGCAAAATGCATAAACAACAATGAAAAACCTATGATTTTGAACTTACAATATATAAGGATATAATTTGTAACAAGTAAAATAAAAGAAGGGGAGATAAAAGGGTATAGGATCAGTGCATGTCTATGCTATTGAAGTTCATATAAAATCAAATATGACTGTCATAGATTTGGGGAGTTAAATTTTATCCTCATGGGAACCTTAAAGAAAATATATTAAAAATATACACAAAAGAATTGATAAGAGACACAAAAGAGTACACTGAAAAAATCAAATATGAAAGTGGGCATTAATGGAAGATTTGACAAACAAAAAAGGTATAAATCATACAAAGACCATGTAGCAAAATGGCAAACAAAGTCCTGTATATGATTCCTGACTTTAAATGTAAATGGATTAAAGTCTCCAGTGGAGAGACAGAGTTTGACAGAATGGATTAAAATGAAAAAAGAAGAGGAAGCATATTCCAACCACATACTGATTACAAGAGACTCACCTTAAATTCAAAGATGAAAGTAGGCTGAACGTGAAAGGATGGAATAATACACCATGAAAATAGTAAACAAAAGAGAGCTGGAGTACCTATACTATTAGATAAAACAAATTTTGAACAAAAATTGTTATAAGGGACAAAGAATTTCACTATATACAGAAAAAGGGGACAGTTCAAAAAGAAGACTTCACAATTACATATGCATCCAAAGGCAAGCCCCAAAATAAATGAAGTAAATATTGACATATTTGAAAGGAAATATAGATGTTTCTAGAAAAATAGTATAAGACTCCAGTATACCATGTACAATAATGGTTGTGACTATTTAGAAGACCAAAAAGGAGGTAAAAGATTGAATAATACTCTAAACCATCAAGACCTTAAAGATATATAGAGAACATTGCACCCAACAGCAGCAGAATGCACATTCTTCTCTAGTGTATATTAATCGTTCTCCGGGATCGATCATATGTTAAGTCATAAAACAAATATCAATAAATTTTAAAATGTGGAAGTCACACAATGCATCTTCTCCAACCACAATGGAAGGAAGCAAGGAATCAATAAAAGAGGGAAAACTGAAAAATTCACAAATATGTGAAAATTAAGCAATGCACTCTTAACCAACCTGTGGGTCAAAGAAGATCAATGAAAATTTAGTAAATATCTTCAGGCAAATGAAACCAAAAACACAACATATCTAAACTCATGGAAGACAGCAAGGGCTGTACTGAGAGAGATTTATAACGTTTAATGTTTACTTTAAAAATGATCTCAAACCAAAGATCTAACTTTCTAACTGAAGGATCCAGAAAAAAAAGAGGAAACTAAATCCTAAGCAAGCAGAAGGAAGGAAATAAAAAAGACTAGAATAGAGCTAAATGAGATCAAGATTTAAAACACAGAGAGACTCAACAAAACCAAAAGACTTTACTAGACTGAAAAAAACAGAGAACACAAATAACTAAAATAAGAAATTATTGGGGATATTACAACAAACCCTACAGAAATAAAAAGGATTATAAAGAATACTATGAACAAGTGTACACCAACAAATCAGATACCCTACATGAAATGAATGAGTTCCTAGAAACAGGTAAACTACCTACACTGACTCAAGAAAAAAACAGAAGATCTCAACAGACCAATAACTAGTAAAGAGATTGAATCAGTAATCAAAAACCTACCAACATCCATATTTAGTAGTAATCTTTTGATGATGTTCTTTCATAATCTGTAACAATGTTCTACAACAATGCAAAGTGTAGGTGGAGGAATGATGTATGGAAAATGGGCATATTATGCATGACTGCTGTGTAAGCTCACAACTTCGCTAATAATATATATATATATGTAATCTAAATCTTCCTTAAAATGAAATAAAAAGGAAATAAAATAAAATAAAATAGAATGAAGTTGGACTCCTACCTTATCCTATGTACAAAATTAACTCAAAATGGATAAAAGACCAATATATAAGAGCCAAAATTATAAACCTTCCAGAAAAACGATAAACAAGCATGTTCAAGACCTTGTCTTAGGATATAGTTCTTAGTCTTTACTCAAAGAGCATTAACAATAGAAGACAACGTAGACACATTGGGTCTTCATCAAAGTTAAAGACTTTTTGCATCAAAGGACTTCATCATGAAAGTAAAAAGACAATCTAATAATTGGGGAATAAAGAATAAAGTTTACAGGGGCCAGGGTAAGGATAAGGAAGTGGGAATTTATGCTTAATTGCACAGATCATGAAGGTGATTATATCCCTCAATGGTGACTTCTCCTCTCAAATGAGTCTGCTCTACACAAACATTTCCTTTTTTTTCTTTTTTTAAAGGAAGCTTTAGATTACATAAATATTACATCAAAAATTTGGGGGTAGCGGGAATATAGGAGATTTACAGATACCCCACTCCCTCCTTTTTGCAAAATTTCCCCCATTAGCAACATATCTCATTAGTGTCACAACCATCTCTTTTTACTTTTTCAGGTTACATGTCTGTAATAACATTTCCACTGTTGCTAGCCCTAATTTGCTGCACCAGAGCCCTTGGGGCTTCCTTACACCACCAACCCAAACTTTGTAATCAGTCCTTTATTAATAAATGTTCGTTTAGTTGTCTTATTTTGAGTGTACCATCTGTTTTCCTTAGGACTTTGATAAGGTATGCAATAGTGGATTAAGTTGTTTAATCTTTATGAGCTTGTTTTCTTATTTATAAATTAAAATAATGTAACAACTGCTCTTCAGATTATTCTGATGATGAAAAGTGATGCTTTAAATAGAGTGTTTGAAAGAATAAACACTCAAAAATATAATCGTTATGGTTATTTTATTGTAAGGATGCAGTTCACTGTGTGCAATGGAAAACTCAACTAGAAGTAACATGACTAAAATGAATGCTTAACACCCATTAAAAGAAATACAAATCCTGCTTTTGGTTTTATTTTGTTGGTTTATTTTGTGTTTTCCTTTAATCCTTTTTTGGGATAATCAGAGTGGGCCAAGCCCCTGGGCAGGACACAGCTACCTCTCGCCAGCATCTTTTTAATACCAGAAACCCAGTGGCTCAGCCCCTGAGCAGCTAGAATGAAATAAAGTAAAAACATAAAATAAATTTTTAAAAAATTTTAAACAGAAAAAAATAAAGGCATAAAAAACACAGCACATTTCTTGATGGAAATTGAAATTTCCTTGTATTTTAGAAATAAAAATAATAAGAAATACAAAACAAGATGTTTCAGGGTTGTTTAATTCAGGTGCTTGAAACCATCATCTAAGACCTAAGTTTTTTCTTTCTTCTCACCCTAAAATGCATGCTGTCTGATATCTGGACACATACTTGAGGAAAAGGGAAGAATAGTCATTAGGAAACTAACTGAATTGACACTATTAGTAAAGTATATGGTAGGGAGTGGGCTTCTTGGCATCTCTGTCAGCTCCTGAGATCTCTGTCATCACATCAATGTGGTTTGGACTCAGAGAGAGTCTAGCAGGGTTGAAGTGAACAGACCAGGGTCTGAATGATAACGAAAAATGCCTTCAGGAAAACCAGTGAGTGAAGAAGTGCTGCTATATCTGGTGTGATGATTAGGCTCATGTGTCAACTTGGCAAGGTAATGGTGCCCAGTTGTCTGGCCAAGCAATCACTCGCCTAATTGTTACTATGAGAACACATCATAGACTTGAATTATCTGTAAGTTATTGTATCTGTAGCTATTTTCATCTGCAATCAACTGTAATTGGCTTCAACAATGAGAGATGCCTCATCCAATCAACTGAAGGCTTTAAAAGGATAAGTGATGGTTTCAGCAGTCAGAAGAGAAAATTTTCATCTCTACTTCAGCCAGCCAGCTTCTCCTGGGGAACTCATTGAAAATCTTCTTCAGAGTTCCTGGCTTGAAGCCTGTCCCACAGAATCTGGCCTTGTGTATCCCGACAATCTTGGGAGACAACTTTACAAAATCTCATAATATTTACAGGTATCTCCTGTCAGTTCTGTTTCCCTAGAGAACCCTAACTAATATACCTGGTGACAACGATAAGCCCAGCTGCAGAAGATATCCCATAACTTTGACAACAGCTTCTACTTCAGTCCCAACCTGATGGATCCTGTACCCTTTTCTCCACTAACAAAGACAGTAACTATCAGGGGCCTGGGCTTGCCAGCATTAGAAACCATCTATGGCTAACCTAAACAAATCAAGCCGTCTTTCAACGGAGAGATGTAAGGAAACTCAAAATCAGTGGGTGTGCTATAGAATCAGTCTATAAAAACAGAGAGGACCCAAAAAAGATTAACTAAAAAGAGTCCTGCCCTGGGAGGTCTGCTAGAGGAAGACCCACAACTGCGGTTGATTCTGCTGCCTCTCATCATTGTCATCGCTGTCACTCATTGCAGCATCCACCCTTTGAATTTTGCTGGTGTTCCTCCTGATTTAAGGCCATATGGGCATATTCAAGTGACCAGGCCTCATTCATCTACATATACCCTAATGGCCTAGGAGTAAGGAAAGAAAACCAGGCTCCTCTGATCTTCTGTAGGCTCCCCTCCAAACCAAATGGTGTAATCTATTCTAAAAGTATATCCAACTCTATTACTTCACTGTTGGAGATCCTTCCTGGGACTCACATTACCCATAATCCAGCTCCTACTAGCCTCATCTGGTTTAAGAGTAAGAGATATCCCACCTTCATTTAACCTTAGCTGCAGTGAACTTCTTTCCTACCATGACCCACAAGCTCCCTCCCACAGGAGGATTTGCACTTTAATTCTATCTACATTCTTCCCCACCCCCTGCTGCTTTTCAGCTACTCTTAGTCAATCTTTAGGACTCCATCAAAATGTTACTTTATCAGGGGAGCTTTACTGCTTCTTCATGACTGGGCTAGTATCCCACTGTTTTCCAGCAATCTTTAGTTCTCTTAGCTATCACTTTAATACTTATCCATCTGGACTCTCTCCCTAGACTAAGCTGATCAGGACAGGGATAACCATGGGTGTCTTGTTCACCACTGAGTCCCACACTGCCTGACAGCTTCTGGTACTCCAAAGCAGCCCATGCTGCCTGGTCCCTGATCCTTCTGTTGTTCCCAATAGACATCTACATCAGAGCTTCTCATGCTTTGATACACATGAATCCCCAGAGGAGCCTGTGAACATGTGAATTCTGATCCGGGCAGGACAGTAGGTTCTGCGTTTCTGAAAAACTCCCTGATGATGCCAAAACTCCTGGTCCATGTACCACACTTATTAAACCAAATGAGATTCAAGTTGTTCCCATTGAGAATTCCAGGACCACGGAGCCAGGATGGTGTTGGGCATGGAGTTTGTCTCACTTGTCTCCAGGAGCCCAGGTTAGAGGTAGCAGTAATTCTGTCTCTGCCCAGCAAATTGATGCAGGATAATGGTCTTAGAGGGTCCCACACATTAGCCAGGTTCTGAGTCTACTCACAGTGTTTCAGTAAGAAACAAGTAACTTGAAAGAGAATGCAGAGCTTGAAGCCAATTTAGCTTGTACATGTAGAATGCATTTTCAGATCTAAACACTTCAGCTGAGCCCCCAGGTGAGGGCTATTACCAGAGCAGAATATTTCAGTCTGAAACTGAAGCTTCTGAATTATAATGCAGAATACCCAAAGTTCAATGCTTGACCAGAATCTGGCACCCCAACATCACAAGGACAGGTGAACAATGTCTATATTTACAGAAAGGAAGTTTAATTGGTGGCACTCCCACAATAAATTTAAGTAACATTGTTTGGGGATTAAACTCTTCATTTACTAAGCTTTTACATTTTGATGCTTCATTTCAAATTTAAGCTGCAGAACATAAGTTATGACATAAAGTGGGTTTTTTTAATTAAGTTGAGGACTAAATAAACAGGTCAAATGATAAATGGAGACTGCAGGACCATGGATTGTGTGGTCTTTGTAACTTCCAAGACTTAACCCTTCCTTTCCTGGTACCACACTTCCTTCTGCCCCTCTGGATTGTAAAGTACTGTGACCATACTGAACATGAATGCACCAAAATGCCCGTTTTAGATGGAGAATTTTACAAGAAAGTGATTTGGGTTGAAGAGCAGAATGCTTGTCTTGCCTTTCCAAGTGTTTATTTCTCAAAATTGTACTGTATGGGACATGGATGAAATTCTTGAAATTTAGCTCAAAATTGAAATTAAGTTGTCTTACCATTTTCCCAAACAAAATCAACTTCCTGCATAAGTGAGTCTAACAATGTCTTCAGTGTAACTCACAGATTGGCAGTAAGAAAACAGCTACAAACTGATAGGATGTGAATTCTCTCAGCATGGCACTCCTTAGATGCCCTAAGCTTCCTAAAATGCATAGAATGATGTAGCACGCATCTTACTGAAATATTTATGTATATTCTAGAACAAAACAGTTCATACAATTTAATGTCTTATTTTCTCTATCCTCAGTTAGGTTTGTAGAGCAGATAGAAAGTTAAGACAAGCAGCTTCTTAAGAAAATGCAAAGAAGACATTTATTCATTCTTTCCAAGTCTCTCTTCTAAAAACAAGAGCCCTTAACTTTCAGGTCTGGATGTGGCAAGAAAGTTTTGGAGCCCTCTGAGTTTGGAGACCCTGATCTTTTGGGTGTGCTTGTTGCATTATGTAACCAGTTAGGCAATGTCTGCATAGCTATTTATCATAGAGCTAGATCCTCACTGTATTGTCATGCAGCAGAGACTTCATAATCAGTCCCATGTCTGATGCCTTCTGAAACTGTACTTAAGGCATATTGTTTGTTGTGGTTCTGAGCAATATCCAAGAAGCGAGCCTCCTAGACCTTGGAGGATCAGAAATCAGCAGCATAATATACTCACTTGTGTTAATGGACTCCAGAGCAAGAAATGGAGAGAGGAAAATGGATTGATTGCAACATGCAGACATTTGAGACAGTGAAATTAAATGCAAAATAAATGTTTGTCTGGTTTCAAATGAAAATACAATGAACCCACGCCAACTAGTTATCGTATAAGTCCATGCTTAGTCTACTAGATAACTATTGTCTCATGAGTCAGGGGTGTAGTGAATATCCTACATGTGGTCCACTTTTTGAAGTCAGTGCAATAGTCACCTTCTTTGTTCACCATATCAGAATTGTGGTGGTCACACATTCTGTGCCTTTGATTGGTTTTACAAATGTAAAATCTGGTGGCAATTATTAATGGTATGACTAATTCTCATCAGCCCAGATCTCTCTGAATCCAAACTTTTTTAATTGTAAAAGATAATGCAGTTCTCAAAAATGTATGCTTTCTTTTTCTGATGTTATTTCAACCACCTTGACAGATACATAAATTCCCTTAGGTTCTTATCCCTTTCATGTAATTTCCTCCTCTAACACTCTTTAAGACCATGAGGAAAAAGGCTATGTAAATTTAATTCCTATCCACCCACCTCTTACATGCTTTCTCTAAGAGACCACAATATTTAGTTTTACCTCCGGGAAGAAGAACTTAAATGATTCTACCTATTCACCAGTTGCTTTCTAAGAAATGTTATACTGGAAGTCTTTATGCCTAGCCCAACTCATAATCTCATGACTTCAAATTCCCATGTGTTTTTATTCAAGGATAATGGCGAGAACATAGCTCAGGCTTATCAATACTGAAGCATGGAAGATTCATTTAAAAATATTTTGCTCGCAATACTTCAAACTGCCCGTTTCATAAGGTGATTTCAACTAAGTTAAACTTGGAGAGCTCAAAAATCCATAATTGATTGCATTAGTTCCCAATATAATTAGTGATGGATACATGACTTCTAACTGGCAATAGCCAGTCCACCAACTGGAGAAGAAACAAATGGTTGGCTTAAGTTCCAACTAGCTATTTTTTGGGCAGCGTGGGCAGCACTAAGAAAATAAAGGGCTATAAATTTAATACCTTGATGACTCACATAAATGAAATATGTCTAACTGCACAGAACACACATTCTTCAAAAAAGGAAGGCTAACAAAGCCTAAACTTTGTATTTCACAACCATTATTTCTGAGTCTCTCTCTTCTGCAAGGATATCTATGTCCTTCAAAAGGGTTGGGCCATTTTCTACCATTATTTCTTCAAATATTCCTTCTGCTCTTTTTCCCTTCTCTTTTCCTTCTGGGACAACCATGGCACATACGTTTGCATGTATCCTGCTGTTGTTTAGTTCCCTGAGACCTTGTTAAAGTTTTTCCAAACTTTTCTTCATCTGTTCTTTGTATGTTCACTTTCAGAGGCAATTTCTTCCAGCTCACCAATCCTTTTTTCTGCCTCCTCAAATCTGTTATTATATGATTCCAGTGTATTTTTTTAATCTCATTTACTGCACATTTCATTCCCATAAGATTTGCTATTTCTCTATCTATGCTCTCAAATTGTTCTTTGAGCTCATCCAATGTCTTTTACTATCCTTAATTTCTTTAGCCATCTCACTGAATTTATTAAGGAGATTTGTGTGAACATCTATAATTAGTTGTCTCAACTCCTTTATGTCACCTAGAGGCTAATCTTGTTCCTTTAACTGGGCCGTATCTTCCTGTTCCTTGGTGTGGTTTGTAATTTTTTGTTGGTGTCTTGACAACTGGCTTACTAGAGTATTGATTCTGGGTGCAGTTTTTCTATTTAGTTTAGGGCTTCCTGCCCTTTCTCTCTTGCTGGTTGTATAGTAGGAGCCAAGAATGTAGTTGGTGCTATTAAGCAGTGGAGTTTGAAGCTGCCCTCAGTGCCCCAAGGATCAATGAAGCTTCTCCCAACTTTTTCCTTTGCCAGGGGTAGGGACAGAGCCACAGCTGTGTGGAAAAATCCAAGTCATGCAGGTCTAGACTGTAGTTGCCCAGAAAGTCTGATGAAGCTTCACAAAATTTCTCCCCTGTCTGGGGTGGAGATGGAAAGAAGTGGGTCCCGACCAGCACTGTGATCCTCAGTCAGCCCTGCTTCCCCTCTTCATTCATGGAGTTAAAATGGTGACTACTGACCCCTTTCTGACTTGGACAGGTTCAACTTTAGCTGTTTTTAGGATTATACTTTAGCCTGCTGAATTTATTAATCAGTAGCTGAAGTTGGTGCCCAACTGTCTCTTCCTCCCCAGTTTTGGGGAAGTGGAGCTACCAATTCCAGGAATGGAGCAGCTCCCGAGGTGGCTTCTGACTCCATGGAGGATGGGCACTGGCCTCCTTGGCATAGAAGGCCCTAACTGCAAATCTTCTCCACAGATGGGCACTCTCCTCCTTCCATTCATTCAAGGATGTTCCAGGATGCATTACTGGGCACTTGGAGCCCCCAAACAAATCCTTTAGTTAGCTCTGGGTGATTATAACTGTCCTGTAGCCCTAGCTGATTCTAGGAGCACCTTATTCTGCTGCCATCTTGCTGGTTGGCAATTCATCCTTTATTTTTCAACTGATACTATTTAGATTAGGAATAAATGTTACTTAGACTTGTAATTTAAGTTTTGGGAATACACTCTCACTGTGATAAATAAATTTTGCCAAGGATGATGGAAGTGTTCTACATGATCTTATAAGGTTGGTTATAGGACTTGTTGATTTGCATCAAAGGTTATTAAACTGTTTGGTACAAAATATAAACCTTAATGTAAACCATTGACCATAGTTGGTAGCTATGTTTCAATATTTCTACATCAGATCTAACTAACTTGCCATCCACATATAAAATGCTATTAATAGGGGAGGGGAAAACGGGGGAAGGTGTTGGGAATAGAGGAGTCCACTGTATTCATCATGGGACATTTCCATAAAGTCCTAAATCTTCTTTGAGGACAAAACGAAAAAAGGAAAACACCAGGGCAAAATAAGGAAGAAAATGTCACTGTACATATATGACAACAGACCTTACACTGAATAAATGGCCAAATGTCAAAAACGATTTTTCAATAGTTTGTCATTATTTTTTATTAGCATCAAATTTTTGTTTTTTTATTTCTTTTTATTCTTTTCACTTGTTTTCTATTTTATTTCTTATTTTTAAAACTATCATTATTATTTCATTTTCTTATTAATTGTATTTGGCTATTATTATAGGCTTCATTTTGGAAGAAGTGTTGGATCACAAAAGGGAAACAACTATGGCAGGGGAGGATCATTGTACAGAGTGGCTTTTATGTGGGACACACGGGAGGCAACTCTCCTTTGTAAACATATAAGGCATCAAAATGTGTTCAAATCTATGTGGGGCATTGTCACAGTGGGTGGAGATTCCCAGAATACCCAAGGAATATCAAATTCCCATCCTGGGGAGCTCTGCCACATTCTCTAATGGATCAGCAAGAATCCTCTGAGTACAGACAGGGGCAATGACAATTAAAGGAGGATGGTCCATGCATGGGCCCTTGATATTGATGACTGTGCATATGCAACTGTACTCTTGAAGTTGAAACTGAGCCTAGTATGATAGGGTGCCTAAGAGATCTCTTGGAAGCCTCCCTGTTCTAAAATATGGTGTGTCTCTAAGCCAAATTCAACATATAAATACATTACCTTCAACCAAGCATGGCAAATGACTCCCAGGGAGGAATTTCCCTGGCAACGAGGAATTACAACAAAACTCAAACTAACAATGCAACTGGAAAAAGACCTTGACCAAAAGGGTGAAAAGGAAAAGACAAATGAGTTTATCTGACCAAGAGACTTCAAAGTGAGCTGGGTATTCATTCCAGAGGTTACACTTATGCATGCCTGAACAGGATTTCTTTGAATGCCAAATAAGATACTACCCCAAATAGCAGGATCATGCAGGCTCTGGAGACATCCAACATTAGTCAGCGCAGATAGATCAGGAGTTTGAAGCTTGTCAGTGGGGCCTACTTTGGAATTTATGCTCCCCAGTGTGACAGAGTTGTACTCAGTTGTGGTTTCCCTACTCATGGTTCTTCTGTCCTTCTATTTGAACCTATAATTAGTTCTAGAGTTGGTATGTGTACGTCCAAGTCACGTAAATCTTTGGACTATACATGTACCAGGTGGGCCCTGAATCTCTACAGAGTTGCAAAGCCTATTCTGCATTCCGTTAGTCTCACCCAGGACAACAAAAAAGGAGGTGGTGATGAAAAATTACCATACGAAGGAACCAAGAGATTCTACAGCTGCAAGCAAGAAAATCCATCCATTGTCCCTGTGGGTTTGAGGCTCCCTCTCAATTAAGGTGGGGTGGGCATTACCATCCCACAATCCTCAGGACTGGGTAATGAACTATGGACTAAAGTAGACTAATCGTTATTCTACTATAGATATATTTTGATTCTGGTAATGGAAGAAATTATATCATTGATGTGGAGGCAGTAGCCACTGGAGGTTCAGAGAGCAGGGAGAGGGAAAAACAGGTTTAATCTGGATGCATTTTTGGGACCTGGTAATTCTCCTACATGATAATGCAGCTACAGATGCAGGCCATTCTATATCTTGACTTAGCCTACCAAATTGGGTGGGAGAGAGTGTAAACTACAATGCAAACTGTAATCAACATTAGTGGCAATGCTACAAAATGTGTTCCTCCATTGCAATGAATGTAACTCACTAAAGAAGGATATTGTTAATGTGGGAAATTGATGGACGTGCGGGAGCAATGCATATGGAATTCCACGATATGTTTTACTTGACATTTCTTAATCAAAGTATCTTAAAATATGTATAAATTATTTTTTAAAAATAAATAAAATTTAATACATTTCAGGTTTTCTGTTTAAGGTGTTGTGAAGTTTATGTAATGTAGGTTGTTGACAGTGCAATGCTGTGAAAGCTATTTTATCAGTAAATTGTAAAATGCAAAAACAAAAATTGTGCCATTCCTCTTTTTAAAGTATTTTTATTGCTATACTTCATATAATTTCAAATTACAATAAAATATGTGCAATAGAATTATAATATAGTAAAAAATAATCAAGTTAGTATATAAATAAACAAACATCTTTAGAAATTCAGGAAGATCCTTTCCATTTGATTAAAGTGTACTCTCCGAAACTTGGAAAGAATTTTTTCTATGCTGTGACATAATTCAGAGGCCTAAAGAGAAAGTAAAGGCCAGACATTCAGGATTTCTCGACAAGGGATATCCTGTTCATCTCAAAGAGGAACTGACAGTGGCGAATCTTCCTTCTTTGTCCCGCGTTTCAAGTTGGTGGAAGTCCAGTTCATGTCGGGTTCGGCTGGATACACTGGCCTCAAAGACAGTCAGAGGGAGGGCAGAGTAGTTGACAGTGCCTGGCAGCTGGGGAGGCCTGAGTGGAAAGAAGAGAGCAACACTGTTTCAATCCCCAGCCCACGCTCAGTGGAGGGACTCTGCCATTAGGGTTGGAGCCACACACAGGGATGGGATAATTACCTTGTGCTGTGGTGGTTCTCAATACCTCATCAAGAGTTTCCAGTGTATTTCCCATCGTCACCATTGCATCTACTCGTTAGAAGGGTTTTCATCTCTCTTGCTCTAGTTCTCAGACTCATAAAGTTAACTCTGCTTTCAGCATCGCTGCCTTCCCTTGGCCTTTTTGTAGATTACTATAAGGCTGGGGACTCTTAAAGTCTCTTTCTCTCACCTGGCATCCTAAGGATGCCTCAGTCTCTATACTGCTGTGAGCAGCAATCATCTGGTCAAGGAGGTGACAATTCCCTTTAATCAGTGCAGCCAGTGCATTTGCATGCTTCTTTCCCTGTCATCAATAAAATCGCCTACTCAGAGACTGCAGTAATCTGAATAGCAATAAGAGACTACCAACAACCGATGGCAGGTTTACACATCCCTATTTTTCCATGGAAGCTGTGGTGGACCATGTGTTCTGAACTTATGTCATCAGGCAGCAGCTCCATCACCCCCTCTCCCAGCTTCCCCAGGATCATACCAAAGGAAAGCTCCACAGAAGGACACTGCCTCTTCATGGCTTTGGATTCACCCCAGGATCCTGTCCAGTTACCATGGATCCACTAGTCACAACACACTGCTGAGAATAAGACCAAATTCCATCTGTAACACAGCAGCAACTGATAGTTTGAACAGATATTCAGTGAGCTGGTCTAATGAAGTATTTAGTACTTAATATATTCTTGACTTCATTATTTTCAAATGGTCTTCCTTCTTGCCTTTTTTAAAAATTTTTATTGATGAAAGTTTAAATATAGTGAAATATTCCCATGTTACCAGGAACTTTTGCTGATTTTTTAGAGTTTGTACTTCCCCTTCCCACGGTATCCAACAATATTAATCATGACTTTTCTCCCATATTTGACCTTTCTTTCAATACCCAACACCTTTATGTACACTTCTCTTTTTTCTCCCCTAGTATGAATATCCTTAATCAGTTTGGTACTTTTGCTACAAATGATGTACCAATATTATCCATTACTATTATCTAAATTTCATAGTTCACATTAGGTTTCTTTACTTGTGTTGTACAGTTCTAGAAGTTTTTACCAATGTGTCATGTCATATGTAGTCATTTGTCAGTTTGATGTAATTATGAATTCCAAAACTCTATATTTTGAGCACATGGTAACATCAAAGAAAATATATTAAAAATATATACAAAAGAAATGTTAAGATACTCAAAACAGTATACTGAAAAAAATCAAATACAAAAGTCGACATTAATGGAACACTTGAAGGATGAAAAAGGTATAAATCATACGAAGACCATGTAGCCAAATGGCAGAAGAAAATCCTGTACTATGAGCTGTGACTTTAAATGTAAATTGATTAAACTCTCCAGTGGAAGGACAGAGTTCTACAGAAAAGATTTTTTTAAAAATTTAAAAACAGCATAGTTCAACCATATGCTGTTTACAAGAGACTTCCTTAAATTCAAAAATGCAAGTAAGCTGAAAGTGAAAGAATGCAAAAACATACCATGGAAATGGTAAACAAAAGTGAGCTGGGTAACCTATACTACTAGATAAAATAGACTTTACCACAAGAGTTGTTATAAGGGACTAAGAATGTCACTATATACTGAAAAGGGAGTCAGTTCAAAAAGAAGGCAACACAATTATAAATATATATGCATCTAATGGCATAGTTCCTTAATAAATGAAATAAATATTGACATATATGAAAGGAAATACACATGGTTCTAGAAGAATGGTATAAGACATCAGTTCACCACTTACAATAATGGATAGGACAATTTAGAAGATCAAAAAGGAAATAAAAGATTGAATAAAATTCTAAAAAAAAACTAGACCTAATAGATTTATAGAGAACATTTCACCCAAAACAGCAGCAGAATACACATTCTTCTCTAGTACACATGGATCATTCTTCAGGATAGATAATATGTAAGGTCACAAAACAAACATTAATAAATTTTAAAATGTTAAAGTCATACACTTTATATTCTCCAACCAAAATGGAAGGAAACAAGGAATCAATATCAGAGGGAAAACTGGAAAATACACAAATCTGTGAAAATTAAACAGTGCACTCTTAAGCAACCAATGGGTCAAAGAAGAAATCAAAGAAATATTAGGAAATATCTTCAGGCAAATGAAAAGTAAAACACAACATATCTAAACTCATGGGATGCAGTAAGTGCTACACTGAAAGGGAGTTATAGCTTTTAATGTTTACTTTAAAAATGATCTCAAACCAGAGATCTAACTTCATAACTGGAGGATCTATAAAAAGAAGAGCTAACTTAATCCTAAGCAAGCAGAAGGAAGGAAATGACAAATACTCAAATAGAGATAAATGAAATTAAGATTTGAAAAATAGAGACTCAACAAAACCAAAGTCGTTAAAAAACAAATCTTTATATCAGACTGACAAAAAAAGTAAACACAAATAACTAAAATGAGAAATGATTGGTGATATCACTACCAACCCTAGAAAAATAAAAAGGATTATAAAAGGATACTATGAATAACTGTACACCAACAATTCAGATGACCTGAATGAAATGAATGAATTCCTAGAAACAGGCAAACTACCTCCAATGACTCAAGAAAAGAGAGAAGATCTCAAAAGACAACTACTAGTAAAGAGATTGAATCAGTGATCAAAAACCTGCCAACATCCATAGATAGTAGTAATCTTTTGTTCATGTTCTTTCATAATTTGTAACAATGTTCTACAACAATGCAAAGTATTGGTGGAGGAATGATGTATGGAAATACTGAACTTTATGCATGACTGTTTTGTAAGCACACAACTTCTCTAATAATATATATATATATATATATATATACATATATATATATATACATATATATATATATATTTAAAAAAAGAAGAAAGAACTAAAAAAAAATAAAACCTGCCAACAAAAAAAAGCCCAGGACCAGATGGTTTCACTAGTGAATTTTACCACACATTGCAAGTAGAATTAACACCAGTCCTACTCACACATTGCCAAAAATTTGAAGAGACAGGAATACTCCCTAATTTCTTATATGAGACCAACATCACCCAAATATCAGAGTTAGATAAAAATACCAAAGAAGAGAAAAGTACAGACCAATATTCCTTATGAATATAAAAGCAACACCTCGACAAAATACTAGCAAACAAAACCCAAAAGACCATCAAAAGAATTATACACTACTATACAGTGGGATTTATCCAAGGTATGGAAGACTGGTTCAACATACGAAAATCAATTAATATAATACACCACCTTAATAGAATTAAGGAAAAAATTATCATCTCAATGGATGCAGAAAAGTCCTTTGACAAAATCCATTTCCCTTTCTTGATATAAACACTTAGAAAACTAGGAATAGAAAGAAACTTCCACAACATGATACGGAGCATGAATGAAAAAACCAAGCTAACATCATACTCAATGGTGAAATACTGATAGCTTTCCCTCTAAGATCAGTAGCAAGACAAGGATGTCCACTGTCACCACTGTTATTGAACATTGCACTTTCAGCTCTCGCTAGAGCATTAACGCAAAAAAGAAACAAAATGTACCCAAGTTAGACAAAATGAAGTAAAACTTTCCTTATTTGCAGATGGTATGATCTTATGACCAGAAAATCCTCAAAAATCCACAAAAAAGCTTCTAGAGCTAATAAATGAATTCCTCAAAGTGGCAGGGTCCAATATGAACATGCAAAAATCAGTAATTTATTACACTATTAATGAGGAATCCAAAGAGGAAATCAAGATGTCAAGTCTAGCCAAAGAAGTTTACACATTCAATGCAAGCCCAAACAAAATTCTAACAAGCTTCACTACATACCTGGAAAAGACAATTCTCAAATTTATATGGAAAGGTAAGGGGCCCTGAATAGCCAAATCCATATTAAAAAACAACAATGAAGTTTTAGGACTTACACTTCTCATTTTAAAATTTATTATAAACCACAGTAATCACAGCAGCCTGGTACTGGCACAAGGACAGCCAAATACACTAATGGAATCTAATTGAGAGTTCAAAAACCAGCCCTCACATCCATGGCCAACTGATATTAGACAAGAGTATCAAGTCCACTGAATTGGGAAATAAAATTCACTTCAACAAATGGTGGTAGGAAATCAGTATATCTATATCTAAAAGAATGAAGGTGGACCATTTTTATTTGAACCTATAATTAGCAATATACTAGTTAAATATATGTCCCAGAGACTATATCTTCAGTCTCTTCATACGCCAGTTGAGCCTTGAATCTCAGCAGAGTTGCAACACATACTCTCCAGTTCATTGGACTCTCCAAGGACAACTAACAAAAGAAGGATGATGGACAAAGCCCATCCTAAAAATCAGATTATCTACAACTGCAAGCAAGACAGTTCCATCCATCTGCCTCATGGGATCTAAGGCCTTCTCAATCGGAAAAAGAGTGGTTATCACCATTACAAAATCCTCAAGATTGAGGAATGAACAAACATAAAGGGAGAATGCAACTATGGACTAATGTAGATATTATAATTCTATCAATGGAAGAACTTGTAACATTGATATACAGGCAGTGGCAACCAGAAGTTCTGAGGGGAGGGAGAGGATGGAACATGTAGCAAGGGGCATTTTACATGTTACCTTGGAATTGTCCTGCATGACATTGAAATGATGGATACAGGCCATTATGCATTTTGTCAAGACCTATAAAATTGGGTGGTGCACAGCGTAAACTATAAAGTGAACTATAGACCATGGTTAATAGTAATGCTTCAATATGTGTTCATCAATTGTAACAAATATACCACACTATTGACAGATATTGTTAATTGGGAAAAGTATGGGAGGGGGAGAAGGTGAGGTATATGGGAACCCCCTATATTTTTGAGGTAACATTTATGTAATCTAAAGCTTCCTTAATAAAATGAAATAAAATAGAAATAAAATAAAATAAAATAGAATGAATGTGGACTCTCCTACCTTATCCCATATACAAAATGTACTCAAAATTGATAAAAGGCCTATATATAAGAGCCAAAACTATAAAACTCCTAGAAAAAAACATAGGGAAGCATGTTCAGGACCTTGTCTTACGCAATTGTTTCTCAGACTTTACACCAAAAACATGAACAATAAAAGAAAAGGTAGATATGTGTGTTCATCAAAGTTAAAAAATCTGTGCATCAAGTGAATTCATCATGAAAGTAAAATGACTATCTAAAGAATGGGGGAAAATATTCAGGAATCATATATCCAATAAAGGTTTAACATCCAGAATATATAAATAAATCCTACAACTTAACAATATAAAGACAAACAACACAGTTTTAAAATATGCAAAACGTTGGAATAGACATCTCTCCAAAGTTTTCAAATGGCAAAAAGCACAGGTAAAGATGTTCAACATCATTAGCCATTAGGAAAACGCAAATAAAAACCCCAATGAGTTACCATTTCACACCCACTAAAGTGTTTTCTTTTTTAAAAAATGGAAAACTACAAGTTTTGGAGAGGATGTGGAGAAATAGGAACACTCATTCATTGCTGGTGGAAATGTAAAATGATGCAGCTGCTGTGGAAAACATTTTGGCGGTTCCTCAGAAAGATGAGTGTAAAATGATCTTATGGCCCAACATTCCCACTTCTAGATATATCTCTCTCTTTCAATTTTTTAGATTTATTTATTTATTTCCCCCCACCCCCACCCCCTGCTTCATTGTCTATAGCTCCCTCTCTGTTCTCTATGTATTCCTTTGTGTCTGCTTGTCCTCTATTCAGGCAGCATTGGGAACCCATCCTGGGACATTATGGAGTGGAGGGAGGCTACACAATCTCCCGTGCCACCCCAGCTCTCTGTTCTGCTGCATGTCCCATTGTCTTTCCTATGTCTCTCCTTTCGTTGCACCAGCCTGCTGTGCCAGCTCTCTGTGCGGGCCAGTGGTTCTGGGCGGGCCAGCTTGCTTTTCACCAGGAGGCCCCAGGAATCAAACCCTGGACCTCCCATATAGTAGGTGGGAGCGCAGTTGCCTGAGCCACATCCACTTCCCATATATCTGTCTTAGTTTGCCAAAGGCTTCCAATGCAAAACTATCACACACATGTTGGCTTTTATAACAGGAATTTTATTTGCGGTAATAGCTTACAGTTCTCAGGCCATGAAATGTCTAAATCAAGGCACCATCAGAGATGTTTTGTCACTAAAGTCAGCTACTTGTGAAACTGGCATCCTGCAATATGGTAAGGCAAAATGGCAGCCAATCTCTGCAAAGGTCACAGCCTTCACCTCAAGGCTCACTGTCTACTGGAGCTCAGCTGTGGGTATTCAGGCATATGGCTTGTCTCTTTCCAGGCCTCCTCTCTCAGCCTCAGCTGCTCCAGTTTCTCCCTGAGCCCAGCTGTGGGCAATCAGCTATATGGCTCATCTCTTCAGCTTTGGGCTTCTCTGTGGGCACAGCCTCTTGGGGGTTTAGTGCCTCACCTTCAGGTGCTAGGGAGCCTTGAGCCCTCTCTCTCCTATGCCCAGGTCAAAATGGCAGAGCTCCCTTTTCTGTGTGTCTTCTTTCTCTCTACCTCCATTTATATAAGGCTCCAGTAAGAGGGCAAAGACCCAACCTGAGTCACACCTCACTTACATAGCCCAATTAAAAGCAATCTAAACTGGGAGCAGATGTAGCTCAAGTGGTTGAGTGCCTTCTTCCCAAATATGAGGTCCTGAGTTATAATCCCTAGTACCTCCATAAAAAAAAAAAAAAAAAGCAATCTAAGTAATTGATCTAATCAAGTTCTTTTAAGCAAATCTAAAGCAATCAAAGGATCTCACACCCAAAGTAATGGGTTAGTTCAAAAATATAATCTTTTCTGGAGGGGATTCATCAAATTCAAACAAACTGTCACAATACCCAAAAGAACTGTAACCACAGACTTGAACAGATATTTACAGATATTTTCACCAGTATTCATAGCAGCATTATTCTTACCCAAATATGGAAGAACAGATGAATGGATAAAGTGTGGTGGAATATTCTTCATATGTGTAGAGGAATAAAGTTCTGCTAACATGCTCCCTCCCACAGCAGGACTTGCTCTGCTACTTCTAACTAGATTCTTCCCCACCCCCTGCTACCCATCAGCTAACTCTTAGTCAACTTTTAGGACTCCATCAACATGTTACTTTATCAGAGGAGCTTTACCACTTCTTCATGACTGGGCTAGTATCCCACTGTTTTCTAGCAATCATTAGTTCTCTTGGCTATCACTTTAATACTAAATCCATCCTGTTTCTCTCCCTAGACTAAGCTGCTAAGGACAGGTATGACCATGGCTGTCTTGTTCAACACTGAGCCCCACACTTCCTGACAGCTTCTGATACTCCACAGATGCCCACTATGCCTGGGCCCTGATCCATCTGTGCTTTCCATTAGGCAGTCTACATCAGTGCTTATTGATCTTTAATACACATGAGTCCCCAGGTGAGCCTGTGAATATGTGAATTCAGATTCAGGCAGGTCTGGAGGTTCTGCATTTCTAAAACATTCACTGATGAAGCCAATGCTCCTGGTCTATGGACCACACTGATAAAATAAATGAGGTTCATGTTGGTCCCATTGAGAAGGAACGACCATGAAGCCAGGACGATGTTGGGCATGCAGTTTGTCTCACTTGTCTCCAGTTGCCCAAGTTAAAGGAACAGTAATGCTGTCTCTGCCCAGCAAATTGATGCAGGATAATGGTCTTAAAGGGTCCAACACATTAGCCAGTTTCTGACGCTACTCAGAGGGTTTCAGTAAGAAACAAGTCACTTGAAAGAGACTGACGAAATTGAAGCCAATTTAGCTCATACATATAAAATGCATTTTCTGATCCAAACACTTCAGCTGAGCCCCCAGTGAGGGCTATTACCAGAGTGGAAGTTTTCTCTTTGAAACTGAAGCTCCTGAATTATAACACAGAACTCACAAAGTGAAATGCTTGACCAGAATCAGGCACCCCAACATCACAAGGACAGTTGAACTATGTCTATATTTACTGAAGGGAAGTTCAACTTGTGGCACTACCACAAGAACATGAAGTAATATTGTTTGGAGATTAAACTATTTATAAATATTTTCCATATTGATGCTTCATTGCATATTTAAGCTGCAGAACATAATTTATGAGATAAACTGGGTTTTTGGAATAAAATTGAGGACTGCATTAAACATTCTGTCAGATGATAAATGGAGACTGCAGGTCCATGGATTATGTGGTCTCCTAACTTAAAAGAGTTAACCCCTTCTCTCCTGGTACTACACTTTCTTATGCTCCTCTGGATTGTAAAGTCCTGCGACCATGTTGTACTGAACATAAACACCTACAAAATGCCCATTTAGATGGAGAGTTTTATTAGGAAGTGTTTGGGGTTCAAGAGCAGACAGCTTACATTGGCTTTTCCAGTGTTTATTTCTCCAAACTCTACTATACGTGCTGTTGATAAAATTCTTGAAATTTAGGTCAAAATTGAAATTAAGTTTTCTTACACATTCCCCAAACAAAATCAGCTCCCTCCATAAATGATTCTAACAATGTGTTCAGTATAATTCATTAATTGAGTTATAATAAACCAGCTACAAGCTGATAGGATGTGAATTCTCTCAGCATGGTACTCCTGAGATGCCCAAAAGCTCCCTAAAATATATAGAATCATGTAGCATGCATCTTACTGAAATATTTATGTATATTCTAGAACAAAACAATTTATACAATTTAATGTCTTATTTTTTCTATCATCAGTTAAGTTTGTAGAGCAGCCAAAGAGTTAAGTCAAGCAGCTTCTGAAGTAAAATTAAAGTAAATAAAGAAGACATATTGCTCATTCCGTCCAAGTCTGTCATTCAAACACCAGAGCCCTTAACTTTCAATCTATTTGTGGCAAGAAAGTTTTGGAGGCCTCTAAATTTGGAGACCCTGAGCAGTTGGGTGTGTTTGCTGCATTAATGCGAACCAGGTAGGCAATGTCTGGATAGCTATTTATCAAAGAACTAGCTCCTCACTGTACTGTCAGGCAGGAGAGATCTTCATAATCAGCCCCATATCTGATGCCTTCTGAAACTGTACTTAAGGCCTCTGTTTGTTGTGGTTCTGAGCACTATCCAAGAGATGAGTCTCCTAGATCTTGGAGGATCAGAAATCAGCAGCATAACATAGTCACTTGGGTTGATGGACTCCAGAGCAAGAAATGGAGAGAGGGAAATGGATTAATTCCAACATGTAGACATTTAAGTCAGTGAAATTAAATGCAAAATAAAGGTTTGTCTGTTTTCAAACGAAAATACAATGAGCCATCACTCACTGGTCATCATGTAAGTCCATGCATATTCTACAAGTTAACTATTGTCACTTGAGTTGGGAGTGTAGTAAGTAATCCTACATGTGGTACACTTTTTTTTTAATAAATTTTTCTTAAAAGATACTTACATTACATAAATGTTACACAAAAAATATAGGGATTCCCTTTTGCCCCACCTCCCACACCTCCCACAACCTCCCATATAAACATCCTTCATTAGTGTGGCACATCACCTGCAATTGATATACACATCCTGGGGCTTTGCCATTAAGCATGGACCATAGTTCACATTGTAGACCACACTTTCTCCCATACAGTTCTGCATGTTATATGATGATATAAAATGGCTTATATCTCTCGTTACAATGTCACTCAGGACAATTCCCAAGTCCTATAAAAGCCCCTGTATTACAACTGCTTTTCCCTCTCCCTGCTCCCAGAACGTCCAGTGGCCACTGACTCCACATTAATGTTGTAATATCTTCCATTGCTTTAATCACAATATGTCTATAATAGAGTACCAGTAAGTCCACTCTAGCCCATAGCTCTTCCCCCAATCCTGAAGAGTCTGGGATGGTGATGTCCACTCCATCTCGAATTGAGAGAGGCTTATATTCCATGGATAAGATGGATGGGACTATCCTGCCTGCAGCTGCAGACTCTCTCCATTCCCTGGGATGGCTGTTGTCCATCATCATCTCTCCATCAGTTGTTCTGGGTGAGTCCACTGAATTCAAGTTGCAGCTCCACCGAGATTCTGGGCCCAGCTGGCACATGGACAGCCCAAAGACTCCAGTCTCTGGATGTGCACCTACAAACTCCAGCACCACGTATAGGTTTGAATAGAAGGGACAGATGAACCATGTGCACGGAAGACATATTTGAGTCCAACTCTGTCACTCTCAGGAACACAAATTCCAAAGTAGGGCCCACTAGCAAAGCACCAAACTCTGGAGCTATCCACACTTACATAGGACCTGGGTGTCTCCAGAACCCTCTGGAGCCCCTCTGTTTGGGGTGATATCCACTTTGGAAGTCTATGAGGTCCTCTTGAGATGTACATAAGTGTTAAACCTGGGATACCTCCCAACTCACTTTGAAGTGTCTTAGCCATATGAACTCATTTGTCTCTACCTTTTCCCCCTTTTATTTGAGGTTTTTTCCAGTTGCATTGCCAGTTGGCTCTTGGTAGTAATCCCTCGGTGCTAAGGAGGCTCATCCCCGGGAGTCGTGTCCCATACTGGGAGATAGTTAATGCATTTATTTGCTGAGCTTTCTTAGAGAGAGGCCACATTTGAGCAACAAGGAGGCTCTCAGGAGGCAACCCTTAGGCACCCCATAACAATAGGCTAAGTTTCAATTTCAAGAGCAAAGACTCATAAGGCTAGTCATCAATAATAAGTGCCCATCAGTGGGTCATCCTCCTTTGCCAGACCCTGCCCATGAACTTGGGAAACTTTTGCTGCTCCTTTGTAGAATGTGGCAGAATTCTCCAGGAAGGGAATTCAGTATTCTCTCATTTATTGAGTGATTACCCACCCACTGTGACAATGCCCCATGAATATTTGAAAATTCTTATATATCGTGTATGTATGTTCAGGTGAACTTCCTCCCATTCATCACCCATCCCTGACACCCCCCACCAACGATCCTTTCCCAGCTCAGTTGTAACCCTTCTGTGAGCCAAAGCTTCTTTAAAGATGAAGCCAATACAACAGCCAAATGCAATTAATAGGCAAATGAAAAAATAATGATATGTTTAAATGTAAGAGTTAGGTGCACCTGGAGCAAGCTTCTAGGGAGTGTGTGAATGTTCATCCTGTCATAATGTGTTGTATCAGTGGATGGAGAACCACATAACGAGCAGGAAAAAGTTGGACTCCCATCTTTGGGAGGACTGATTTGTTCAGAAATAGAGAGGTGAGGGACTCTAAAGAGCAAGGGCAGTTCCTAATAGGGGAGGACAAACCAGTATGTCAAGACCTCTTGTTGCAAGTAACTATGAATCTTGTCATCCAATGACTCAAGCCAGGGGGTCATCCTGGGGAAGGAGGAACAGAATAGATCAAACAGGGGGTGTATAGTGGTCAGTGGAAATGTTCTTCATTACTTTACAGTGATGGACACAGGACACGGTAAATATCATCAAAAGTTGTAAAAGTGTACAGTCTAACATGTGGTACACTTTTTGAAGTCTGTGTAACAGTCACCTTCCTTGCTCCATAACAAAATTGTGATGGTCACTCCTACTGTGACTTTGATTCATTTTAATAAATGTAAAATCTAGTCGCAACCGTTAACAGGAGTGACTTATTCTCATCAGTGCAGATCTCTCTAAATCCAAACTTTTTTTTAATAGTAAAAGATAATGCAGTTCTTCAAAAATTATGCTTTCCTTTTCTGATGATATTTCAACCACTTTGACAGATGTATAAATTTCCTTAGGTTCTTACCTCTTTCATGTAGTTGTCTGCTCCAACACTCTTAAAACCATGAGGAAAAAGGCTATCTAAATTCAATTCCAATCCACCCCACTCTCTTCCTTACTTTCTCTAAGTGACCACAAAATTTACTTTTACCTCTCTGAAGAAGAACTTAAATGGCTCTTCCTATTCACCCTGTGCCTTACAAAGAAGTCTTACCAGTGAGTCTTTATTTCAATCACACCCCATAATCTCATGACTGCGAATTCCCAGTTATTTTCACTCAACGGTAATGGTGAGAACAGAGCGGATAACAATACGAAAAATGTAAGCTTCATTTAAAACTATTTTCCTCACATTCCTTCAAACTGCCCTTTTCATGAGGTGATTTCAGCTAAATTAAACTGTCAGAGCTCAAAAATACAAAATTGATTGCATTAGTTCCCAATAAAATTAGTGATTGATCTATGACTTCCCACTGGCAATAGCCAATCCACCAATTGGAGAAGAAAAAAAAATGGTTAGCTTAAGTTCCAACTAGCTATTTTTTTTGGGGGGGTGGGGGGGCACTAAGAAAATAATGGGCTATAGGATTAATACCTTGATGGCTAACATAAATGAAATTTGTCTAACTGCACAGAACACACATGCTTCGATAAAGGAAGGCTAACAAAGCCAAAACTTTTCATTTCACAATGTTATTTCCTGATTCTCTCCCTGCTGCTAGAATTGAAAATCTTCAGAGTCCACAAATACAGCATTCCAACTTCCTAAATCTAGAAAAAAGGACCTCAGAGGTGCAATAGTCTGGACCCAAGATGTTTTCTGATGACAAAGGGGGAAGTGATGTCTCTGCAATAGTCTGTCAGTTTTCAGAATTAACCGGAATGGCCTTAAGCTCTCCATCATCTCCAAACTTTTTTTCTGTAGCATCTAACCTAGGACAAAAAACCCACTTATCTCTCATATACACACCTTCGTTGGCTGGGGGTGGTGGTGGAGGGGGTCAGGGATTACAAAAGAACCAACCATACTCGTTTTGCTCAGCCTAACAATGGCTTTCTAATTCGGTTTAACAGCAAAGATATGTGCTAACTGTGGGGAGTGAAGCCTGGCTCTACCTAAAAGTCATCTGGGCTGGCTTTTCATGAATGGGAGTATTTCCCATGATACAAGTGAATTAAGCTCTATAAAAAAATGAAGGACCTCCTGTCACTATGAGTATTAAAAGTTCTTCCTCTAAGAATCCACGAATGCCCACATCCCATACCCTTCCCAGACATGGTCAGTATCTCAGGAAGAGCTACATGGGAACAGGAATTTTTTTTCTTTCTCACCACTACCAAAAACTATCTACACACACATTCATATCCATGCAGACACATACATATCCATCTTCAGTAAAGTTTTTTCTCGCTATGACTATAGAATCCAAGAATCTAGCCACCTCCAGTTTCAAAGACAATAATTAACTGTGTAGATCTAGTCTCAATGTACTATATAAAGCTCCTATCTTGTTTCACAGAATGAAGGGACTGGGACAGTGTAGTGGGTAATCATATAGGATTTGTTTTTGTCCAATCTACTCGGCAAGGTTCTTAGGTCCAGGGACTGGGAGAAGTTCTGTGGGCACAATATGATGGATGATCTGATGGTCCCAGACCACTGTGGTAAGGAGGGGTTGATTGAGCGGGAACCAAGTAGCATCTCTCATGAACTCTTTGTGGACTTGCTTTCTAACACTAGAAGAGAAAAAAAAAATTGGGGCATGATAAAGACGAGAGGAAAAAACATATTAAAGGTCTGGAGAAGAAAGTAAACTCAAATCATTCAAGGCACATTTTCGGGGTGTTTTATACACACTTCACTAAATGTATAGGCTCATCACCAGCAGAGCAACAAAGCTCTCCATAGAGGAAGGTTTCTATCATCCAATACAGTCTTCTGTTTTTATAGATGAAGAAATAGTGGCTATACTGAGGTAGTGATATAGGTCAGAATTGGCACCAAATCATGCCAAAGATCAACATACAGGTCTCTTGCCTGGTATCTTTCACCCTACAGCAAGTTGCATTTGGTATAGGGGTTCTTTAAGTAATGAGTAGGCTGCCCCCTTATGGAAGAAGGCCAGAATGCCAGACTCAGAATTCCTCCTCTGGCAGGGACAAAGCTGGTTGTGAGTCAGCCCCAGGAACAGTGAGATGGTCAACAGTCTGCATTGTTTCCATTAGGAGTAGAAGAAATTTTCCTTTCAGAAGAGATAAAGCATTTTGTTGAAGAGAAAACCCAGCCACCCTCTGCTCCCCTGCCCTGTTCCCTGATTACAGGATTCCATTCCACACTTACACCTCAGAAAAGCAGAGTCCAGCACAGCAAGTGAAAAGTGTTCACTGAAAAAGGCCAGGAAGGGAATACTAGGAGGGGGAAAACAGGATTGTGCAAGGTAAGGCCCATGGATCCCAAGACAAAACCCTGACTGAGCCCACCTTGATCCCAGCCCACACTAAAAACTGGCCCAAGGGGGAAGGTGCCCTGATGGCCACTTTGTAAGATTAGGATCTGGCTACTACTCAAGTCTACATCACAAGTTCCAAGGAAAAATGAGGAAAATGGGCACAGCCAGGGTTGAATTTCATCCTGGCAACTAACCAGCCCATTTGGTCCCTCCCTGCAGGTGCAGTAATAAGCCTAGAAAGATCTAAGGGAAATAAAGGTTTTCCAACCACACAGTCCTTAGCCTAGAACAGTCATTATTTTGGGTATTGAAGATGAATCTTAGCCTGAGAGACCTCACAACCCCAAGAAGGACAATGGTCTTAAGAGATGTTTGATTTGTGCCAGCTGGACCCTGAGCTCAAGGAGTTGCTACAGCTTCTCTCCAGTTCATTGGACTTACCCTGGACAACTATCAAGGAGGGTGATGATGGACAACTACCATACCAAGGAACTGAGAGAGCCTACACTGCAAGCAAGAGAGTCCCATCCATCAGTCATATGGGACTGAAGGTCCCTCTCAATTACAGGTGGAGTGGGCATCACCATCCTACAATACTCAGGATTGGAAAATGAACTATGGACTAGATTGGAATTACTGGTATCCTACTATAGAGTTATTTTGATTCTAGCAATGGAAGAAATTTTATCAATGATGTGGAGGCAGTGGCCACTGGAGGTCCTGAGGGCAGGGAGAGGGAAAACACGTGTAATACAGGGGCATTTTCTAGACCTGCAAATTGTCCTGAATGACATTGCAATGACAGATAAAGGCCATTATATATCTTCCCATAACTTACAGAATTGGGTGGGAAAGAGTGTAAAATACAATATAAACTTTAATCCACACTTAGTGGCAATGCCCCAAAATGTGTTCATCAATTGCAATAAATTTACCTCACTAACAAAGGATGTTGTTAAGTGGGAAAATTTGGGAGGTGTGCGGAGCAGGTATGGTAATCCCCTATATATTTTATGTGACATTTTTGTACTCTAAGTATCTTTTAAAAAAATTTTTTTAATTAAAAATGAATACATAAATAAAGTTAAAAATATTTCAGGTTTTCTGTTTAAGATGATGTATGTTTTATATAGTATAGTTTGATGTCAATGCAATACTGTAAAAACTATTTTATCAGTAAATTGTAAAATGAAAAAAAAAAATTTGCCTTTTCACTTTTAAAGTTTTTTATTGTTATACATCGTATAATTAAAATTACAATAAAATATGGCCAGCAGAATAATATATATAAAAATCACTTAGCAAGTTAACATACAAGTAAACAAACATTATCTTTAGAAATATAGGAAGGTCCTTTCCATTTGATTAAAAGTATATGCTCTGGAAGCTAATGTGGATCAAGGAATTGGACTCCCATCTACCATATAGGAGGTCAAGGGTTCGATTCCCGGGGCCTCCTGGTGAATAGCAAGCAGACCTGTGCAGACAGCTGGCCCGGGTGGAGTGCTGGCCTACGTGGAGTGCTGCCCCACGTGGAGATATGGCTAAGCAAGATGAGGCAACTAAAAGAGACACATAAGAGAGATAATGAGACAGGCAGCACATCAGAGAGCTCAGGAGGCACAAGTAATTGAGCAGCCTCTCTTCACCCCAGGAGGTCCCAGGATCTGTAACCAATGCCGCCTAAAGAGAAGTCAAGTAGACACAGAGAGCAGACAGCCAGCGCAAAACAACAAGGGGGGTAGAAATAAATAAATAAACAAATCTTCACCAAAAAAAAGTATATTCTCTGAAACTTGGAAAGAATTTTATCAATGCTGAGAGCTAACTCAGAGGACAAAAAGAGAAAGTGAGGGTGACATGTTCAGGGATTTCCTGAGATGAAATAGCCTGTTCATTTCAAAGAGCAAGTGACCATGAAGAAACTTCCTTCTGTGTCCCACATTTAAAGTTGGTGGAAGTCCAGGTCATGTAGGGTTCTCAAGATCCACTGGCTTCAATGACACTAAGATGGAAGGCAGAGCAGGTGACAATTCCTGGCAGCTGAGAAAGCCTGAGTGGAGAACAGAGAGCAGCACTATTTAAATCCCCAGCCCACCCTCAAGGGAGTGACTCTCCCGGTAGGGTTAGAGCCACACACAGGGTTGGACAAATTACCTTGTGCTTTGATGGTTCTTAGGACCTAATCATGTGTCACCAGTGTTTTTAGCATCTTCACCATTACCTCTCCTTTTTGGAAGGATTTTCATCTCTCTTGCTCTAGTTCATGGACCAATAAAACTTTCAGCATTGCTTTCTTTCCCTTGACCTTTCTGTAGGTATCTATAAGAGACTGTTAAAGTCTCTTTTTCATGCCTGGTATCCTCTAAGGATGCCTCAGTCTCTTTATACTCCTTGTGAGCATCACTCAGCTAGTCAAGGAGTTAACATTTCTCTTTAACCAGTGCAGTCAGTGTGTCTGTGAGCTGCTTTTCACATCTTCAATAAAACCCCCTTCTCGGAGACTGTACTATTTTGAGTAGCAATAAGACACCCAACAATGAACCAAATGGAGGTGGACAAACCACTGTTTCCCAATGCAGGCTGTTGTCAAAATTCAACTGTGAACTCATATCATCAGACAGCAGCTCCAGCACCCTTCTCCCAGCCTCCTGAGGCTCAAACCGAAGGAAAATTCCACAGAAGTATTCAAGCCCTTCATGGCCCTGGAGTCACCACAGGATCCCACCCAGTAACCATGGATCCAACAGTCACAGAAAACCCCAGAATTCTGCCTGGGACCCAGCAGCAACTGTCAACTTGAACGGGTACCAGCAGGTCTCAGAGCATCAGCAACATCCGACCCATTCTCTGCATCCTCACCTCCATTGCCGCTGCCCAGCTCTGGCCATCACCATCCTCAGCCTCGAATCGCCATCATTGTCACCACCAGTTCTCCATGCTGTGCCATTTGACAAAAACACAACAACCTCTATCCTCTTAAATTCAATTTCATCTGGTGCCAGTGACCCTCAATGTCTGGCTCATGGTAGCCTTAACCCAGGCTCCCTGTGTACATCACGTGCAGCCTGGCACACTCTGATATCTGCTTGGCCTTACACACCCCACACCCATGCCCATTTTAGGGCCATCACTGCCCATTCATCCTCCAAAGCTATTCCCTAGTTGCCATCAGCTCGGATTTCCATTCCCGGGGGCCTCCCCAGAGCTCTCCTCCCAAGAGAGACCCCTTCCTATGCCCATTACTCCTGCCCTTCCTGGTCATTCTTGGCATCACCCTCTAAATCCTCTGACAAATTATGTGCTCTATTTAATTTTCTTGTTTCTGATCTGCCCTTTTCCTCTCAAATATCAGTTTTTAGAGGATCAATACTTACTTTCTCCTCTTCGTTGCTCAACCTCCAGGCCCGAGCCCAGTTATTTTCAACTTTGAGGAGTTACCCCTTGCATTTTCATGGCACTTTACATGGCATTTCTCTCCATTGTATTTCCCCACTTTCTCAGACTGGAACATGCCAATTCCCTTTCCCTGCCATTAATTACCTCCCCTTTGTACTCATTGTCTGGCATAGGAAAGTTATTTGCAACTGATTAGACTTATCCTTGGAATACTGACATTTCCTTGGGGATATAAATGTGATTGTGTCCTGTGAGGTGTGTCCTTGGGTAAGCAGCAGTGCGGAGAGGGGGGATGTGCCAGATTCCCTCAATTACCACTAGGTTCTTTCTTCTTGCTCAGAAAATTCATCTTCCAGCATGCTTTCAATGGAATGAACCCATCATGGTGGAATTTATCATTTAAAAAAATAGCCATTATTCTCTTATAAAATATTAAATGGTAAAATTAAATTGTCACCACTAAATATACTGCATATTTTCCAATGAAGATGGATATATCTCTTCCTTAATTTTTTCACAGATCCATATTAGATTACGGAAAAAAAATTTACTTTGACTTGTAACTTAAGTCTTTGGGAACACGCTCTCACTCTGGTAGATTAATTTTGCCAAAGGGATGGAAGGGTTCTACATGATCTTCCTATGATGGATAGAGGCCATGATGAATTACATCAAAGTTGATAAAAGTATGTGGTCAAAATATAAGCCATAATGTAAACCATTGACCATGGATGGTAGCTATGTTTCAATATTTGTACATCAGTTCTAACAAACTTGCAATCCACACATAATATGTTATTAATAAGAGAAGATTAAGGGGAAAGATGTTGGGTAGATAGAAGTCCTCTGTATTCAGTACCTTACAGTTCTGTAAAGTCCTAAATCCTCTTTGAAGACAAAATGAAAAATGTAATACAATGGGGCAATAAAATGAAGAAAATATCACTGTACATTTAGGAAAACAAACCTTACCATAAAGAAAGGCAAAAGGACAAAAACAATTTTTCAAAGATTTTTTCATTATTTGTTACTATCTCCAATTTTTATTTTTTTAATTTATTTTTATTGTTTTAAATTGTTTTGCATTTTATTTCTTAATTTTAAAATTGCCATAATTATTTCATGTGTGGAGATTCACACAATAACCAAAGGAAAATCAAATTCCCATCCTGTGGAGCTCTACCATATTCTCTAATGGATCAGCAGGAATACCTGAGAACAGGGCAATGAGTAGTGAAGGAGGACGGTCCATGAACAGGCCCTTGAGATGTTGATGACTGTGCATATGAAAATGTACTATTAAAACTGAAACGCAGCCTAGTACTATAGGGTTCCTAAGAAGTGGCTCCTGGAAGCCTCCCTGTTTCTCAAATGTGGCCTGTCTCTAAGCCAAACTCAGCATATAAATCCATTACCTTCACCGCAGCATGGGACTTGAACCCAGGGATGAGCTTCCCCAGCAACAAGGAGTTATTTACCAAGCACCAATTAGCAATGCAACTGGACAAAGACCTTGGCCAAAAGGGAGAAAAGGTAAGACTAATGAGTTTATATGTCTAAGAGACTTCAAAGTGAGTCAGGAGGACATTCCAGAGGTTACGCTAATGCACATCTTAGCAGGATCTCATTAACTGCCAAAGTAGATACTACCATAGATAGTGGGGATCCTGTGGGCTCTGAAAACATCCAGACACCACAGTCAGGGAAGATAGCTCAAGAGTTTGGTACCTAGCTAGTGTGCCTACTTTGGATTTTATGCTCCCGACTGTGACAGAATTGGACTCAGTTTGATTTCCCAACACATGGCTCTTCTGTCCTTCTATTTGAAATTATAATTAGTACTAGTGTTGGTATGTATACATCCAAGGCATGAAAATCTTTGGGATATCCATGTGCAAGCGGGGCCCTGAATCTCAACAGAGTTGCAACACCTGCTCTCCAGTTCTTTGTTCTCACCCAGGACAACTAACGAGCAGGTTGATGACGGAAATCTACCATACCAAAGAACCCGAGATTCTACAACTGCAAGCAAGAGAGTCCATCCATTGGGTTCATGGGATCAAAGCTCCCTCTCAATTAAAGGTGGAGTGAACATCTCCAGCCACAGTCCTCAGGATTGGGTAATGAAGTATGGAACAAGTACAGACATGCCAGTATTCTACTATAGATATATTGTTATTCCAGCAGTGGAAGAAATTATATCATTGATGTGGAGGCAGTGGCCACTGGAGTTTCTGAGGGCAGGGAGAGGGAAAAATGGGTGCAATATGGGGGCATTTTCAGGACATGGGAATTTTCCTGAATTACATTGAAACAACAGATGCAGATCATTACATATCTTGCCTTAACCTGCAGATTTGGGTGGGAGAGAGTGTAAACTACAATGTAAACTTTAATCCACATTAGTGGCAATGCTTCAAAATGTGTTCATCCATGGCAATTAATGTACCTCCCTAATGAAGTAAGTTGTTAATGTGGGAAAATGTGGGAGCTATGGGCATATGGTAATCCCCTATATATTTTATGCAACATTTCTGTAATCTAAATGTCTTTAAAAATTTTTTTATTAAGTTAAATAAATAAAGTAAAATAATTCTCAGGCTTTCTCTGTAAGGTGATGTGAAATTTATATAATGTAGGTTGATGATAGTGCAATGCTGTGAAAGTAATTTTATCAGTAAATTGTAAAATGCAAAAACTAAAATTTTCCTTTTCACTTTTTAATTTTACTTCATATAAGGTCAAATTATAATAAAATATGGAAACAGAAGTAATAATTTAGATAAAAATCACTAATCAAATTAATATATAAGTAAACAAACATTATCCTTTGAAATACCAGGAGATCCTTTCCATTTGATTAAAAGCATACTCTCTGAAACTTGGTGAGAATTTTGTTTAAGCTACAAGATAATTCAGAGGCCAAAAGAGAAAGTAAGGGCCATATATTCAGGGTTTTCCTGAAAAAGCGATACCCTGTTCATTTCAAAGAGGAATTGACAATGGAGAATTTGCCTTCTGTGTCTCACATTTAAAGTTGGTGGAAGTCCAGGTCATGTCGGGTGCTCCCGGATCCACTGGCCTCAATGACACTCATATGGGGGACAGGGTAGTTGACAGTGCCAGGCAGCTGGGAGGCCTGAGTAGAGAAAAGATAGCAGCACTTTATTAATCCCCAGCCCATGCTCAAGGGAGGGACTCTCCCGGGAGGGTTGGAGCCATACACGGGGTTGGGAAAATTACATTGTGCTGCGGTGGTTCTCAGGACTTCATCAAGTGTCTCCAGGGTTTTTCCCATCTTCACCATTGTGTCTTCTAGTTGGAAGGGTTTGCATCTCTCTTGCTCTAGTTCATGGACCAATAAAGCACACTCTCCTTTCAGCATTTCTTTCTTTCCCTTGGCCTTTCTGTAGATATCTATAAGACTGGAGACTCTTAAAATCTCTTTCTCTTGCCTGGCATGCTCTACAGAGGCCTCAGTATCTCTATACCCCTTGTGAGCAGCACTCATCTAGTCAAGGAGTTGATATTTCTTTTTAATCAGTGCAGCCAGTGTGTCTGCAAGCTGCCTTTCCTGTCTTCTATGAAGTAGACTTCTAAGAGACTGCACTACTCTAGGTAGCCATAAGAGACCCACCAATGAACCAAAGGCAAGTGTACACACCAATGTTTCTCACTGGAGACTGTGGTGGACCATGTGCTCTGAACCCATATAATCAGGCACATCTCCTTCAACCCCTTTCCCAGCTTCCCAAGGATCAGCCCAAAGGAAAGTTCATAGGTGGACACAGACCCTTCATGGCCTTGGAGTCACCACAGGGCCCTGCCCAGTAACCACAAATTCACCAATCACCGCAAATCCCACAATTCCACCTGTAACCCAACAGCAACTGACAACTTGAATGGGAATCAGCAAGTATAATAGTTTGGCAGTTTGATATAGTTATGAATTCCAAAATATTTATTGCATTATGCTTGTAAACTGTTCTATTCATCTGGGCATGATTAAGTTATGATTAAGAATTTGATTGGGCCACGTCAGTATGGCATTGAGCCCCGCCCCTTGGTGGGTGTAATCTCAAAGATAAAAGACATGGCAAAGGACAGAGTTGGAGGTTTTTGATGTTGGAGTACTGATGCTGAGATTTAATGTTGGAGCCCCAGGAAGTGAGGACACAGAGGATCTTGGTCGTGAGGAAAGAGCGAAGGCCCCTGGAAAAGAGAAGAGACGTTCGCCTGACAGTTCACACCTGGTCTTGTGGAGAGAGCTAAAGCCTAGAAAGCCTCATAGTCTACAACTGGCCTTCTGGAGGAAACAGTGGAGCTGAGTCCAGAGAGAAACTGAGACCCAGGAAGAGAGGAACCCAAGAAGCCTGAATCCTCACAGATGTTGGCAGCCATCTTGCTCCTACACGTGTCCATAGACTTTGGTAAATTAAGTAACTTACACTTTATGATCTGATAACTGCAAGATTCTATACCAAATAAATACCCTTTATAAAAACCAACCTATTTCTGGTATTTTTTATCAGCAGTCTTTTGGCTACTAATACAGAATTTGGCACCGAGAAGTGGGGAAGTGTTTTTGCAATTACCAAAATGTTGGAACAGTTTTATAAATGGGTAAGGGGCATTTACTGGAGGAATTGTGGGATGCTTGGTACAAAAGACCTACAGTGCTTTCAAGAGATTGTTGATAGTACTATGGATGCTAAAGAGACTTTTTTTTTTATGCCTTAGAAGTGAATGATGAAACTATTATTGGAACAGGAGGAAAGGTGATCTGTGTTTTAAAGTTGCAGAGGACTTAGCAAGATTAACTCCTTGTGTTTACTGGAAGACAGAATTTGAAATGGCAAACCTGAGAATTTAGCTGAAGAACTTTCCAAGTTAACCTCAGAGAATGCAGCTTGGCTTCTCCTTGCAGCATTCAGCAAAATGCTAGATGAGCGGCTCTGGACTGAATTATGGGCACAAAGGAAAAAGAAACTGATCCTGGAAATTCCAAGCCTCTGGAAATCAAGCTCCCAGATGATAGTGCCCCATTTGAAAACTTAACTAAACTTGGACCTTGTAAATCAGGATTGAAGATGTAGTTATCTCAGAAAGACTTATGGAAAGTCTTAAGGTCTGATGGCTTGGACCCCTGATTCTTGCATATTAAACCAACAAAGTTTTGAGAGTCCTGTATGAACAAAACCACTGTCGTCTAGGACTAAAAGGGACATGGAAAGGAAAGAATGACAGAGAAACAGCTTAAAGAAGAAAACCGTGGAAACTGAGATCTGGAATTAAAACATCACCTTGGGCCAAGCGAGGAATCCCACCCATGTGTACAGAGAGGGTGAGTTTGCCCCAGCAACTGAAGAGGGTGGCTTTTCCCACCAGATGTTCTGGGAGAGTTTGCCTCCCCAGGGTGCAGAGAGGGTGGAACATATTCCGCAAGGATTAGGGCAATGAAGGTCAGCATTCCATAGGTCTGAGAGGGGTGCACCTGTCCCCCATGGATTGGGAAAGGCCAGGTGCTCAACTAGTTGTTCTGAGCGGGTTGAGCCTGTATGTCAAAGGTTAGGGAAGGCTAGCTGGTCAACTCATTGCTCCAAGAGGGTTGAGCCTGTCTGCCAAAGTTTAGGGGGAATGTTGTCTTCACATCACTGTACTAGGGGGGCTAACACTAACCCAAAGTTTGGATAATATGTGGCAATCACCCCAATGCTTTGGAGGGTGAGGTCCAGAGCTTGGTCAACACACAGATGCTTGATTAGGGTGGAACCAAGAAAATGGCCTTTGGGCAAGCCTGTGGAAAGGGTCGGTCCCCATGTGGCCCTAGGAAGAAAAAAACATCATATTAAGAATGACTCTCAGAGTTTGAAATCAAATGGAGGAAGCCCTGCAAGTTTACTGAATTGTAGAGGACCCATGACTCATGTTTAACTCCCAATTTCTCCTTATAGTAATGAAAATGTTTATCCTTTGTCTTTCCATTTGCGTATTGGAAGTAGTTAAATGGTTTTGTAAGTTTCTGATATCTATAGCAGACAGGATTTTGCTTGAAGACAAACTGTATTTCTTTAAAGTGATTATGATATAATTTTGTAGCTGCATTTTTAATGATTTAAAGTTTTTTGAATATTGTAATGGATTTTTGGATTTCAGAAGGTGGAGTGTAGCAGTTTGGCAGTTTCAAATAGTTATGAATTCCAAAAATATATATTGAATTATGCTTGTAAACTGCTCTGGGCATGATTAAGTTATCATTAGGGATTTGATTGGGGCACCTCAGTTAGGCATCGAGCACTGCCCCTTGGTGGGTAGAGTCTCCAACATAAAAGACATGGCAAATGACAGAGGTGGAGGTTTTTGATGTTGGAGGTCTGATACTGAGATTTAATGCTGGAGCCCCAGGAAGTGACTCACAGAGGAGCTTGGTCATGAGGAAAGAGAGAAGGCCCCTGGAAAAGATGAGCCATTCACCTGAAACTTCACAGCTGGCCTTGTGGAGAGAGGTAAAGCCTAGATAGCCTCACAGTCTACATCTGACATTGTGAAGGAAAAAGCAGAACTGAGCCCGGAGAGAAACACAGTCCTGGGAAGAGAAGAATCCAAGAATCCTGAACCCTCACAGGTGTTGGCAGCCATCTTGCTCCTACACATGGCCATAGACTTTGGTGAAGGAAATAATTTATGTTTTATGGCCTGGTAACTGTAAGCTTCTACCCCAAATAAATTCCTTTATAAAAACCAACTGATTTCTGGTATTTTGCATCAGCACCCCTTTGTCTGACTACTACAGGAGGTCTCAGAGTATCTGCAACATCTGACCCATTCTTTCCATCCCCACCTCCGCTGCCACTGCCCTGCTCTGGCCATCACCATCCTCAGCCTCGAATCTCCATCACTGTCAACACCAGTTTTCTCTGCCGTACCGTTTGACACACACCATAGCCACTATCTGCTTCAATTCAAATTCCTCTGCTGCTGGTGACCCTCAATATCTGGGTCCTGGAAGCATTATCTTTGCTCCCTGTGTACATCACTTCCTTCCTCATACATGCTGATATCTGCCAGAACATCATAGCCAATACACCCATGCCCAATTTTGGCCATTGTCTCTAAATACTTCATCCTCCAAAGTATTCCCCAGGTGCCATCACTCCAAAGTATTCCCCAGGTACCATCACTGCTCAGAGGTCCCCTCTCCAGGGGGCCTCCCAGAGCTCTCCTCCCAAGGGAGACCCCTTCCAATGCCCATCATTCCTGCCCCTCCTACTCATTCTTGGCATCACACTTTCCATATCCTGACAAGCTATGTGCTCCATTTATTTTTTCTCTGATCTGCCTTTCATCTCTCAAATATCAGTTTCTAGAGGTACAAGTCTTGCATTCTCCTCTTCACTGCTTAACCTCAAGGCCCAAGCCCAGTTATTTTCAACTGTGAGGAGGAACCCCTTGAATTCTCATGACGCTTTACCTGGCATTTCTCTCCATTGCTTCTCCCGACATGCTCAGACTGGAACTTGCTGCTTCCTTTCCTTGCCATTAAAACGTCCAGTTTGTACTCATTTTCTGGCATAGTAACACTGTTTGAAACTGACTAGACTTATTCTTGTAATACTGACTTTTCCCCAGGGCCAGAAATGTGACTGAGTCCTGGGAGGTGTGTCCGTGGCTTGGAGACAGTGTGGAGGAGCGGGATGTGCCGGTTTCCCCCAATTGCCACTGGGTTCTTTCTTTTTGCTCAGAAAATTCATCTTCCAGCATGCTTGCAATGGAATAAACCCATCACTGTGTGAATTTATCACTGAAAATTCATAAGCCATTATTCTCTTATAAAATATTAAATGATAATAAATTAAATTGTCACCACTATATACAGTGCATATTTTCCTTCCAAAACAGACATGTCACTTCCTTTATTTTTTAACTGATCCATATTTATATTAGAAAAAATATGTTACTTTGACTTGTAACTTATGTCTTTTGGGAATACACTCTCACTCCGGTAAACTAATTTTGCCAAGGGCGACAGAAGTGTTCTACACGATCTTGCTATGATAGATAGAGTCCATGATGAATTTCATCAAAGCTGATGAAAGTGTGTGGTCAAAATATAAACCATAATGTAAACCATTGACCATTGTTGGTGGCTATGTTTCTATATTTGTGCATCGGTTCTAACAAATTTGACATCCACACATTAAATGCTATTAATAGGAGAAGATTAATAAGGGGGAAAATATTGGTTATGTAGGAGTCTCCTACATTCAGTTTGTGACTTTTCTGTAAAGTCCTAAATTCTCTTTGAGGACAAAATGAAAAATGTAAGACAATAGTACCCTAAAAGGAACAAAATGTCACTGTACATACAGGACAACAAACCTTACACTGAAAAAAGGCAAAATGACAAAAACAATATTTTAAAGATTTTTTCATTCTTTGTTATTATCCCCAATTTTAATTTCTTATTTATTTTTATTATTTTTATATATTAAATTGATTTCTGTTTTACTTCTTAATTTTAAAACTATCATAATTATTTCATTTAATTATTAATTATGTTTGGCTATTTTTATTGGCTTCATTTTTGAAGAAGTTTTGGATCTCAGAAGGTCTACAACAGTGGCAGGAGAGGATCATAGGTATGGGGTGGCTTCTATGTGGGATACATGGGAGGAAGCTCACCTGAACAATATATAAGGCATAGAAATGTGTTCAAATGTTCATGGGGTACCATCACGATGGGTGGAGATTAACAAAATACCCATGGGAATATCAAATTCCCATCCTGGGGAGCTCTGCCACATTCCCTAATAGTTCAGCAAGAATCCCCTTTGTACAGACAAGGGCAATGACTAGTGAAAGAGAATGGTCCACCAAAGGGCCCTTGATGTTGATGACTGTGTGTATGAAACTGTACTCTTGAAGCTGAAACTCAGCCTAGTATTATCGGGGGCCTAAAGAGATGTCTCTTGGGAGGCTTCTTGTTGCTTAAATGTGGTGAGTCTCTAAGCCAAACTCAGCATAAAAATCCATTAACTTCCTCCCAGCATAGGGCATGATTCCCAGGGATGAACTTCCCTGGTGAGGAGGAGTTACTACCAAGCACCAACTAGCAATGCAAATGGAAAAGATCTTAACCAAAAGAGGTAAAAGGTAAAGACAAATGAGTTTATATGGCTAAGAGACTTCAAAGTGAGTTGGAAGGTCATTCCAGAGGTTATGCTAATGCACGTCTTAGAAGGATCTCATTGACTGCCAAAGTAGATACTATCCCAAATAGAGGGGTTACTGTGCGCTTTGGAGATATCCAGACACTATAGTCAGGGCAGATAGTTCAGGAGTTTGGGACCTTGCTAGTGGGCCATACTTTGGAATTTATGCTCCCCAGTGTGACAGCATCAGACTCAGTTGTGTTTTCCCTACAAATGGCTCTTCTGTCCTTCTACTTGAAACTATAATTAGTACTAGAGTTGGTATGTGTGCGTCCAAGACATATAAATCTTTGGTCTCTCCATGTGACAGCTGGGCCCTGTATATCAACAGAGTTGCATCATCTAGTCTCTAGTTCATTGGTCTCACCCAGGACAAGTAACAATGAGGTGATGATGGACAACTACCATACCCAGGAACCGAGAGATTCTACATCTGCAAGCAAGAGAGACCATCCTTTGGCCTCATGGGATAGAAGCTCCCTCTCAAGTAAGGTGAGGTGGACATGACCATTCCACAATCCACAGGATTGGGGAAGGAACAATGGACTAATGTAGACTTACCGGTATTCTACTATAGATATATTATGATTCTAGCAATGGAAGAAATTATATCATTGATGTGGAGGCTATGGCCACAAGAGGTTCTGAGTGCAGGGAGAGGGAAAAATGGGTGTAATCCAGGGCCATTTTTGGGGAATGGGAATTCTCCTGAATGACATTGCAATGACACATGCAGGCCATTAAATACCTTAACTTAACGTAAGGAATTGGGTGGGAGAGAGTGTTAACTGCAGTGTAAACAATAATCAACATTAGTGGCAAATCTCCCAAATGAGTTCATCCATTGCAATGAACGTACCTCACTAATGAAGGATGTTGTTAATGTGGGAAAATGTGGGAAGTGGGGGAGCATGGCATGTGGTAATCCAGTATCTATTTTACGTGTCATTTCTGAAATCTAATTATCTTTAAAAATATATTAATTATTTAAAATAAATAAATAAATAAAATGAAATACAGTTCAGGTTTTCAGTTTAAGGTGATGAGTACTTTATGTAATGTAAGTTGATGACTGTGAAATAGTGTGAAAGCTATTTTATCAGTAAATTGTAAAATGCAAAAACAAAAGTTTTGCTTTTTTCCTTTTTAAAGTTTTTTTTATTGCTATAGTTCATATAATTTCAAATTACAATAACATATGGCAAATAGAATAAAAATATAGATAAAAATCACTCATCAAGTTAATATATAAGTAAAGAAACATTATCTTTAGAAATACAGGAAAATCCTTTCCATTTGATTAAAATTATGCTCTCTGAAACTTGTAAATAAGTTTTTCTATGCTGTGAGGTAATTCAGAGGCCAGATTAGAAAGTAAAGACCACATATTCAAGCTTTTGCGAGAAGGGAAACCAGTTCATTACAAAGGGGATTTGACCATGGAGACTCTTCCCTCTGTGTTCTGTGATTAACATTGGTGAAAGTCCAGGTCACTTCTTGTTCTCCCAAATCCACTAGCCTCAATAACACTCAGATGGAGGACAGCGTAGTTCACAGTGGCTGGTAGCTGGGGAGCTCTTTGTGGAGAGAAGAGAGCAGTACTGTTTAAATCCCCAGTACACGTAGAAGGAAGGGACGCTGTCGGTAGGGTTTGAACCACGCACAGGGTTGGGAAAATTACCTTGTGCTATGGTCGTTCTCAGGACCTCATCAAGTGTCTCCAGGTTTTTCCCCATCTTCACCACTGCGTATTCTAATTGGAAGGGTTTGCATCTCGCTTGCTGTTGTTCACAGAGTAATAGTTAACTCTCCTTTCAGCATTCCTTTCATTCCCTTGGCCTTTCTGTAGATATCTATAAGGCTGGAGACTATTAAATTCTCTTTCTCTTGCCAGGCATCCTCTCAGTATCTCTATACGCCTAGTGAGCACCACTCATCTGGTCAAGGAGGTGACATCTCTCTTTAATCAGTGCAGCCAGTGTGTCTGCAAGCTGCCATCCCATCTTCGATAAAGTTGACTTCTCAGAGACTGCACTAATCTGAGTAGCCATAAGAGACCCACCAATGAACCAATGGCAGGTGTACACACCACTGGTGCCCACTGGAGACTGTGGTGGACCGTGTGCCCTGAACTCATATCATTAGGCAGTAGCTCCATCACCCACTCTCCCACCTTCTCAAGGGTCAGTCCAAAGGAAATCTCCACAGAAAGACATAGTCCCTTCGTGGTCCTGAAGTCACCATAGGACCCTGCCCAGTAACCATGGGTCCACGAATCACAGCAAATCCCAGAATTCAGCCCAGAATCCAGGAGCAGCTGTCAACTAGAATGGGCATTAGCAGGTTTCAGAGCATCTGCAAAATCTGACACATTCTCTCCATACCCACCTCCGCTGCCGCTCCCCTGCTCTGGCCATCACCATCCTCAGCCTCAAATCACCATCATTGTCACCACCAGTTCTACCTGCCATACCATTTGACAAAAACACCACAGCTACTATCCTCTTAGAGTCAAATACCTCTGGTGCCAATGACCCTGAATATCTGGCTCCTGATAGCCTTAACCCAGGCTCCCTGTGTACGTCACTTCCTGTCTGGCACACTTTGATGAATGCCTGGTCTTCCCACCCTCCACACACTGGCCCATTCTAGGGCCATCGCCTCTCCTGTCCCTTCATCCTCCAATGCTATTCCCCATGTGCCATCACTGCTTAGATGTGCCCTCCCGGTCTCCTCCCCAGAGCTCTCCTCCCAGAGAGACCCCTTCCAATGCCTGACACTCCTGCCCTTCCTGCTCATTCTTGGCATCACCCGTTTCCTCTCCTGACAAGCTATAGGCTCTATCTAATTTTCTTTTCTCAGATCTGCCTTTTCCCTCTCAAATACCTGTTTGTTGAGGACCAAAACCTACTTTATCCTCTTCACTGCTCAACCTCCAGGCCGAATCCCAGTTATTTTCAACTGTGTGGTGTACCCTTTGCATTCTCATGGTGCTTTCATGGCATTTCTCCCCACTTGCTCATACTGGAACATGCCAATTCCCTTTCCCTGCCATTAATTACTTCCCGTTTGTACTCATTGTCATAGGAACATTTTTTGCAACTGACTAGACTTATCCTTGGAATAAAGACACTTCCCTGGGGACAGAAATGTCACTGAGACCTGTGAGATGTGTCCGTGGCTAAGAGGCAGTGCAGAGGGATGGGATGTGCTGGATTCCCTAAATCCCCGCTGGGTTCTTTCTTTTTGCTCAGAAAATTCATCTTGTAGCACGCTTGCAATGGAAGACACCCATCACTGTGGGAATTTTTCATTGAAAAAAAGAGCAATTACTCTCTTAAAAAATATTAAATAACATTAGATTACATTGTCACCTCTAAATAGACTGCATATATTCCTCCCAAAACAGACTTATCTCTTCCTTTCTTTTTTAGCTGATACTTATTTAGATTAGGGAAAAAATGTTACTTTGACTTGTAAATTAAGTTTTGGGAATACACTCTCACTGTGATAAATAAATTAGTGAAGGACAATGGAAGTATTCTATGTGATCTTATAAGGATTGATACAGGACATGTTGAATTGCATCTAGTTTATTAAAGTGTGTGGTCTATAAAATAAAGCACACTGTAAACCATTGACCTCTATATCTGGACATCAGTTCTAACGAACTTGCCATCCACATATAAAATGATATAAATGGGGCTTGGGGAAAATGGGAAAAATGTTTGGTATATAGCTGTCCCCTGTATTCAGTACAGGACATTTCCGTAAAGTCCTAAATCTTCTTTGAGGACTAAATGAAAAAAGTAAGACACTGGGGCAAAAAAGGGAAGAAAATATCACTGTACATATGAGACAACAGACTTTACACTGAATAAATGCAAAATGTCAAAAACAATTTTTTTAATATTTTGTGATTATTTGTTATTATCCTAAATTTTTATTTTTAATTTATTTTATTGTTTGAAATATTTTTAATTTGTTTCTTATTTTTAAAACTATCATTATTATTTCATATTCTCAATAATTGTATTTGGCTATTTCTATAGGCAATATTTTGGAAGAAGTTTTGGATCACAAAAGGTCTACAACTGTGGCAGGGGATGTTCATTGGAATGGAGTCACCTGGGACACCTGGGAAGCAACTCTCCTGCACAAACACATAATGCATAGAAATGTTTTCAACTCTACATGTGACATCATCACCATGGGTGGAGATTGACACAATAACCAAGGGAATATCAAAGTCCAATCCTGGGGAGCTCGTCCATCTTCTCTAATGCATCAACAAGAATCCTTTGAGTACAGACAGGGGCAAAGACTATTAAAGGAGGATGGTCAATGGACGGACCCTTGAATTTGATGACTGGGTATATGCAGCTGTACTCTTGAAGTTGAAATTTAGCCTAGTATTATAGGGTGCATAAGAGATGCCTCTGGGACCCTCCATGTTGCTCAAATTTGTCCTGTCTCTAAGCCAACCTTTGCATGTAAATATAATACCTTGTCCCCAGTATGGGACGTGACTCCCAGGGATGAGCTTCCCTGGCAATGAGGAGTTACTAACAAGCACCAATACCAATGCAATTGAAAATATACCTTGACCAAAAATTGGAAAAGGGAGCCAAATGAGTTTATATGACTAAGAGACTTCAAAGGGAGTTAGGAAGGCATTCCAGAGGTTACACCTATGCATGTCATAGCAGGATTTCATTGAAAGCCAAGTTAGACACTACCCCAAATAGCAGGGATCATATGGGCTCTATAGACATCCAGACACTGTAGTCAGGGCAGATAGGTCAGGAGTTTGGGACCTTGTCATTGGAGCATAACTTTGGAATTTATGCTCCCCAGTGTGACAGAGTTGGACTCAGTTGTGGTATCCCTATACATGGCTTTTCTGTCCTTCTATTTGAAACTATAATTAGTACTAGAGTTGGTATGTGTACGTCAAAGACATGTAAATCTTTGGGCTCTCCATGTGACAGCTGGGCCCTGTATATCAACAGAGTTGCATCACATAGTCTCCAGTTCATTGGTCTCACCCAGGACAAGTAACAAGGAGGTGATGATGGACAACTAGCATACCCAGGAACTGAGAGATTCTACTTCTGCAAGCAAGAGAGTACATCCTTTGGCCGCATGGAATCAAAGCTCCCTCTCAATTAAGGTGGGGTGGACATGAACATCCCACAATCCACAGGATTGGGAAATGAACTATGGACTAAAGTAGTCTTATTGGTATTCAACTATAGATATATTGTGATTCTAGCAATGGAAGAAATTACATCATTGGTGTGGAGGCATTGGCCCCTGGATGTTCTGAGGGCAGGGAGAAGGAAAAAGAGGTGTAATCCGGAGGTATTTTGGAGATGAGTGAATTCACCTGAATGACTTTGCAGTAACAGATGCAAAAGCCATTATATATCTTGACTTAACCTAAAGAATTGGGTGGGAGAGAGTGTAGTTGACAGCGCCTGTCAGATGGGGAGGCCTGAGTGGAGAGAAGAGATTAGCACTGTTTAAATCCCCAGCCCATGCTCAAGGGAGTGACTCTCCAGGGAGGTTCCAAGCCACACACAGGGTTCAGAAAGTTACCATGGATCCACCAGTCACAGCAAATTCCAGAAATCTTCCAGGAACCCATCTGCATCTGACAACTTGAATAGATATTCAGAGAGTTTGTCTAATGAAGGATTTAGAAGTTAACATTTTCTTGTCTTCATTACATTCAAATGATCTTCCTTCTTGTATTCTTTTTAAATTTTTGATTGATGATCATATGAAATATAGCGAAATATTCCAATCTTATCTGAAAGATTTGCTAATTTTAAGAGTAGATCCTTCCCATTCCCTCAGTATCCAACAATATGAATCCTGACTTTTCACTCATATTTTACTGTGTTGTATCTTTCTTTCAACACCCTGATGTGCACTTCTCTTTTTTCTCCCCTATTATGAACATCCTGCATCTGTGTGGTACTTTTCATTACAAGTGATGAACCAATCATACAGAATCATATCAGTGCCCTAAAATCACCCTGTGCTCCACCTATTAAGACCCTAGCAATCAAGGATAAGTTTAAATTTTTTTCAGAGTTGAAAAGCAGCTCAAAAAGAAGTCTAATATTTTGGGACATGTGAAAATTATACAAATACAAATTTCAATTTCAATAGTTTTATTTTTATATTTTAAAAAATGATCCTCAACATACTGAAAGAGATAAAGCAAAACACAGAGAAAGAACTAAATGATATAAAGAAAACAATGAATGAGCAATATGGGAATCTCTCGGTGAGATTTCACAAACAGAAATAATGGTATTGATGAACACAATAACTAATATGAAAAAATCCCTGGATGGTGGCAACAGATTGGAGGTAGCTGAAGAAAAAATCAGTGCTCTAAAAGACAACACTACTGAGATGATTCATGCTGAAGAGCAGCAGCAAGAAAAAAGAATGTGTTAGGACATTATTGGAAGTGTAATTCACAGCAATGAATTATGGGTTTCATTTTGGTTGAAAGGGAAATTTAGGTTCATGTATGTTACTGGAATTAAAGCTAGAGGATAAAATATGGGACTGTATAACATAGTGAAGTCTGTAGTGGAGGGTGACTATGGTTAATAATACAAAGATAAGAATATTCTTCCATGAACTAGAACAAATGTTTATCAATATTAAAGGCTTAATAATAGGGGAGTATATGGGAAGAAAAAAAAAAAACAACCAGTGAAAACTTTATGGATGATAGTTAACACTAAGAATGTAATATTCTTTCATCACTTGAAAAAAGGTACCATACCAATGATAAGTGTCAATAATAGGGAAGTTAAAAGCTATAAGATTTATGGTTTTGGAACACAGAGAATGTTCTCAGAGTGACTGTGGAGATTAAAGCACAACTCTATGATTAAACTGAGAGCCATACACTTTGAACAGACTTTATGGTGTGTGAATAAAACTGTTCTTGAAAAATAAAAAAAATTAAAAATCATGGTTACAAGATAAACGGTATAATAAATGTGAAAAGGTTGGAGTTTCTCCAAAGAAGTCTATTATAGAAAGTCAAAATATAGTTTGATCATCATTTTGATGGTTTTCAAGTTTCCTATGACAAAATTATGGTTGAAATGCTAAATGAACTGATTTCTTTTAAAGGCCATAAATTATTGGTTATTATATTCAAATAAAGAATATTTATTCATATTTATTTTATGTTTATAGAGTAACTATACTGATTTGATCTGGTCTGTTCTCTGAGCATTGTAATGGACCTTTTATATCAGTTGTTAATTAATTGAGGAAGCTGGGGGCCTGGTAATTGGATATGGAGCTTTTCACCTCTAAGTCATGGAATCAGATGTAGCCCAAGTGTTGGTAACCAAGAATGATTACAATGGTGGCTCTTTGGTAGCTTCTGTGAAGTACCTTTAGGGCATGTAGAATTATGTTGGGATAATTCCTGACAGAACATGGGCTCATATCTATAGTCGCTATTGCCTTTCTATGGGTAGATGGAAACAGATGTAAGGCCCAGGAACTGATAAAGCCAAAACATCTCTTTACTATGGCAGAAAGATCTATTCTACTCTGATACTATCCAAGGTATTCCAAATAGTTCAATTAGTTTACTTAAGGTTTTAGTAAGATGAGAACTGAGAATGTATTGATGATCAGTCTAGAGACCAAATCTGAACAGGCCTGGGCAAGAGGCTTAACTTGTCTACATTTCCTTATAATCTGGTCTCTGCACTGTTTATCAAGCTGTTCTCTGCTCAATGTTTGCAAAACATTGTTCAGTAGATAGTAGGGTTATTACTAGCAGTAACTCATATTTCTCTGTATTTTCATATAGGCTTTAATACTAAGAGATAATTATTTGCAAGATGGAAGAGTATTGCCAAAGATATTTTCCCCAATTTTTTTTTTTAAATTCAGGAGCTTCTATTGAACACAATATTTTCAATTATTATTCCTTATCTTTTCATAAACTTCTTGCTAACACTATTTGTTGCAAGATAAATTTGGATCTGCTCTTAATGTGTGATAAAATTGATACTTGCAATCTTACTGAACAAGTAAGCACATTATTATTTTATTTCTAGAGGGAGGCAACTTAGATTAGTGCTTTGTGAGCAGTTAAAGAACCATTTTTTAAAATTTTACTCAATTATCATGATCAATAAATTTGTGAAATATAATGAAAATGAAATACAAGAAAAATAAACACACACGCACATGCAAAAAAAAAAAATACTAGAGCTTAATAGACCTGTGGAACACCACAAAGCATAATAATATATGTACTGTGGGAGCCACAGAAAAGAAGAAAAAGATAAAGGGGAAGAAGGAATATTAAAAGAAATAATGGCAGAAAAATTCCCAAATTTATTGAAATACATGAATATGACATTCAAGAAGGGCCCCCTACCAAAAAAAAACAAACAAACCAAAAAAAAAAAAAAAAAAAAAACAGGGTAAATTTTAAGAGAACCATGCCCAGGAAGAGAAGAGATTCTCAAAAGCTATAAGAGAAAATCAATGTGTTATATATGAGGGAGTCTCAATAAGCATAAGAGCTGGAGCTGAATTCTCATCAGAAACCACTGAGGAAAGAACACAGTAGTAGTAAATATTTAAAGTGATGAAAGAAAACAATTGCCAACCAAGAATTTGATATCCAGCAACACTGTCTTTCAAAAATAAGGGAGAGATTAAGTATTCCCCGAAAACAAAAGCTGAGGGAGTTCAATAACTCTAGATCTGCCCTATGAGCAATGCTAAAGGCAGTTCTTCATAATGAAGGGAAAGGATATTAGACAGTGGGTAGAAGTGGCATAAAGAAATAAAGGCTTCTGTTAATATGTGGGTAACATAAATGCAAGTAAATTTGTGTCATATTTTTTTGGTATGGGACTCCACTTTTTACTTTTTACAGGTTCTAAAATGCAAAATGCATAAACAGCAATGAAAAACCTATGGTTTTGAACTTACAATATTTAAGGATAAAATTTGTTACAAGTAAAATAAAAGGTGGAGAGATAGAAGGGTATAGGATCAGTGTATGATCATGCTATTAAAGTTAAGTTCATATGAAATCAAACCTGACTGTCATAGATTTGGGGTGTTAAATTTTAACCCCATGGTAACCTCAAAGAAAATATATTAAAAATCTATACAAAAGAAAGAGACTCAAAACGGTACACTGAAAAAAATAAATATGAAAGTAGACAATAATGGAAGACTTGAAGGACAAAAATGGCATAAATCCTACAGACCATGTCGCAAAATGGCAGAAGAAAGTCCTGTATTACGAGTTGTGACTTTAAATGTATCTATTAAACTCTCCAGTGGAAAGGCAGCGTTTGCCAGAACGGAAAAAAAAAAAAAAAAAGAAAAAAAAAGAAAAAAAAGGCAGAGTCCAAGCATAGGCGGTTTACAAGAGACTCACATTAAATTCAAAGATGCAAGTAAGTTGAAAGTGAAATAATGGAAAAATATCGTATATGCAAAGGGAAAACAAAAGAGAGCTGGGTTACCTATACTGTTAGATAAAATAGACTTTAACTCAAAAATTGTTATAAGGGACAAAGAATGACATAATATACTGATAAAGGGATCAGTTTAAAAAGAAGACATCACAATAATAAATATATATGCAGCTGATGGCAGAGCCCCAAAATAAATGAAGTAAATATTGACATATTTTAAAGAAAATATAGATGCTTCTAGAAAAATAGTATAAGACTTCAATATACCACTTACAACAATGGCTAGGACAATTTAGTAGACCAAAAAGGAAATAAAAGATTGAATAATACTATAAACAATCTACACCTCATAGATATATAGAGAACATTTCATGCAACAGCAGCAAATTACACATTCTTCTCTAGTACATATGGATCATTCTCCAGCATGGATCATATGTTAGGTCACAAAACAAACACGTATAAATTTTAAAATGTTGAAGTCATACAACATATTTTCTCCAACAAAAATGGAAGGAAGCAAGGAATCAATGACAGAGGGAAAACTGGAAAATTCACAAATATGTGTAAATTAAACAGTGCACTCTTAAGCAACCAAATAAATCAAAGAAAAATTAGGAAATATCTTCAGGCAAATGAAAAAAAAGCCCAACATATCTAAATTCATGGTATGCAGCAAGGGCTATACTGAGAGGGAGTCAGAGCTTTTAATGCTTACTTTTAAAATGATCTCAAATCAGAGATCTAATTTCAAAACTGGAGAATGTAGAAAAAGGAGAGTAAACTAAATCCTCAGCAAGCAGAAGGAAGGAAATAACAAAGACTGGAATAGAGATAAATGAATTAAAGATTTGAAAAATAGAGAGACTCCACAAACTAAAAGACGTTAAAAAACAAACCTTTATAATAGACTGACAAAAAGAGAGAACACAAATAACTAAAATGAGAAATGATTGGGGATATTACTACCAACCCTAGAGAAATAGAAAGGATTATAAAAGGATACTATGAAAAAAATGTACACCAAAAAATCAGATAAGCTAAAGGAAATGGATGAATTCCTAGAAACAAGCATTTACCTGCACTGACTCAAGAAAATATAGAAGATATCAAAAGACCACTAATGAATAAAGAGATTGAATCACTAATCAAAAATTTACCAACATCCATAGTTAGTATTAATCATTTGATGATGTTCTTTCATAATCTGTAACAATATTCTACAACAATGCAAAGTGTTGGTGGAGGAATGATATCTGGAAATTCTGCACATTATGCATGACCGTTTGTAAGTTCACAACTTCTCTAATAAAATATATATATATATAAAGAAAGAAAGAAAAAAAAGAAGAAAGAATTAACAAAAATAAAAGCTGCCTACAAAGAAAAACCCAGGAGCAGATTTTTACACTATTAATGAGCAATCCGAAGAGGAAATCAAGATGTCAAGTCTACCCAAAGCAGTTTACAGATTCAATGCAACTCCAACGAAATTCTAACAGGCATCACTACAGACATGGAAAAGCCAATTCTCAAATTTCTATGGTAAGTTAAGGGGCCCTGAATAGCCAAAACCATATTAAAAAACAAGAATGAAGTTGGAGGGCTCACACTTCCCAATTTTAAAACTTATTAAAAGCTACAGGAATCACAGCAGCATGGTACTGGCACAAGGACAGCCAAACAGACCAATGGATACTATTGGGAGTTCAAAAATAAATCCTCCCATCCATGGCCAATTAATATTTGACAAGGGTATCAAGTCCACTAAATTGGGAAATAAAAGTCACTTCAACAAATGTTGGTGGGATATCTGGATATCTGTATGCAAAAGAAGGAAGGTGGAACCCTTTCATTTGAACCTATAATTAGTAATATACTAGTTAAATATATGTCCCAGAGACTTAAATCTCCAGTCTCTTCATATGCCAGTTGGGACCTGAATTATAGAAGAGTTGCAACACCTAGTCTCCAGTTGATTGGACTCTCCCAGGACAACTAACAAAAGAATCATGATGGACAACACCCATCCCAAAAAAACAGATGATCTACAACTGCAAACAAGACAGTTCCATCCATCTGCAGCATGGGATCTAGGCACCCTCTTACTCAGAAAAAGAGTAGGTATCACCATCCTAAAACTCTCAAGATTGAGGAATGAACAAACATAAGGGGAGAATGCAACTATAAACTAATGTAGATATTATTCTAGCAAAGAAAGAACTTGTAACATTGATATAAAGGCAGTGGCCACCAGAGTTTCTGAGGGGAAGGAGTGGATGGAACATGGAGCATGGGGCATTTTGGGGACATTGGAATTGTCCTGCATGACATTGCAATGACAAATGTAAGCCATTATGCATTTTCTCAAAGCCTATAATATTGGGTGGTGCAAAGTGTAAACTACAATGTGAACTATAGACTATGGTTAATAGTAATGTTTCAATATGTATTCATCCATTGTAAGAAATGGACCACACTAATGAAAGATGCTGTTAATGGGGAAAAGAATGGGAGGAGGAGGAGGTAAGGTGTATGGGAATCCCTATATTTTCTATGTAACATTTATGTAATCAAAACCTTCCTTAATAAAATGAAAAAATATATAAATAAAATAAAATAGAACAATGGTGGTCTCCTAAATTATCCCATATAAAATTTAACCCCAAATGGATAAAAGACCTATATTAAAGAGCCAAAACTGTAAAACTCCTGGGAAAACAAACATAGAGAAGCATGTCCAGGACCTTGTCTTAGGCAATAGTTTCTTAAACTTTACACTAAAAGCATGAACAATAAAAGAAAAGGTAGATACAAGCATCTTTAGCAAAGTTAAAAAATCTGTGCTTCAAAGGACTTCATCATGAAAGTAAAAAGACAATATAAATAATGAGGGAACATGTTCAGAAATCATATATTCAATAAAGGTTGAACATCCAGAATATATAAAGAAATCCTACAAATTAACAAAATAAAGACAAACAACATAGTTTTAAAATATGCAAAACGTTGGAATAGACATCTCTTCATAGAAGATATACAAATGGCCAAAAGTATATGCAAAGATACTCAACATCATTAGCCATTAGGAACATCAAATGAAAACCACAGTGAGATACCATTTCACACCCCCTGAACGGCTACTATTTAAGAAAAATGGAAATTACAAGTTTTGGAGAGGATGTCGAGAAATAGGAACAGGCATTCATTGCTGGTAGAAATGTGATGCAGGCTGTGAAATACAGTTTGGCGGTTCCTCTGAAAGGAAAGAGTAAAATTATCATATGGTCCAACAATCCCACTTTTTCGTACATATCTGTCTTTTTTTTTTTCTTTTTTTCAGATTTCTTTCTTTCTTTCTTTCTCCCCGCACCCAACCACAAACCCCCACCCTTGTTGTCCTGAGATCCCTGTCTGCTCTCTGTGCATTCCTCTATGTCCCCTTCTCTTCTCTTATGGCAGCACTGGGAACCGATCTTGGGACATTATGGAGTGAAGGGAGGCTACTCAAGCTCCCACACCACCCCAGCTCTCTGTTCTGCTGTGTGTCCCATTGTCTTGCCTCTGTGTCTCCTTTTGTTGCACCATCCTGCTGCATCACCTTTCCAAGCCAGCCAGGACTCCATGTGGGCCAGCTCTCCACCTGGGCCAGCTTCCTTTTCACGAAGAGGCCCCAGGAATTGAAACTTTGACCCCCCATATAGTAGATGAGAGCCCAATTCCTAGAGCCTCTTCCATATCCCATGTATCTGTCTTAGTTTGTCAAAGGCTGCCAATGCAAAATTACCAGAAATGTGGTGGCTTTTATAACAGGAATTTTATTTGCGATAAATCTTACACTTTCAGGCCATGAAATGTCCAAATCAAGGCACCATCAGAGATGCTTTTTCACCAAATTCAGCTACTGGTGATCCTGGCATCCTTCCACATGGTGAGGCAAAATGGCAGCCAATCTTGCCAAGGTCCCTGCCTTCCCTTCAAGGTGCACTGTCTCCTGGAACTCAGCTGTGGGTAGTGAGGCATTTGACTTGTTTCTTTCTAGGCCTCTTCTCTTAGCCTCAGCTGCTCCATTTGCTCCCTAAGCTCAGCTGTGGGCAATTAGGTATATGGCTCCTCTCTTCAGCTTTGGGCTTCTCTGTGGGCCTAGACTCTTGGGAGCTTAGTGTGTCAGCTTCAACTGCTAGCGACCCTTGAATCTTCTCTCTCACATAGCCAGGTCAAAATGGCAGAGCTCCCTTTTCTGTGTGTCTTCTTTCTCTCTGCCTCCATTTATATAAGGCTCCAGTAACAGGGCAGAGACCCAACCTGAGTCACACCTCACTGACATCATCCAATCAAAAGCAATCTAATTTGGGAGTAGATATAGCTCAAGTGGTTGAGTGCCTGCTTCCCAAGTATGAAGTCCTGGTCTATAATCCCTGATACCTCTTTAAAAAAAAAATCTAATTAATTGATCTAATCAAATTCCCTTAACCAAAGCTAAAGCAATCAAAGGATCTCACACCCACAGGAATGGATTAGTTCAAAAATATAATCTATTCTGGATGGGATCCATCAAATTCAAGCTGAAACTGTCACAATACCAAAAAGAATTTAAGCCAGAAACTCAAACAGATAATTAAATATATTTTCACCAATAGTTATAAAAGCACTATACTTGCCAAAAAATGGAAGAACACATGAATGGATACACAGAGTGGGGTGGAATACTCTTCATCTGTGAAGAGGAATGAAGTTATGATAACAAGAGACAACATGATGAAACTTGAAATAAACCAGACAGAAAAGGACATATGTATGATCTCAATTATATGAAATAATTAGAATAAACAAACTCATAGTCAGAAACTAGAATATAGATTACAGGGGCCAGGGTAGGGATGAAGAAGTGGGACTTAATGCTTAATTGCACAGATCATCAATGTGATTATATCCTTCAAAGGTGACTGACTGCTCATCTCAAATGAGTCTGCTCTATACAATCATGTTTTTTTTTTCCTTTTGTTAAAAGAAGCTTTGGATTACATAAATGTTACATCAAAAATATAGGGGGTGGAAATATAGGGGATTTTCACATACCCAACTCATTCCTTCTCCCGCTCTGCCCTCCATTAACATCTTTCATTGGTGTCACAACAACAATCTCCTTTCCTTTTTTTAAAGATTTATTTCTTTATTTATTAACTTTTTTATCCATTTTTAGCCCCCTCCCCCGCCCCTTTTTTTTTTTTTTTGGCTTATTTTTATGTCCATTCACTGGGCAATTCTCTGTGTCTGTTTCCTGCACCCTCTTCTCATCCTTCTGCTTCTGTCTTCAACGGGATTGGATCCTGGGAACCTCTAATGGAAAGGGAGAAGTCCTATAGCCTAGACACCTTAGTTTCTGGTTTTTCGGCAAGGCTCACTCTCCTGTTACGTCATCATCTTTGTGCATGGCTCCGCTCTGCTGGGCGGCTCACCGGCTCACAGGTCCTAGTGGCCCTTGTGCCCTCTATATTTTTCTTTATTTTTAAGGTACCAGAGATGGAACCCAGGTCCCTCCATATGGGAGATGGACCTCCAACCATTTGAGCCAAAGCTACCCTGACAACCATCTCTTTTTACATATTCAGGTTATGTCTCCCTATCTTTACATCTAGGTCTAAAGCCAATAACAGTTCCACTGTTAGTAGCCAAAAATTGCTGCACCAGAGCACTTGAGGCTCCCTTACAATACCAACCCATCCTTTGTAATCAGTCCCTTTGTAAATAAACCTTCTTCCAATTATCTTAATTTGAGTGTACCATATCTTTTCCTTAGGACTTTGATAAAATATATGATACTGGATTAAGTTGCTTAATCTTCATGAGTTTGTTTTCTCATTTATAAATGAAAATAATTTAACTACTCCAGATTATTCTGATGATGAAAAGTGATGTTTAAATAGAGTGCTTGAAAGAGAAAAAATTCAAAAATATGATCATTATGTTCATTTGTATTATAAGGATTCAGTTCACTGTGTGCAATAGAAAACCCAGCTAGAAGTGACATAATTAAAATGAATGCTTAGCACCCATTAAAAGAAATACAAAACCTCCTTTCAGTTTTATTTTATTGCTTTATTTTCTGTTTCCTTTTCATCCTTTTTTGGGATATTCAGTTTGGACCAGTCTCAGGGGCAAGACACAGCTACCTCTCTCCTGGCATCTTTTTAATACCAGGAACCCAGTGGCTCAGCCCCTGAGCAGAAAGAATGAAATAAAGTAAAAATAACAAAATAAATTTTTAAATTTTTGAGCAGGAAAAAAAAAGGAATAAAATACACAGCACATTTTTTTTGCTGTGATGAAATTTTCTTGATGAAAATTAAAAATAAAAGATTCCTTGTATTAGAAAGAAAAATAAAAGTAAATACAAAACAGGATGGTTCCAGGGTTGGTTAATTCAGGTGCTTGACACTATCATCTAAGACAGAAGTTTGTTGTGTATTCTCAACCCAAAAAGGCATGCAACCTGATATCTGGTCAAAATCTGGAGGAAAAGGCAATAAGAGTCATTAGGGAACCAACTGTATCGACACTATTATTAAAGTACATTAAAGTACATTAAAGTATCAAGCAGTGGAAGTTCAAGTAGTGAGGGGAATTCTTGACATCTCTGTCACCTCCTGACCTCTCTCACATCACATCAATGCGGTTGGGTCTCAGAGAGAGTCTAGCAGGGTTGGAGTGAATAGAACACAGACTAAATGAAAACGAAAAATACCTTCAGGGAAACCAGTAAGTGAAGAAGTGCTGCTATATCTGGAGTGATGTTTAGTCTCATGTGTCAACTTGGCCAGATAATGGTGCCCAGTTGTCTGGCCAAGCAAGCAGTGGCCTAATTGTTACTATGACAACATTTCATAGACTTGAATTACCAGTAAGTTATTGTATCTATGGCTATTTTCATCTACTATCACCTGAAATTGGCTTCAACAATGAGAGATGTCACATCACATCAATGGAAGGCTTTAAAAGTAAAAGTGATGGTTTCAGCAGTCAGAAGAGAAAATTTTCATCTCTACAACACACATCCAATTTCTCCCCAGGAACTCATTGAAAATCTTCACTGGCATTCCCAACATGCAGTGTACCCCATGTAATTTGGACTTGTGCATCTCCACAATCATGTGAGACAATTATACAAAAAGCTTATATAATATTTACAAGTGTCTCCTCTCAGTTCTGTTTCCCTAGATAACCCTCACTAATACTATTGGTGACAATGATAAGCCCAGTTGTAGAAGGTATCCCATAACTTTGATTACAGCTTCTACTTCAGCCCCAACCTGATAGATCCTGTAGCCTTTTCCCCACTGACAAAGACAGTATCTGTCAAGGGGCTGGAGTTGCCAACATTAGAAACCATCTCTGACTAACCTAATCAAAACAAGCCGGATTTCAACGGAAAGATATAAGGCAACTCAAAATCAGTGGGCGTGATGGTGAATCCGTTTATAGAAGTAGAGATGACCCAAGAAAGATTAACTACAAAGAGTCCTGCCCTGGGAAGTCTGCCAGAGAAATGTCCACCACTGTGGCTGCTACTGCTGACACTCATCATTATCTTTGCTGTCACTCATTGCAGCATTCAACCTTTGAATTTTTGCAGCAGTTCCTCCAGATTTAAGGCCCAGGTGGGCATGTCCAAGTGACCAAGGCTATTCATTAGCATATACCCTAACTGCCTAGGGGGAAGGAAAGAAAACCAGGCCCCTCTGAGCTTCCATTGGCTCCCCTCCAAACCACAATGGTGTAATCTATTCTAAAAGTATATTCAACTTTATTACTTCCCTGTAGGAGATTGTTCCTGGGACACACAGAACCCAGGATCCAGCTCCTACTAACCTCATCTGGTTTAAGAGTAAGAGATATCCCTCCCTAATTGAAACCTAGCTGCAGTGACCTTCTTTCCTACCATGCCCCACAAGCACCCTCCCACAGCAGCACTTGCACTGTTACTTCTATCGAGATTCTTCCCCAACCCCTGCTGCTCATCAGCTAACTCTTAGTCAACCTTTAGGACTCCTTCAAAATGTTACATTATCAGGGAATTTTACCACCTCTTCATGACTGAGCTAGTATCCAACTGTTTTCCAGCAATCTTTAGTTCTCATGGCTATCACTTTAACATTAATTCCATCCAGTCTGTCTCCCACACATTAGCCAGTTTCTCACTCTACTCAGGGGGCTTCAGTAAGACACAAGTCACTAGAAAGAGATTGCAAAACTTGAAGCTAATTTAGCTTTACATACAGAATGCATATTCTCATCCAAACACATCACCTGAGCCCCCAGGTGAGGGCTATTAACAGAGTGGAAAATTTCAGTTTGAAACTGAACCACCTGAATTATAACACAGAACTCCCAAAGTGAAATGATTGACCAGAATCTGGCACCCCAACATCACAAGGACTAGTGAACTATGTCTATATTTACAGAAAGGAAATTCAAGCAGTGGAAGTTCAACATTAAGTAATGTTTAAGGATTAAACTCTTTATTTATTAATTTTTTCCAGTTTGGTGCTTCATTGCAAATTTAAACTGCAGAACAAAATTTATGAGATAAAGTGGGTTTTTTAAATAAAGTTGAGGACTGCATTAAACATGTCAGATGATAAATGGAGGCTGTAGGACCATGGATTGTGTGGTCTCTGTAACTTACAAGAGTTAACCCCTCATCTCCTGGTATGACAGTTTCTTCTGCCCCTCTAGATTGTAAAGTCCTGCGACCATGATGTATTGAACATGAGAGCCTCCAAACTGCCCATTAAAGATGGAGAATTTTACAAGTAAGTGTTTTGGGTTCAAGAACAGACAGCTTACCTTGGCTTTTCCAGTGTTTATTTCTCCAAATTGTACAGTATGTTCTTTTCATGAAATTCTTGAAATTTAACTCAAAATTAAGTTTCTTACCCATATCCCAAACAAAATCAGCTTCCTGCATAAGTGATTATAACAATGTCTTCAATGTAACTCACAGATTGACAGTAAGAAACCAGCTACAATCAATAGAATGTGAATTCTCTCAGCATGGCACTCCTTGGATGTCCAAAAGCTTCCTAGAATGCATAGAATCATGTAGCAAGCATGGTACCGAAATATTTATTTATACTCAAACAAATCAGTTCACACAATTTAATGTCTAATTTTTTCTATTCTCAATTAAGTTTGAAGAGCAAACAGAAAGTAAAGTCCAGCCGCTACAGAAGAAAAATACAAAGAAAATGTGGAAGAAATATTACTCATTCTGTCCAAATATCTCTTCTAAAAACCAGAGCCCTTAACTTTCAGGTCTAGATGTGGCAAGAAAGTTTTGGGTCCCTCTGAAGCTGGAGACCCTGAGCAGTTGGGGGTATTTGCTGCTTTAATGTAAACCAGTCAGGCAATGTCTGGATAGCTATTTTCCAAAGAACTGTAATGTCGGGCAGGAGAGACCTCAAGAATCAGCCCTGTGTCTGAAGCCTTCTGATACTCTACTTAAGGCCTGCTCTTTGTAGTGGTTCTGAGCAATATCCAAGAGGCGAGCCTCCTAAACCTTGGAAGATCAGAAATCAGCAACATAATATACTCACTTGGTTTAAAGGACACCAGAGCAAGAAATTGAGAGAAGGAAATGGGTGATTCCAACAAGTAGACATTTGAATCAATGAAATTAAATGGAAAATAAATGTTTGTCTGGTATGAAATGAAAATACAATGAGCCCACATTCACTTGTCATCATGTAAGTCCATTCTTATTCTATTAGTTAAATATGTCACTTGAGTCCGGGGAGTAGTGAGCAATCCTACATGTGGTACACTGTTTGAAGTCAGTGCAATAGTCACCTTCCTTGCTCACTCTAACAAAACTGTGATGGTCACTTCTACTGTGACTTTCAGGGGCTTTACAAATGTAAAATCTGGTGTCAACCATTAACAGGTGTGACTTATTCTCACCAGCACAGATCTCTCTAAATACAAACATTTTTTTAAAAAGAAAAGATATTTAAAAATATTTGCTCACATTCCTTCAAACTGCCCATTTCTAAAGTTGATTTTAGCTAAATTAAACTTGCAAAGCTTAAAAATACGTAATTGAGTGCATTAGTTCCCAGTACAATTAGTGATTGTTACATGATTTCCAAATGTTAATAGCCAGTACACCAATTGAAGAAGAAACCAATTGGTTAGCTTAAGTTCCAACTAGCTACCTTTTTTTTTTTGGGGGGGGGCACTAGAAGATAATGAGCTATAAACTTAATACCTTGATGACTCACATAAATATAATATGTCTAACTGCACAGAACACACATGCTTCAAAAAAGGAAGGCTAACAAAACCTAAAGTTTTTATTTCACAACCATTTTTCTGATTCTCTCCCTGATGGTAGAATTGAAAATCTTCAGAGTCCACAAATACAGCATTCAGACTTCGTATATCTAGAGAAAAGTAACACAGAGTTGCAAGAGTTCTGGACCCAGAATATTTTCTAGTGATAAAGAGGGAAGAGAGGTCTCTTTGTTAGTCTGTGTCAGTTTTCAAACTTAACTGGAATTCCCTTAAGCTCTCCATCATCTCCAAACTTTTTTTGTAGCATCTAACCTAGGACAAATATAAAACCCACTCATCTCTCATATACAGCATTTAATTGGCTGGGGAGGAGTGGGGGGAGAGGTAATACTAAGGCACCAACCATACTCATTTTGTTCAGCACAGAAATGGCTTTCTAATTCAGCTTAATAGCAAAGACTAGTGCAAACTGTGGGGAGTGAACACTGGCTCTAACTAAAAGACATCTGGACTGGATTTTCATGAATGGGAGTATTTCCCAAGATACAAGTGAATTAAGCACTATGAAAAATAAAGGAGCTCCTGTCACTATGAGTAGTATAAGAGTTGCCTCCAAAAAGCCAAAAATGTACATGTCCCATACCCTTCCCAGATATGGTTAGTATCTCATGCAGAGCTACATTCGAACAGGATTTTTTTTCCTCATGACTACCAAAATCTATATCTACACACAAATTCAGACACTCACACGTACATATCTATCTTCAAGAAAGTTTTCTCTCCCTATGACTATAGGATCCTAGAATCCAGCCACCCGCAGGCTCAAACACAATAATTATTAACTGTGTAGAGCTAGACTCAATATACTATATAAAGCTCATATCTTGTTTCACAAAATGACTGGGCAGGAACAATGAATATGGATATCATAGTGGATTAGTTTTTGTCTTAAGTCCAATCTACTCAGCAATGCTCTTAAGTCCATAGACTGGGAGAGGTTCTGTGGGCAAAACATGGTGGGTGATGTGAGGGTACCAGCCCACTGTTGTAAGGAGGGAGTGATGGAGCAGGGACCAAGTAGAAACCCTTACAAAGTCATTATGGGTTTCGCTTCTAAACCTAGAAGAGAAAAAATGAGGTTTGGGCATGGAAAAGACCAGAGAAAATAACATATTAAAGGTCTGGAGAAGAAAGTGAGCCGAACTCATCCAGGGCATATTTTAGGGGTGTTTTATACACACATCACCAAGTGTATAGCCTCATCACCAGCAGAGCAATGTAGCTCTCCACAGAGGAAAGTATCTATCATCCAGTGCAGTCCTCTGTTGTTATAGATGAAGAAATGGTGGCTACAGTGAAATAGTGATATGGGTCAGAATCAGCTCCACATCATGGCAAAGATCAAAGTACAGGTCTCTTGCCTTGCATCTTTCACCCTACAGCAAGCTGCATTTGGTATATGGGGTTCCCTAAGTGATAAATAGAATGCCTCCTTGTGGAAGAAAGCAGGAATACCAGGCTCAGAATTAACCACCCACCAACCACATTCCTCCTTCAGCAGGGAGAAAGCTGATTGTGTGTCAGCCCCAGCAACAGGGATGTGGTCAACATTCTACATTGCTTCCATCAGGATCATATGGAAATTTTCTGTTCAAAAGAGATAAAGCATTATGCTGAATATAAGGCCCAGCTGCCCAATGCTCCCCTGCCCTGATCCCTGATTACAGGATTCCATTTCACACTTACACCTCAGAAAGGCCAGAGCCTAGCACAACAATTGAGCAGTGTTAACTGAAAGAGGCCGGGAAGGGAATACTAGGAAGGGGAAAACAGGATTTTGTAAGGTAAGGCCCATGGATCCCAAGACAAAACCCTGACTGAGCCCTCCATGACCCCATAACACTCTAAACAGGCCCAGGAGGTAAGGTGCCCTGATGGCCGTGTTGTAAGGTTAGGGTCTGGCTAGCCCTCAAATCTGCATCACAAGTTCCAAGGAAAACTGAGGAAAGTGGGCACAACCAGGGTTGAAAATCATCCTGGCAACTAACCAGCCCATTTCATCCTTCCTTGCAGGTTCAGTAATGACCCCAGAAATATCTAAGGGAAATATAGCTTTTCAAACAACATGGTTCTAAGCCTACAACAGTCATTATTTTGGGTGTTGTGCAGAAATGGGACCACATCTTAGCCATATTCTGAGACTCACAACCCCAAGAAGGACTATGTTCTTAAGAGACATTTATTGTGTGCAAGGTGCACTCTTAGCCTCAACATAGTTGTTACACCTACTCTCCAGCTCATAAGACTCACCCAGGACAACTATGTAGGAGGATGATAATGGACAACTACCATACCAAGGAACCAAGATACCTTATAACTGCAATTGAGTACCATCCATCAGCCGTATGGGACTGAAGCCCCCTCTCAATTGGAGGTGGAGTGGACATCACCATCCCAGAATCCTCAGGGTTGGAGAAGGAACTATGGATTAGAGTGGACTTACTGGTATTCTACTTTAGACTTATTGTGAGTCTAGCAATGGAAGAAATTTGATAGTTGAGGTGGAGCCAGTCGACACTGGATGTTCTATGGGCAGGGAGAGGGAAAACAGGTATAATAGAGAAGCATTTTCTGGACCAGGGAATTGTCCTGAATGTCTTTGCAATATATAATACAGGCCATTATTTATCTTCCCATAATCTACAGAATTAGGCTGGACAGAGTGTAAATTACAATGTAAAACTTAATCCATGCTTTGTGGCAATGTTCCAAAATGTGTTCATCAATTGCAATGAGTGAGGGAAAATGTAGGGGTGTGGGTAGCAGGGCATATGGTAATCCTCTATATATTTTATTAGACATTTGTGTAATCTAAATATCTTTCAAAAAAATTAAAAAAGTTAAAAAAAGGAATACTTAAATAAAATAAAATACATTTAAAGTTTTCTGTTTAAGATGATGTATACTTTATGAAATGTAGGTTGATGACAGTGCAATAATGTGAAAACTATTTTCAATAAATTGTAAAATGAAAAAAAAGGTTTGCTTTTTAAAGGTTTTTTATTGGTGTACATCCTATAATTTCAAATAACAATAATTATGGCAAACAGAATATTAATATATAAAAATCACTTATCAAGTTAATATATAAGTAAATAACATCATCTTTAGAAATGTAGGAAGATCCTTTACATTTGATAAAAAGTATATTCTTTGAAACTTGGAAAGAATTTTCTCCATGCTGTGAGATAATTCAGAGACCTAAAGAGAAAGTAAGGGCCACATATTCAGGGTTTTCCCGAGAAGGGATACCCTGTTCATTTCAAAGAGGAATTGACCATGGAGTATCTTCATTCTATGACCCACGTTTAAAGTTGCTGGAAGTCCAGGTCATGTCGTGTTCTCCCGGATTCACTGGTCTCAGTGACACTCAGATGGAGGGCAGAGTAGTTGACACCACCTTGACAGTCCTGTGTGGAGAAAAGAGAGCAGGATTGTTTAAATCCCCAGTCCATACTCAAGGGAGAGGTTCTGCAGGTAGGTTTGGAACTACACACAGGTTTGGGAAAATTACCTAGTGCTGTGATGGTTCTAGGACCTCATCAAGGGTCTCCAGAGTTTTTCCCATCTTCAGCATTGCGTCCTCTTGTTGAAAGGGTTTGCTACTCTCTTACTGTAGTTCACGGACCAACACAGTTAACTCTCCTTTCAGCATTTCTTTCTTTCCCTCGACCTTTCTGTAGGTTTCTATGAGGCTGGAGAATCTTAAACTCTCTTTCTCTTTAATTTAGGGCTTCCTGCTCTTTCTTTCTTGCTGGTTGTGTAGTAGGTGCCAAGGATGTAGTTAGTGCTGTAAGCTGTGGAGGCTCAAGCTGCCCTCAGCGCTCCCAAGGACCAATGAAGCTTCTCCCAACTTTCTCTTTTGCCAGGGGTAAGGACAGAGCCACAGCTGTGTGGAATAATCCAAGCCATGCAGGCCTAAACTGTAGTTGCCCAGAAAGACTGATGAAGCTTCACGCCCCTTTCTCCCCTGTCCGGGGCAGTGATGGAGCTGCAGGTGTGGGCAGCAATCTGTGCAGTGCAGGTCCAAGATTACCACAGTTGCCCAAATAGATTTCCAAATACTCAGTCTGCATCAGCCAAATGTACCTGCAGTTACATGGATAGGCTATTGTAGGGCGCGCCAGCTTCCTCCCTGTTAGAGGTGGAGCTGAAGCATAGGCTAATGCTGCAAGCCAATCTGGGTGAAAAAAATTGGTCTCTACCGCCACCATGATTTTCATTCAGTCGGGCTAACCCTCATGCTGGAGGTGGAGTCAAAATGGCAGCTACCAGCCTCCTTCCGACTTGGACAGGTTTAATATTCATCTGGTTTTAGGGTAATATTTTAGCCAGCCCAACTGACTAATCAGTAGCTGACATTGGTGGCCAACTGGCTCTTCCTCCCCTGTTTTTGAGAAATGGAGCTTCCAATTCCTGCCACAGATTAGCTCCTGTGGTGGCTTGCACCTCCAACGTAGGATGATCACCAGCCTCTGCTGCATGGCCTGTTATTTCCCAGATAGTATGGCGCAGCTCCCCTCAGCTTCTACCCTGTCCGTGGTGGGCCTGGAGATTAGGCTAGAGCAGCAATCTGATCTTGATGGAAAGAAGCTGGTCCCTACCAGCACTGTGATGCTCATCAACCCTGCTTCCCCTGTCAGGCACGGAGTTAAGATGGTGGCTATTGGCTTCTTTCTGACTTGGACAGGTTCAAATTTAGCTGTTCTTAAGATTATGCTTTTTTTTTGCACATAATGGGTTTATTTTAAATGTTTTAAGGATAGGATAGAGATACATCATAATTATGAAAATTACTTACAGAATTAAGAGATTTATATTGTTTATACTTCTAAATGCAGAGATCAGGGAACTGTCTACACATTGTATAAAATAAAAAGAAAATTTAAAATGAATTCAAGTTCTAAAAGTGAGGTCATTTACCTAATTTTAAAATATGAACACAAAGACCTCTGAACTATAACACATTCATTCAAACTGCACTAATGATGTAAAATACAAAAAGCGTAGCATTTCCAAGGATCCATAAGCATTTCAACCATAATTATTTTCTGTTATAATAATTGTTTCTGTTTTGTCTTTGGAGAACTTTCACTTTTTTAAACAATCAGCTTAAGAATGTTTTTAGGCAGTACAATTTGTGACAGTCAAAACAGTCTTCTAATGGGTCTACGGCTTTCAGAAATTCAAGTCCAATGCACTTTGGGTTTGGGACATAAAACAGTAATAGAAATGAAATCTGTTTTTAGAAGTAACTGTCATTTTCTTAAAAGAATACACAGTCCTTTCCCATGCTCCATGACATATCCAAGTGGAAAATTACCTTCTGTTGGCACTACCCTTGCTTCACCAGTGCATTTTTATCCTACAACCACTAAAACAGCACAGTAAGCAAATATACAGAAAACAGAAAAAATTAAATTAAATTAAAGCAAAGATAAAAAACAAAAAACCTAAATAACTTTAACACACAGTTTAGTTACATTGAACATTGTACTTAGAATAGAGCATGAAAAAAAGGATGCTCTGTTTTTCAGATTTTTCTTAGCAGTTTTACAGGGCAGCCTGACATCTGTCTCTCTCTCTCTCTTTCTCTCTCTCTCTCTCTCTCTCTCTCTCTCTCTCTCTCTCTCACACACACACACACACACACACACATGCACACACAATACAATAATACTATATAGCAGGTAAATGTGAAAGGTCAATAAATTTTGTACACAGATTCAAATCTTATGTTGTCAAAAGCCCCTTGAAAATTTTGGAAATTAACGTTGAATTCCTAGAATAACAAACCACAACAGATACCAGGAAAATGCAAGCAATGCATGCAGATCTGAAACATGAGCCTAAAATGAGGCCCCAAACAAGGGGCAAGGGAGTAGACTTAGCCACAGCATGAACAAATGTGGGTTAAAGCCACCAAAAGAAAGAATAGGGAAAAACAAAAAAAGGAAACAAACAAAAACCCTTTCCCTTTCCCTTGACCTAAAAGCAATAAATGGAACAACTATTAAAATAATCAAGTCACATTCATCTACAGATTGGTATATTATGTGGTGTATAAAGATGCTTAAGTTGCCTGCAGAAAAACCACAATGCAAGCAATTAAGTAATGCTAAAATTGTTTCAGGTGACCCAATCCTCAGGATACTTCAAGATGAATTTTATTTTTCAGCCCAAATTCACTGTACCATGTTATGCATATTTTTTATGTGTACTACATTTACCCATTCACTGTGTGCCACAAATATCAGCTTGGGCTCATGGAGTCAGGCTCAGCCTTTGGATTTATATGCAGGGACTCCTCTAAGAGTCAATAGAAAACATACAATAGATCTACAGGATGAAACTTGTTCAACACTCAAGAAACATTTATGCCTTGGGTTCTCAGTGCTGTCATACTACATTGAGAAGCTTGCCTTTGGTTGTCTGAGGTGAAAAACTGGGCACAGTGCAACTGTAGTCATGGACAGAAAATTGAGATACTGTATTTCCATAGTTCATAGTTCTCACCATGCAACAGCATGATGAGGCACAAACCTTAAGGCTAAATTAGAGTCGAGCAAACATGGGGAGGAAGGCCTTTAAACTACTGAATCTCTAACTTCAAGACCAGTCACAGGAAAGAAGTCACCTAGACCTCTGGTGCAAACCTTCTGGTGAAGGACAGCACTTATGTCTAGCCTTCTGCCTACTAAATACACAAGATCAAATCTCTGGTCTCATAAATTGTTCCATGAGACTGGTTTCACATACTGCCTTTCTCCTTGCTTTCAAACCACCAAGGTTCATCCAAAACAAAGAGATATGTGGAGATTTTGTTGCTAAATCAATGAATTTTGCAGTTCTATTTTGGTTTACAACTACGATGCAGGAATAAACCAAGAAAGGGGTCTGTGGCTAAGGGCTGCTATTATTTACACCCACAAGCTAACATGGATGACTGAACCTTATATGGTAATATACCACTGACATGCAAAATCCTAGAGTCCACTGAATGGAATTCACATTAACAGAATACCTGAAGCAAGAACATAAACCACCACAAAAGGCTTCAACAGATTTAAGCTGTTATTTGTCAAGACATTCTTTGTGGGAAAAAGCCAGGGGTGAAAAGCCTTCTGACCATAAGCATATAGCAGTAAAAATAACGATGACAACAACAACAACAAAACAAAAACAAAAACAAAAAAATCCCAGAGAACTTGTTAGAAGACAGCCATACTTAACACTTACATTTCTAATATAAAAGTGATGTGTTTTTCTAGAAACTTGAAACACATACACACAAATTACTGATGTACTGTTGCCTTTTAAATTCATGAACTATTATCCAGGTTATTAATTTGTACAAATTAACACCAAATATGCCATCCAATATGGACCTGCATTATACCATGTAGACCAAAGAGCTGGGTTTTGCTAAAAAGTATTAATGATTTAAAATGTTAAAAAAAAAAAAAAATTACAATGCTTAGAATTAAAGGCAGCCTTTTAACCAGATTTCTAGCCAGTTTCTACAACTTGTACTGTGGGTCTTAACTATTCAGTTTTTCATGTTTTGACTTTTAAAGAGACTTAACTCCAAATTTAAAAGGTGCACTCAAATTTTGACTTTCAAAACAGATTGAACATTCCTACATGCATTCTGTGCCCAAACTTAATTTAAAATAAAGAATAGAATAGAATAAATATGATTAACTTGGGTCAAACACTCCTGTTAAATTGGAAATATTATTTAACACCTATCCCAATCCACATAGAAAGGACTACCAATAGTGTGTGCGTGTATACATATATCTATGTGTTTACTTATAGCACATATGTAAACACATAGACATATAGATACGTAGACATAGACATATATCTCAAAAAGGCAGTAACAGAAATTCCAAACTATGCTTGCATTGTGGCGGCAGAATAAAAGAGTGTTATAGTGAAGAGGAAATGATTACGTTCTATTATAATTTTAGATGACTATGATACTAGCTTAACTTTTACCAAATGTGTCTTTAACTCCCCTTAAAAGAGACAGGCTTCTCTTAAGAGGAAGGGGCTCCTTAAACAAAATTCTTTGTGTTTACATATATCTGTACTATTCAGAACAAAACAGATTTGCTGGCATAGATTGTGGGTTTCAGGGACATTTCAGCTTTTATTAAACTGGGAAGCAATCAAGTCTTTATTTCTACAAATTATATATTTAATAGTTCTACTAATTTGGCAAAGTTCATGATGACATCTAGGATGTTTTCACCAAATCATAGACATAAGTGTGGAAATCATTATCAAACTTGATGAAATAGACAAATGGTTTGGATTCTACTTGATGAACTATCATGCTTGTCCATTTCGAGCCATCTTCTTTGGCATATTCCAATTGTTTGCCTACCAGGCTATCCACAACTTCTCCTGCTTCCCTTTCTGCTGGAGGAGAATCATTAAAAACAGTCTAAATGAGAAGGTCCCCTTCTTTATAGTCATCGAAGAGCTGGTACAGTAATGTAAAAGCATGTGTTCATCATAGGTGCGCATGCTAAGACCATTCCCCTCCATTCATCTTTAGAGCCATCTTCTATCTCAAACATATGCTACACTGCTTTGCCAATCATTGTGTCTGCCTAGTGTGCATCACTGATTCGAGATGTTGCAACTCTATCAGGGTGGACTTCAAGTGCAGAAACTCTTTCATCTTTACTAAGTTCTAGTCCATAAACACAATCAAGTCCATAGTATTTTAAAAGATACAGAGAAGGATTTACAGGAACCTGATCCAGAACTGTTCCTTTCCACTGTGTAACAGGTCCATTCCTCTCTTTCCACCCATGTTGAATTCTGCAGCCTATGATGTTCCGCCATGGCTGGGAAACAGGTATGCTGGGCCCCACACTGCTCCGATGTTTTTTGTGAGAAGTTCTTTTCCTCAGCATGTCTGCTGATACACCAGCATGTCCTGCATCAGCTCTGGTCCACTGGCCAGGTGTCTTTCCAAATGGGGTTTTCATTCATCTGTATTTAAGTGAGCAGCAGAGCTGTTGTCAAGGGTGAAAACTCAAGATCTTCCAATTTGAAACTTTTCACAGAATTTCAATGTTCTTATTATCCACCATCCAAGAGTCTTGTTTAGAAGTTCAGCAAAAATACTGAAAGCATACAAGCACTCTGCCAGGCCACCATCTGCAAGTCCCACGCCGACTACCGCTTTCCCTATTCTCAGGCTCCCTAAACAGGTCCCAACCTGAGCCAGACGGTGCCTCCCCACTCCCACCAAGCCTCTCTTCAGGATTTTACTTTAGCCGTGGAACTTACTAACCAATAGCTGAAGAGGTGCCCAACCGTCTCTTCCTCCCCTGTTTTTGGGAAGTGGAGCTACGAATTCCAGCTGCAGAACACCTCCCAAGGTGGCTTCTGCCTCCAGGGGACGATGGACACCAGCCTCCCTGGCTGGAGGGCTCTACTTACAAATCTTCTCTGCAGATGGGCACTCTCCTACTTCCATTCATTCAAGGATGTTACAGGATGCACTTCTGGTCTCCTGGAGACCCCAAACAAATCCTATAGTTAGCTCTGGGTGATTACTAACTGTCCTGTAGCAGGAGCTGATTCTAGGAGCACCTTACTCTACTGCCATCTTGCTGGTTGTCAATTCTTCCTTTATTTTTTAATTGATACCTATTTAGATTAGGAAAAAAAATGTTACTTTGACTTTAACTTAAGTTTTGGGAATATACTCTCACTGTGATAAATAAATTTTGCCAAGGATGACGGAAGTGTTCTACATGATCTTATAAATATGGTTACAGAACCTGTTGAGATGCATCAAAGTTTATTAAATTGTTTGGTACAAAATATAAACCTTAATGTAAACCATTGACCATGGTTGGTAGCTATGTTTCAATATTTGTACATCAGATCTAACAAACTTGCCATCCACATATAAAATGCTATTAATAGGGGAGGAGGAAAGGTGGGATAATGTTGGGTATAGAGGACCCCTATATTCAGCATGGGACATTTCAGTAAAGTCCTAAATTTTCTTTGAGGACAAAATTTAAAAGGAAGACACTGTGGCAAAATAAGGAAGAAAATGTCACTGTACAGATAAGATAACAGACCTTACACTGAATAAAAGGCAAAATGTCAAAAACAATATTTTTAATAATTTGTCATTATTTATTATTAACGTCAATTTTTTAAATTTCATTTTATTAAATTGTTTTCTATTTTATTTCTTATTTTTAAAACTATCATTATATTTCTTTTTCTTATTAATTTTATTTGGCTATTTTTATAGGCTTCATTTTGGAAGAAGTTTTCAATCACACAAGATATATAACTGTGACAGGGGAGGATCAGTTTACAGAGTGGTTTTTATGTGGGATACACAGGAGGCACCTCTCCTGCACAAACATATAAGGCATAGAAATGTGTTCAAATCTACGTGGGACTTCGCCACGGTGGGTGGAGATTGCCAGGATATCCAAGGAATATCAAATTCCCATCCTGGGGAGCTCTGCCACATTCTCTAATGGATTAGCAAGAATCCTCTGAGTACATACAGGGGCAATGACTATTAAAGGAGGATGGTCCATACATGGGCCCTTGATATTGATGACTGTGCATATACAAATGTACTCTTGAAGTTGAAACTTAGTCTAGTATAGGGTGCCAAAGAGATCCCTCTGAGAACCTCCCTGTTCTCAAATGTGGTGTGTCTCTAAGCCAAACTCAACATATAAATACATTACCTTCCCCCAAGCATGGGACATGACTCCGGGAGTGAGCTTCCCTGGCAAAGAGAAATAACAACAAAACTCAACCTAGCAATGCAAATGGAAAAAGACCTTGACCAAAAGGATGGAAAGGAAAAGAAAAATGAATTTATATGACCAAGAGACTTCAACGTGAGTTGGATAGTCTTTCCAGAGGTTACATTTATGCATGCCTGAGCAGGATATCTTTGAATGCCAAATAAGATACTACCCCAAATAGAAGGGATCCTGTGGGCCCTGGAGACATCCAACATTAGTCAGCACAGATAGATCAGGAGTTTGGACCCTGTCAGTGGAGCCTATTTGGAATTTATGCTCCCCAGTGTGATAGAGTTGGACTCAGTTGTGGTTAACCTACTCATAGCTCTTATGTCCTTCTATTTGAACCTATAATTTTAAATGGAGATGTTATGTGTACGTCCAAGTCACATGAATCTTTGGACTATACATTTACCAGCAGAGCCCTGAATCTCTACAGAGTTGCAACACCTACTCTGAATTCCATTAGTCTCACCCAGGACAACAAACAAGGAGATGGTGCTGAACAACTACCATACCAAGGAACCGAGAGATTATACAACTGCAAGCAATATAATCCATCCATTGTCCCCATGGGTTCGAAGTTCCCTCTCAATTAAGGTGTGGTGGACATCACCGTCCCACAACCCTCAGGATTGGGGAATGAACTATGGACTAATGTAGACTAATCGGTATTCTACTATAGATATATTTTGATTCTAGTAATGGAAGAAATTATATCATTGATGTGGAGGCAGTAGCCACTGGAGATTCCGAGGGCAGGGAGAGGGAAGAACAAGTGTAATCTAGGTGCATTTTCGGGACTTGGGAATTCTCCTAAATGATAATGCAGCTACAGATGCAGGCCATTATATAACTTGACTTAACCTACCAAATTGGGTGGGAGAGAGTGTAAACTACAATGCAAACTATAATCAACGTTAGTGGCAATGCAACAAAATGTGCTCATCCATTGCAGTGAATGAAACTCACTAAAGAAGTACGTTGTTGACGTGGGAAAATGTGGGAGGTGCAGTAGCAATGCATGTGGTAGTCCACCATATGTTTTACTTGACAATTCTTAATCAAAGTATCTTAATATATATATAAATTATTTTTAAAAAACAAATAAATATAATTAAATACATTTCAGTTTTTCTATTTAAGGTGTGTAGTTTATGTAACATAGGTTGGTGACAGTACAATGCTCTGAAAGCTATTTTACAAGTAAATTGTAAAATGCAAAAATAAAAATTGTGCCTTTCCTCTTTTTAAAGTGTTTTATTGCTATACTTCATATAATTTCAAATTACAATAAAATATGGCCAAATAATCAAGTTAATATATAATTAAACAACCATTATCTTTAGAAATAGAGGAAGATCCTTTCCATTTGTTTAAAAGTACACTCTCTGAAACTTGAAAAGAATTTTTTCTATGCTAGGAGATAGTTCAGAGGCCTAAAGAGAAAGTAAAGGCCACATATTCAGGATTTCCCAACAAGGGATATCCAGTTCATTTCAAAGAGGAATTCACCCTCGAGAATCTTCTTTCTTTGTCCCGCATTAAAATTTGGTGGAAGGGAAACAGATGTGGCTCAAGAGGTTCGGCGTCCGTCTACCATATGGAGAGACTGGGGTTCGATCCCCGGTACCTCCCGGTAAAAAAAAAAAAAAAAAAAAATTTGGTGGAAGTCCAAGTCATGTGAGGTTCTCCTGGATCCACTGGCCTCAGTCACACTCAGATGGAAGGCAGAGTAGATGACAGTGCCTGACACCTGGGGAGGCCTGAGTGGAGAGAAGAGAGCAGCAATGTTTACATACCCAACCCACACTGAAGGGAGGGACTCTGCCAGTAGGGTTGGAGCTACACAAAGGAATGGGTAAATTACCTTGTGCTGTGATCTCTCTTAGGACCTCATCAAGAGTTTCCAGTGTTTTTCCCATCATCACCATTGCGTCTTCACATTGGAAGGGTTTTCATTCTGCTTTCAGCATCGCAGCCTTACCTTGGCCTTTTTGTAGGATACAATAAGGCTGGAGATCCTTAAAGTCTCTTTCTCTACTTGGCATCCTCTAAGGATGACTCAGTCTCTCTATATCCCTTGTGAGCAGCACTCATCTCATCAAGGAGGTGACATTTTCCTTTATTCAGAGCAGCCAGTGTGTCTGCAAGCTGCTTTTCCTGTCTTCAATAAAGTCGCCTGCTCAGAGACTGCAGTAATCTGAGTAGCAATAAGAGACCCACCAACAAACACATGGCAGTGTACACATCCCTATTTCCCCATGGAAGCTGTGAGCTCCACAGGAGGACAAAGCCCTTTCCTGGCTCTGAAGGCACCAAAGGACACTGTCCAGTAACATCGGATACACCAATCACAGCAAATCACAGAATTCCGCCTGGAACCCAGCAGCAACTTAAAATTTGAATGGGCAACAGCAGGTCTCAGAACATCTGCAACCTCTGACCCATTCTCTCCATCCCCACCTCTGCTGCCACTACCATGCTCTGGCCATCAACTTCCTCAGCCTAGAATCGCCATCATAATCGCCACCACTTCTCCCTGCCATATCATTTGACACACAGCACAGCCACTATCCCCTTAAAGTCAAATTCATTTAGTGCCAGAGACCCTCAATATCTGGCTCATGGTAGCCTTAACCTAGGCTCCCTGTGTATGTCAATTCCTGTCTACCAGACTCTGGTATCTCCCTGGTCTTCACATCCCCAACATCCAGTCCCGTTTTAGGGACATCTCCCCTTCTTTCCTTTCATCCTACAATGCTATTCCACAGGTGCCATCACCACTTAGATGATCCCTCACTGGGGTTCCTCCCCAGAGCTCTCCTCCTGAGAGAGACCACTTCCAATGCCCGTAACTCCTGCCCTTCCTGGTCATTCTTGGCATCATCCTTTTCCTCTCCTGGCAAGCTATATGCTGAATTTATTTTCTTTTCTCTGATCTGCCTTTCCCTCTCAAACATCACTTTCCAGCTTATCGGGACTTACTTTCTCCTCTCCACTGCTCAAACTTCAGGCCCAATCCCAGTTATATACAACTGTTAGGAGTAACCCCTTGCATTCTCATGACGCTTTCCCTGACATTTCTCTCCATTGCGTCTCCCCACTTGCTCAGACTGGAACATGCAGCTTCCCTTTCCCTGCCATTAATAGCCTCATTTGTACTCATTCTCTGACAAAGGAATGTTGTTTGCAATTGACTAGACTTATACATGGAATATTGAATTTCCCTGGGGACAGAAATGTGACCAAGTTCTTTGCGGTTTCTCCATGGGTAAGCGACAGTGTGGAAGGGTGGGCCATGCTGGTTTTCCCCAATTTCCGCTGGGTTCTTTCTTCTTGCTCAGAAAATTCATCTTGCAACATGCTTGCAATTAAAGAAACACATCACCGTACAAATTTCTCTTTGAAAAAAAATAGCCATTATTCTCTTATAAAATATTAAATGATATTAACTTAAATTGTCACCCCCTAAATATACGGCATACTTTCCTCCCAAATGACCATATCTCTTCTTTAATTTTTATAACTGATACATTTTTAGATTAGGAAAAAAAATGTTCCTTTGTTTTTAACTTAAGTTTTGGGAAAACCCTCTAACTCTGATAAATAAGTTTTGCCAAGTGCGACAGATATGTTCTACATGGTCTTTTTATGCTGGAAACAGAATATGTTGAATGCCATCAAAGTTTATAAAAGTATGTGTTCCAAAATAGAAACCATTATGTAAACCATTGACCACGGTTGGTAGCTATGCTTCAATATTTGTACATCTGTTCTAACAAACTTGCCATCCACATATAAAATACTATTAATAGTGGAATGGGTAAAGGAGTAAGATGTTGGGTATATAGGAGTCCCCTGTATTCAGTATGTGACTTCTCTGTAGAATCCTAAATATTCTCTGAGGACAAAATGAAAAAGACAGTGGGGAATAAAATGTCACTGTACATATAGGGCAATAACCCTTACACTGAAGAAAGGCAAAAGTTCAAAATCAATATTTTTAATATTTTTTGTTAGTTTTTATTAACCCAATTTTTATTTTTTATTCATTTTTATTGTTTTAGATTGTTCTGTATTTTATTATTTTTAAAACTGACATTATTATTTCATTACTTATTAATTGTGTTTTGCTATTTTTATTGGCGTCATATTGGAAGAAGTTTTGGATCACAGAAGGTCTACAACTGTGGAAGGGAGTATGATTGGCCTGGGGTGGCTTTTATGTGGGATACATGAGAGGAAGCTCACCTGAACAAACATATGAGGCATAGAAATGTGTTTAAATGTTTATGGGACATACTCACGGTGGGTGGAGATTCACATATTAAGTCCTACCCTGAGGAGCTTTGACACATTCTCTAATGGATCAGTAAGAATCTCCTGAGCACAGACAGGGACAATGACTATTAAAGGAGGATGGTCCATGGATGGGCCCTAGACACTGACTACTGTGCATATGAAACTGGACTCTTGTAGTTGAAACTCACCCTAGTATTATACAGTGCCTAAGTAATGCCTCCTGGGAGCCTCCGTGTTCCTCAAATATGGCCTGTCTCTAAGCCAAACTCAGCATATAAATACATTACCTACCCCCAGCATGGGACATGACTCCCACGGATGAGCCTCCCTGGGGTTGAGTAATTACTACCAAGCACCAACTAGCAATGCAACTAGAAAAATGCCTTGAACAAAAGGGAGAAAAGATAAAGACAAATGATTTTATAAGGCTAACAGACTTTAAAGTGAGTAGGGAAATCATTCCAGAAGATACAATATTGCACATCTTAGCAGGATCTCCTTGAAAGCCAAAGTAGATACTAACCCAAATAGCGGGTATCATGTGGTCTCTGGAGACATCCAGACACAAGAGACCAGGCATTGCTCAGGAGTTTGATACCTTGCTCACCAGTGTAACAGAGTTGGGCTCAGTTGTGTTGCCCAGCACTTGGCTCTTCTGTTCTTCTGTCTAGTACTAATTAGTACTAGAGTTGGTATGGGTACATCTAAGACACATAAATCATTGGGCTATCCATATGCCAGCTGGGCCCTGAATCTCAACTGAGTTGCATCACCTACTCTCCAGTTCATTGGTCTAACCCAGAACAACTAACAAGGAGGTGATGATGGGCAACTACCATAAACAGGAACCAAGAGATTCTACAACTACAAGCAAGAGCGCCCATCCATTGGCCCAATGGGAACGAAGCTCCCTCTCAATTAAAGGTGGAGGGGACACCACCAGCTCACAATCCTCAGGATGAGGGAATGAACTATGTACTAATGTAAACTTACAATAGATATATTGTTATACTAACAATGGAAGAAATTATGTCATTGATGTGGAGGCAGTGACCACTGAAGTTTCTGATTGCAGGGAGAGGCAAAAACAGAGGTTATCTGGGGGCATTTTTGGGACAAGGGGATTTTCCTGAATGACATTGCAACAAGAGATGCTGGCCATTATATATCTTGCCTCAACTTATGAAATTGTGTGGGAGAGAGTGTGAAAACTACAATGTAAATTTTAATCCACATTGTGGCAATGCTCCAAAATGTGTTCATCCATTGCAATCAATGTACGTAACTAATGAAGGATGTTGTTAATGTGGGTAAATTTGGGTGATGTGGGGAGCAGGTCATATAGTAATCCTGTATATATTCTATGTGACATTTGTGTAATCTAAGTATCTTTAAAATTTTTTCTTTAATTTAAATTAATAAATAAAATAAAATACATTTCAGGTTTCTATTTAAGGTGACATGTACTTTATGTAATGTAGGTTGATGATGGTGCAATACTGTGAAATTCTTTGAACAGTAAATTGTATAATGCAAAAAAAAAAAAAAAATTTCCTGTTCACTTTTTAAAGTATTTTATTGCTATACTTCATATAATGTCAAGTTACAAAAAAACATGGCAAATAGAATAATAATGTAAATAAAATCACTAATCAAGTTAATATATAAGTAAACAAAATTATCTTTGAAATACTGGAAGATCTTTTCCATTTGATTAAAAGTATACTCTCTGGAAATTGGAAAGAATTTTGTCTTTGCAGCGAGATAATTTAGAGGCCTAAAGAGAAAGAAAAGCCACATATGCAGGGTTTTCCCGAGGAGGGTAAGCTTGTACATTTCAATGAGGAATTGACTATGTAAAATCTTCCTTCTGTGTCCCACATTTAAAGTTGGTGGAAGTCCGGGTCGTGTCGGGTTCTCCCTGATCCACTGGCCTCAATGACACTCAGATAGAGGGCAGAGTAGTTGACAGCGCCTGGCAGCTGGGGAGGCCTGAGTGGAGAGAAGAGAACAGCACAGTTTAAATCCCCAGCCCACGCTCACGATAGGGACTCTCTTGGGAAGGTTAGAGCCAACACAATGTTGGGAAAAATACCTTGTGCTGTGGTGGATCTCAGGACCTCATCCAGTGTCTCCAGCGTTTTTCCCATCTTCATAATTGTGTATTCTATTTGGAAGGCTTTGTTTTTCTCTTGCTGTAGTTCACTGACCAGTTCAGTAATCTCTCCTTTGAGCATTTCTTTCTTTTCCTTGGCCTTTGTGTAGATATCTATAAGGCTGGAGACTCTTAAACACTCTTTCTCTTGCCTGGTGACCTCTAAGGATGCCTCAGTATCTCTATACCCCTTGTGAGCAGCACTCATCTAGTCAAGGATTTGGAATTTGTTTTTAATCAGTGCAGCCAGTGTGTCTGCAAGCTATCTTTCCTGTCTTCTACAAAGTCAACTTGTCAGAGACTGCACTAATCTGAGTAGCCATAACAGACTCAACAAGAAACCATGGCAAGTGTATATACCACCGGTTCCCACTGGAGACTGTGATGGACTATGTGCTCTGAATTCATACCATCAGGCAGCAACTCCATCACACCCTCTCCCAACTTCCTGAGGATCAGCCCTAAGGAAAGCTCCGCAGAATGCCACAACACCTTTGTGGTCCTGGAGTCACCACAGGGCTCTGCCCAGTAACCACGGATCCACCAATCAAAGTAAATTCGAGAATTCCACCAGGAACCCAGCAGCAACTAACAGTTTGAACAGATATTCAGTGAGCTCTTCTCATGGGGTATTTAGTGGTTAACATATTCTTACCTTCATTACTTTCGAATGACCTTCCTTCTTGTCTTTTTAAAACTTTTTTGTTGATTAAATTTTGAGATATAGTGAAATATTCCAATGTTACGTGGAAGATTTGCTGTTTTTTTAGAGTTTAGACTTCCACTTCCCAAGGTGTCCAACAGTAAGAATACGACTTTTCACCCATATTTTACCTTTCTTTCAACACCCAATACCGTTATGTGCAGTTCTATTTTTTCTCCCCTATTGTGAACATACTGCATCAGAGGGTAATTCTGTTACAAAGGATAGACCAATATTATCCATTGTTATTTACTAAAATTCATAGTTCACATTAGAGTTCTCTCTTTGTGTTGTACAGTTCTATGGGTTTTGATCATAGTGGCAGGCCATGTATCAAAAATTACACTATCGTATCAAATATATTGGTGCTCTAAAAATACCTTGTGCTCCACCTACTAAATCCCTGCAAATCAAAGATGAGCTTTAAGTTTTACACAATTTAAAAGCAGTTCAAACGAAGTCTAGTATATTGGGAAATGTGAAAAACACCTGAAATTCAAATTTTACTTATCAATGGTATTTATTTTTATATTTAGAAAAATAATCCTCATCATACTAAAGGAGATAAAGGAAAATACAGAGAAAAAACTAAAGGAAAAGAAACAAAAGATGAATCAGTAATATTGGGATCTCTTGGTGAGATTTCACAAACTGAAATACTGGTCTTGATGAACTCAATAACTGAGATGAAAAATTCCCTGATTGGTGGCAACAACAGATTGGAGGTAGCAGAGGGAAAAATCATTCATCTCAAAGACAAACCTACTGAAATGATTCACAATGAAGAGCAGAAAGGAAAAAGAATGTGGTAGTGCATTATTGGAAGTGTAATTAACAGTAATGAATTATGGGTGTGATTGTGGTTGCAAGGGGAAGTTTGTTGCGGATATTACAACAAATCCTAGAGAAATAAAAAGGATTATAAAGGATACTATGAACAACTGTACACCAAAAAACAGACACCCTACATGAAATGAACGAGTTCCTAGAAACAGGCAAACTGCCTACACTGACTCAAGGAAAACAGAAGATCTCAACAGACCAATAACTAGTAAAGAGATTGAATCAGTAATCAAAAATCTACCAACATCCATATTTAGTAGTAATCTTTTGATGATGTTCTTTCATAACCTGTAACAATGTTCTACGACAATGCAAAGTGTAGGTGGAGGAATGATGTATGGAAATTGGGCACATTATTCATGACTGCTTTGTAAGCTCACAACTTCTCTAATAAAATATATACACAATAAAAAAAGGACAAATAATTTTTTAAAACTCTGCTAACAAAGACAAGTCCAGGACCAGATGGTTTCGCTGGTGAATTTTACCACACATTCCAAGTAGAATTAACTCCAATCCAGCTCACATACTGCCAAAAAATTGAAAACGCTGGAATACTCCCTAACTTCTTCTATGAGACCAACATCACCCAAATATCAAATTTAGGTTAAAAAATCACCATAAGAGAAAAGTACAGACCAATATCCCTTATGAATATAAATGCAACACCTCAACAAAATACTAACAAACCGAATTCAACAGTACATCAACAGAATTATACACCATGATTGGGTTGGACTTATCCCTGGTATGAAAGAATAGTTCAACGTAAGAAAATCAATTAATGTAATACAACACATTAATAGAATTAAGGGAAAAAATTATCATCTAACTCATGCAGAAAAGGCATTTGAAAAAATCCAGCACCATTTCTTGATATAAACACTTAGAAAACTAGGAATAGAAGGAAATTTCTTCAACATGACGAGGGGCATGTATGAAAAACACACAGCTAACATCATACTCAATGGTAAAAGACTGATAGCTGTCCCTCTAAGATCAGGAATAAGACAAGGATGCCTACCATCATCACTGTTATTCAATATTTACTTTAAGCTCTCGCTAGAGCACTATGGCTAAAAAAGAAATAAAATGGACCCAAGTTGGATAGGAAGAAGTAAATCTTTCCCTGTTTGTAGATGGCATAATCTTATAACCAGAAAATCCTCAAAAATCCACAAAAAACTTCTAAAACTAGTAAATGATTTCAGCAAAGTGGTAGGGTACAAGATCAACATGCAAATATCAGTAGTTTCTTACACTATTAATGAACAATCTGAAGAGGAAATCAAGATGTCAAGTCTACCCAGTTTACAGAGTCAATGCAACCCCAATCAAAATTATAACAGGCTTCACAACAGAAATGGAAAAGCCAATTCTCAAATATATATGGAAAGGTAAGGGAACCTGAATAGCCAAATCCATATTAAAAAGACAACAATGAAGTTGGAGGACTCACACTTCCCAACCTTAAAACTTATTACAAAGCTACCGATCACAGCAGCATGGTACTGCACAAGAACAGAGAAATAAACCAATGGAATCTAATAGAGAGTTCAAAAATAAACACTCACATCCACGGCCAATTGATATTTGTCAAGGGTATCAAGTCCACTAAATTGGGAAATAAAAGTCACTTCAACTAATGGTGGTGGGGAATCGGGATATCTGTATGCAAAAGAATAAGGATGGTCTCATTTACTTGAACCTATAATTAGCAATATACTAGTTAAATGTATGTCTCAGAGACTTAAATCTTCAGTCATTTCATATGCCACTTGGGTCCTGGACTCAGACGAGTTGCAACAACTATGCTCCAGTTCATTGAACTCTCCAAGGACAACCAACAAAGGATGAAGATGGACAATGCCCATCCCCCCCAAAAAACAGAGAGTATCTACGACTGCAAGCAAGACAGTTGCATCCATTTCCCCCATGAAATCTAATCTCCCTCTCAATCCGAAAAAGAGTAGGCATCACCATCCTAAAATCCACAAGTTTGAGGAATGAACAAAAATAAGGGGAGAATGCAACTATGGACTAAAGTAGACATTATTATTCTAGCAATGGAAGAACTTGTAACATTGATATAAAGGCAGGGGCCACCAGAGGTTCTGAGGGGAGGGAGAGTATGGAACATGTAACATGGGGCATTTTGGGGACATTGGAATTGTCCTGCATGATATCACAATAATGGATACATGACATTATGCATTTTGTCAAACCTGTAAAATTGGGTGGTGCAAAGTATCAACTATAATGTATACTATAGACCATGGTTACTAGTAATGCTTCAATATGTGTTCATTAATTGTAACAAATGTACCACACTAATGAAAGATGTTGTTAATGGGGAAAAGTATGGAAGGGGGAGGAGGGAGGTATATGGGAATCCCCTATATTTTGATGTAACATTTCTGTAATCTAAATCTTCCTTAATAAAATGAAATAAAATAGAAATAAAGTAAAATAAAATAGAATGAACGTGGACTCCTACCTTATCCCATCTACAAAATTAACTCAAAATGGAAGAAATATCTATGTATAAGAGCCAAAATTATAAAACTCCCAGAAAAAAAACATAGGGAAGCATGTTCAGGACCTTGTTTTAGGCAATAGTTTCTTAGACTTTACACAAAGAGCATGAACAATAAAAGAAAATTAGACACATGGGTCTTCACCAAAGTTAAAAACTCTGTGCATCAAAGAACTTTATCATGAAAGTAAAAAGACAATCTAAAGAATTGGGGGAATATGTTCGGAAATCATTTATCCAATAAAGGTTTAACATCAAGAATGTATGAAGAAATCCTACAACTTAACAAAATAAAGACAAACAACACAATTTTAAAATGTACAAAACGTTTGAATAGACATCTCTCCAGAGAAGATATACAAATGGCCAAAAGCACATGTAAAAATGCTCAACATCATTAGCCTTTGGGAAAATGCAAATCAAAACCTCAGTGAGACAACATTTCACTACCCTAGAATGGCTACTATTTGAGAAAAATGGAAAACTACAAGTTTTGCAGAGGGTGTGGAAAAAAAGGAACACCCATTCATTGTTGGTGGAAATGTGAAATGATGCAGCTGCTGTGGAAAAAAGTTTGGAGGTTCCTCAGAAAGGTGAGTGTAAAATTACTATATGACGTCACAATCCAACCTCTAGGTCTATATCTGTCTTTGTCTTATGTCTGTCATTGTCCCATGCTCGCAGTCTGCCCTCTGTGTTTTCCTCTGTGTCCACTAATCTTCACTTCAGGCAGCACTGGGAACCAATCCTGGGATGTTCCAGAGTGGAGGGAGGCTGCTCAATCTCCTGCACCACCCAGGTCTCTGTTGTGATGTGTTCTCCCATGGACTCTCCTCTGTGTCTCCTTTTGTTGTGCCATCCTACTGCCAATACAAAAATACCAGAAATGTGGCGGCTTTTATAATATGAATTTTATTTGTGATAAATCTTACAGTTCTCAGGACATGAAATATCCAAATCAAGGCACCATCAGAGATGCTTTCTCACCAAAGTCAACTACTGGTTGTCCGGGCATCCTGCCACATGGTGAGACAAACTGGCAACCAATCTTGCCAAGGTCCCTGCTTCTCTTCAAGGCTCAGCTGGAGCTCAGCTGTGGGTAGTCAGGCATATGGCTTGTCTCTTTCCAGGCCTCCTCTCTCTGCCTCAGCTGCTCCAGTTTCTCCCTGAGCCCAACTGTGGGCAGTCAGGCATATGGCTCATAACTTCAGCTTTGGGCTTCTCTATGGCTCAGCTTCTTGCAGGCTTAGTGCCTCAGCTTCAGCTGCTAGAGACTCTTGAGTCCTCTTTCTCACATGCCCAGGTCAAAATGGCAGAGCTCCCTTCTCTGTGTGTCTTCTTTCTCTCTGCTTCCATTTATATAAGGATTCAGTAAGAGGGCAGAGATCTACCGAAGTCACAACTCACTGACATCATCCAACCAAAAGCAAACAGAGCTGGGAGCAGATGTAGCTCAAGTGGTTGAGTGCCTGCTTCCCAAGTATGAGGTGGTCCTGGGTTATAATCCCTGGTACCTCCTAAAAAAAAATATATATATATATATGTAAATGATCTAATCAAATTCCCTTAATCAAATGTAAAGCAATCAAATGATCTCACACTCCCTGGAATGGATTATTTCAAAAATATAATCTTTTCAGGAAGGGATTAATCAAATTAAAACTGAAACTGACACATTACCCAAAAGAATTGAAACCAGGAACTCACACAGATATTTTCACCAATATTTATAGGAGCATTATTCTTGCCAAAAAATGGAAGAACAGATGAATGGACAGAAAAAGTGGGGTGGAATATTCTTCATCTATGAAGAGGAATGAAGAATCTTGAAATAAGCCAGGCACAAAAGGACATATGTATGACCTCATTGATATGAAATAATTAGAATAAGCAAACTTATAGTCAGAAACTAGAATAAAGTTTAAGTGGCCAGGGTAGGGATAAGGAAGTAGGAATTAATACTTAATTGCACAGATCATCAAGGTGATAATATCCCTCAATGGTGACTGCTGCTCTCAAATGAGTCTGCTCTACACAGCCATCTCTTTTTTTTTCTTTTTTTAAAGGAAGCTTTAGATTACATAAATATTTCATCAAAAATATGAGGGTAGGCAGGAATATAAGTGAATAACACATAACGCACTCCCTCCTCTTCACACAATTTCCCCCATTAGCAACATATCTCATTAGATTCACAATCATCTCTTTTTACATTTTGAGGTTACCTCTCTCTAATAAGAGTTCCACTGTTGCTGGACCAAAGTTGCAGCACCAGAGCCCTTGAGTCTCCCTTACACCACCAACCCTAACCTTTGTAATCAGTCCTTTGTGAATTCACCTTCCTTAAGTTGTCTTTTTTTTGAGTGAACAATCTCTTTTCCTTGGGAATTTGATAAAGTATATGATACTGAATTAAGTTGCTTTTTATAAGCTTGCTTTCTCATTTATAAATTAAAATAATGTAACAACTGCTCTTCAGATTACTCTGATGATGAAAAGTGATGCTTTAAATAGTATGTTTGAAAGAGTAAACACAGAAAAATATAATAATTATGGTTATTTTATTGTAAGGATGCAGTTCACTGTGTGCAATAGAAAACTCAACTAGAAGTGACATAACTAAAATGAATGCTTAACACCCATTAAAAGAAATACAAAACCTCCTTTGGGGTTTATTTTGTGGTTCATTTTGTGTTTTCCTTTAATCCTTTTTTGGGGTAATCAGAGTGGGCCAGGCCCCTGGGTAAGACACAGCTACCTCTCTCCTGGCATCTTTTTAATACTAGGAACCCAGGGGCTCAGACCCTGAGCAGCTAGAATGAAATAAAGTAAAAACATAAAATAAATTTTTTAAAATTTTAAAAGGAAAAAAACACAGGCATAAAAAACAACAAATTTCTTGATGAAAATTGAAATTTCTTGTATTTTAGAAATAAAAAATAATAAATACAAAACAAGATGTTTCAGGGTTGTTTAATTCAGGTGCTTGACACCATCATCTAAGACCTAAGTTTGTTTTGTCTTCTCAACACTAAAAGGCATGCTGCCCGATATGTGGAAACATACTGAAGGAAAATGGAAGAAAAGTCACTAGGAAACCACTATATCGACACTATTAAGTACATGGTAGGGAGGGGGCTTCTTGACATCTCTGTCAGCACCTGACCTCTCTGTCATCACATCAATGTGGTTGGGACCAGAGAGAGTCTAGCAGGGTTGGAGTGAGCAGAACAGGGTCCGAATGAAAAGGAAAAATACCTTCAGGGAAACCAGTAAGTGAGGAAGAGCTGCTGTATCTGGTGTGATGATTAGGCTCATGTGTCAACTTGGCCAGGTAATGGTGCCCAGTTGTCTGGTCAAGCAAGCACTGGCCTAATTGTTACTATGAGAACATCTCATAGAATTGAATTTCCAGTAAGTTATTATATCTGTAGCTATTTTCATCTACAATCAACTGAAATTGGCTTCAACAACAAGAGATGTCTCATCCAATCAATTGGAGGCTTTAAAAGGAGAAGTGATGGTTTCAGCAGTCAGAAGAGAAAATTTTCATCTCAATTTCAGCCAGCCATCTTCTCCTGGGGAACACACTGAAAATCTTCTTCAGAGTTTCTGGCTTTAAGCCTGCCCCACAGAATCTGGACTTATGTATCCCCACAATCTTGGGAAACAACTGAACAAAATCTCACAATTTTTACAGGTGTCTCCTGTCACTTCTGTTTCCCTAGAGAACCCTGACTAATACACCTAGTGACAATTATGAGCCCAGTTGCAGAAGGTATCCCATAAATTTGACAACAGCTTCTACTTCAGTCCCAGCCTGATAGGTCCTGTAGCCTTTTCCCCACAAACAAAGACAGTGATTATCAGGGGCCTGGGGTTGCCAACATTAGAATCCGTCTCTGGCTAACCTAATCAAAACAACCCAGTTTTCAACGGAAAGATGTAAGGCAAAACAAAATCAGCGGGAGTGCTAGAGAATCCATCTATAAAAACAGAGAGGACCCAAGAAAGATTAACTAAAAAGGGTCCTGCCCTTGGAAGTCTGCTAGAGGAAGGTCCACTTCTGTGGCTGGTTCTGCTGCCGCTCATCATTGTCATCGCTGTCACTCATTGCAGCATCCACCCTTTGAATTTTTGCTGGTGTTCCTCCTGATTTAAGGCCCAGATGGGCATATTCAAGTGACCAGGCCTCGTTCATCTGCATATACCCTAATGGCCTAGGAGTAAGGAAAGAAAACCAGGCTCCTCTGATCTTCCATAGGCTCCTCGCTAAACCACATGGTATATTCTATTCTAAAGGTATATCCTACTCTATTACTTCCCTGTTGGAGATCCTTTCCAGGACTCACAGCACCCATGATCCAGCTCCTACTAGACTCATCTGGTTTTAGAGTAAGAGATATCCCACTCATTTAACCCTAGCTGCAGTGACCTTTCCTACCATGCCCCACATGCTCCCTCACAACAGGGCTTGCACTCTTACTTCTTTCTAGATTCTTCCCCATCCACTGCTGTTTATCAGCTCACTCTTAGAAATCTTTAGGACTCCATCAAAATGTTACTTTATCAGGGGAGGTTTACCACTTCTTCATGACTGGGCTAGTATCCCACTGTTTACCAGCAATCTTTAGTTCTCTTAGCTATCACTTAAATACTAATCCATCTGGCCTCTCTTCCTACACTAGGCTGCTGAGGACAGAGATAAGCATAGATGTCTTGCTCTTCACTGAGTCCCACACTGCATGACACCTTCTGGTACTCCACAGCTGCCCACTCTGCCTGGGCTCTGATCCATCTGTCGTTGCCAATAGGCATCTACATCAGTGTTTCTCAAGCTTTGATACACATGAATCCCCAGAGGAGAATGTGAACATGTGAATTCTGATTTGGGCAGGTCAGGAGGTTCTGCATTTCTGAAAAACTCCCTGATGATGCCAAAACTCCTAGTCCATGTACCGCACTTATTAAATCAAATGAGGTTCAAGTTGTTCCCACTGAGAAGTCAAGGACCACGGAGACAGGATGGTGTTCGGCACGGAGTTTGTCTCACTTGTCTCCAGGTGCCCAGCTTAAATGTAGCAGTATTGCTGTCTCTGCCCTGCAAATTGATGCAGGATAATAGTCTTAAAGGGTCCCACACATTAGCCAGTATCTGACTCTACTCAGATGGTTTCAGTAAGAAACAAGTTACTTGAAAAAGACTGCACAGCTTGAAGCCAATTTAGCTTGTACATGTAGAAAGCATTTCCAGATCCAAACGCTTCAGGTGAGGCCCCAGGTGAGAGCTATTACCAGAGCAGAATATTTCAGTCTGAAACTGAAGCACCTGAAATATAACAGAGAATACCCAAAGTGAAATGCTTGACCAGAATCTGGCTCCCCAACATCACAAGGACAGGGGAACAATGTCCATATTTATGGAAAGGAAGTTCAACCGGTGGCACTCCCACAAGAATATTAAGTAAAGTTGTTCGGGGATTAAACTCTTTATTTACTAAGCTTTTCCATTTTGATGCTTCGTTTCAAATTTAACCTGCAGAACATAACTTATGACATAAAGTGGGTTTTGGAATAAAGTTGAGAACTGCATTAAACAGGTCAGATGATAAATGGAGCCTGCAGGGCCGTGGATTATATGGTCCCTGTAACTTCCAAGAGTTAACCCCTCCTATCCTGGTACCACACTTCCTTCTGCCCCTCTGGAATAAAAAGTCCTGCGACCATGTTGCACTGAACATGAATGACCCCAAACTGCCCATTTTAGATGGTGAATTTTACAAGAAAGTGTTTTGGTTTCAACAGCAGAATGCTTATCTTGGCTTTTCAAGTGTTTATTTCTCCGAAGTGTACTGTATGGCACGTGGATGAACTTCTTGAAATTTATCTCAAAATTGATATTAAGTTGTTTTACCATTTTCCCAACAAAATCACCATCCTGCATAAATGATTCTAACAATGTCTTCAGTGTAACTCACAGATTGGCAGTAAGAAACCAGCTACATACTGATAGGATGTAAATTCTCTCAGTATGGCGCTCCTTAGATGCCTGAATGTTTCCGAAAATGCATAGAATCCTGTAGCATGCATCTTACTGAAATATTTATGTATATTCTAGAACAAAACAGTTCATACAATTTAATACCTTATTTTCTCTAAACTCAATTAGGTTTGTAGAGCAGAAAGAAAGTTAAATCGAGCAGCTGCAGAAGAAAATGCAAAGTAAATATGGAAGAAATTTACTCATTCTGTCAAAGTCTCTCTTCTAAAAACCAGAGCCCTTAACTTTCAGGTCTAGATCTGGCAAGAAAGGTTTGGAGCCCTCTTAGGTTGGAGACCCTGAGCTTTTTGGTGTGCTTGCTGCATTAATGTAAAGCAGTTAGACATTGTCTGCATACCTATTTATCAAAAAGTTAGCTCCTCACTCCACTTTCGTGCAGGAGAGAACTTAGCAATCAGCCCCGTGTCTGATGCCATCTGAAACTGTACTTAAGGGCAATTGTTTGTTGTGGTTCTGAACAATATTCTAGAGGCGAGCCACCTAGACCTTGGACAATCAGAAATGAACAGCATAATATACTCACTTGGGTTAATGGACTCCAGAGCAAGAAATGGAGAGAGGGAAATGGTTTGATTGCAACATGTAGACATTTGAGACAGTGAAACTAATGCAAAATAAATGTTTGTCTGGTTTCAAATGAAAATACAATGAGCCCCCATCCACTGGTTATCATATAAGTTCATGCTTAGTCTCCTAGTTAACTATTGTCACATGATTCAGGGGCAGAGTGAATATCCTACATGTGGTACAGTTTTTGAAGTCACTGTAATAGTCACCTTCCTTGCTCACCATAACAGTATTGTGGTGGTCACTCCTACTGTGACTTTGATTGGTTTTACTAATGTAAAATCTGGTGGTAATCATTAACAGGTGTGACTAATTCTCATCAGCCCAGATCTCTCTGAATCCAAACTTTTTTAATAGTAAAAGATAATGCAGTTCTTCAAAATTTATGCTTTCTTTTTTTGATGTTATTTCAACCACCTTGACAGATATATAAAATCTCTTAGGTTATTACCTCTTTCGTGTAGTTTTCTCCTCCAACACTCTTTAAGACCATGAGGAAAAAGACTATGTAAATTTAATTCCTATCCACCCACCTCTTACATGCATTCTCTAAGAGACCACAAAATTTAGTTTTATCTCTGGGAAGAAGAACTTAAATGGCTCTAACTATTCACTCCGTTGCTTTTTAAGAAGTATTACACTGGAAGTCTTTATTCCTGCCCCACCACATAATCGCATGACTGCAAATTCCCATGTGTTTTTACTCAAGGTTAATGGCGAGAACACAGCTGAGACTTAACAATACTGAAGCATGGAAGATTCATTTAAAAATATTTTGCTCACATTTTTTCAAACTTCCCATTTCATAAGGTGATTTCAACAAGTTAAGCTTGCAGAGCTCAAAAATCCATAATTGATTGCATTATTTCCCAATACAGTTAATGATGGATCCATGACTTCTGCATGGCAATAGCCAGTCCACCAACTGGAGAAGAAACAAATAGTTAGCTTAAGTTCCAACTAGCTTTTTTTTTGGGGGGGGGGGGGGCAGTGCGGGTGGCACTAAGAAAATAATGGGCTATAAATTTAATACCTGATGACTCACATAAATGAAATATGTGTAACTGCACAGAACACATATGCTTCAAAAAATGAGGCTAACAAAGCCTAAAATTTTATTTCACAACCATTATTTCAGATTCTCTCTCTTCTGCATGGATATCTACGTCCTTCAAAAGGGTTGGGACATTTTCTACCATTATTTCTTCAAATATTCCTTCTGCCTTTTCCCTTCTCTTCTCCTTCTGGGACACCCATGGCATATATGTTTGCATGTCTCCTGCTGTCGTTTAGTTCCCTGAGAACTTGTTCAAGTTTTGTCTAACTTTTTTTCATCTGCTCTTTCTATGTTCACTTTCAGAAGCAATTTCTTCAAGTTCACCAATCCTTTCTTCTGCCTCCTCAGATCTGCTATTATATGATTCCTGTGTATTTTTAATGTCATTTATTGCACCTTTCATTCCCATAAGATTTGCTATTTTTCTATGTATGCTTTCAAATTCTTCTTTGCGCTCATCCAATGTCTTCTTAATATCCTAAATTTCTTTAGCCATCTCACTGAATTTATTAAGGAGATTTGTTTGAACATCTATAATTAGTTGTCTCAACTCCTTTATGTTATCTAGAGGCATATCTTGTTCCTTTTACTGGGCCATATCTTCCTGTTCCTTGGTGTGGATTGTAATTTTTTGTTGGTGTCTTGGCATCTGGCTTACTAGAGTATTTATTCTGGGTGCAGTTTTTCTCTTTATTTTAGGACTACCTACCCTTTCTCTGTAGCTGATTGTGTAGTAGAAACCAAGGATGTAGTTAGTGCTGTAAGCTGTGGATGTTCGAGCTGCCCTCAGTACCCTCAAGGACCAATGAAGCTTCTGCCAAATTTCTTCTTTGCCAGGGGTAGGGACAGAGCCACAGCTGTGTGGAAAAATCCAAGTCATGCAGGCCTAGACTGTAGTTGCCCAGAAAGACTGATGAAGCTTCATGCCCCTTTCTCCCCTGTCTGGGGCTGGGTTGGAGCTGCAGGTGTGGGCAGCAATCTGTGCAGTGCAGGTCCAAGATGACCACAGTTGCTCCAATAGACTTCCAATTATTCAGTCTGTGCCAGCCAAATGTACCTGCAGTTACCTGGATATGCTGTTGCAGGGCCAGCCAGATTCCTCCCTTTTAGAGGTGGGGCTGAATCCTACGCCAGAGCTGCAGGCCAATCTGGGTTAAAGAAATTGGTCTCTACTGCCACCATGATTTTCAGTCAGCCTGGCTAACCCTCATGCTGGAGGTGGAGTCAAAATGGCAGCTACCAGCCTCCTTCTGACTTGGACAGGTTCAATATTCATCTGTTCTTAGGGTAATATTTTAGCCAGCCCAACGGACTAATCAGTAGCTGACATTGGTGGCCTACTGGCTCTTCCTCCCCTGTTTTTGGGAAATGGAGCTTCCAATTCCTGCCACAGAATAGCTCCTGGGGTGGCTTGCACTGCCCAAGTAAGATCATCACCTGCCTCTGCAGCGTGGCCTGTCACTTCCCAGAGAGGATGGCGCAGCTCCCCTCAGCTTCCACCCTGTCCATGGTGGGCCTGGGGCTTAGACTAGAGCAGCAATCTGATCTCGATGGAAAGAAGCTGTTCCCTACCAGCACTGTGATCCTCAGTCAGCCCCCTTCCCCTGTGTCAGTCAGGGAGATAAGATGGTGGTTACTGGCCCCTTTCTGACTTGGACAAGTTGAACTTTAGCTGTTCTTAGGATTATACTTTAGCCCACCAAATTCACTAATCAGTAGCTGAAGTTGGTGCCCAACTGTCTCTTCCTACCCTTTTTTTGAAAAGTGGAACTTCCAATTCCAGCCGCAGAACAGCTCCCGAGGTGGCTTGTGCCTCCAGTAGAGAGTGGCACTGGCCTCCGTGCTTTAGAGGCCTCTAATTGCAAATCTTCTCTGCAGATGGGCACTCTCCTACTTCCATTCATTTAAGGATGTTACAGGATGCACTTCTGGTCTCCTGGAGCCACCAAACTAATCCTTTAGTTACCTCTGGCTGATTACTAACTGTCCTGTAGCAGGAGCTGATTCTAGGAACACCTTACTCTGCTGCCGTCTTGCTGGTTGTCACTTCATCCTTTATTTTTTAACTGATACCTATTTAGATTAGGGAAAAAAATGTCACTTTGACTTGTACCTTAAGTTTTGGGAATACACTCTCACTGTGATAAATAATTTTTTCCAAGGACAACGGAAGTGCTCTACATGATTTTCCAAGGATGGTTACAGGAATTGTTGAATTGCATCAAAGTTTATTAAAGTGTTTGGTACAAAATATAAACCTTAATGTAAACCATTGACCATGGTTGGTAGCTATGTTTCAATATTTGTACATCAGATCTAACAAATTTGCCGTCCACATATAAAATGGTATTAACAGGGGAGTGGGAAAAGGAGGAAGATGTTGGGTATAGCGGATTCCCTGTATTCAGCATGGGATGTTTCTATAAAGTCCTCTATATTCTTTGAGGACAAAATTAAAAAGGAAGACACTGGGGCAAAATAAGGAAGAAAATGTCATTGTACATATAGGAAAACAGACCTTACACTGAATAAATGGTGAAATGACAAAAACAATTTTTTTAATACTTTGTCATTACTTGTTATTAACCTCAATTTATATATTTTTATTTCTTTTTATTCTTTACAATTATTTTGTATTTTATTTCTTATTTTGAAAACTATCATTATTATTTCATTATCTTATTAATTGTATTTGGCTATTTTTATAGGTTTCATTTTGGAAGAAGTTTTGGATCACAAAAGGTATACAACTGTGGCAGGGAGGATCATTGTACAGAGTGGCTTTTATGTGGGATACACGGGAGGCAACTCTCCTGGGCAAACATATAAGGCATAGAAATGTGTTCATATCTACATGGGGCATCATCACGGTGGGTGAAGATTCGAAGAACACTCAGGTAATATCAAATTCACATCCTGGGGAGCTCTGCCACTCTCTCTAATGGATCAACAAGAATCCTCTGAGTACAGACAGGGGCAATGACTATTAAAAAAGGATGGTCCATACATGGGCCCTTGATATTGATGACTGTGCATATGCAACTGTACTCTTGAAGTTGAAACTGAGCCTAGTATTATAGGGTGCCTAAGAGATGCCTCTGGGAGCCTCCCTGTTCTCAAATGTGGTTTGTCTCTAAGTCAAATTCAACATAAAAATGCATTATCTTCCCCCAAGTGTGGGACATGTCTCCTGAGGGTGAATTTCCCTGGCAACGAGAAATTACAACAAAACTCAAACTAGCAATGCAACTGGAAAAAGACCTTGACCAAAAGGGTGAAAAGGAAAAGACAAATGTCTTTTTATGACCAAGAAACTTCAAAGTGAGTTGGGTAGTCATTCCAGAGGTTACACTCATGCATGTCTTAGCAGGATTTCTTTAAATGCCAAATTAGTTAATACCCAAATAGCGGGGATGCTGTGGGCTCTGGAGACATCCAGACACTATAGTCATGGCAGATAGGTCAGGAGTTAGGGACCTTGCCAGTGGGCTCTACTTTGGAATTTATGCTCCCCAGTGTGACAGAGTTGCACTCAGCACAGGGGGGAAGGTGCCTTGATGGCCACTCTGTAAGGTTAGGATCTGGATACCCCTCAAGTCTACATCACAAGATCCAAGGAAACCTGAGGAAAGTGGGGACAACCAGGGCTGAAAATCATCCTGGCAACTAACCAGCCCATTTTGTCCTTCCCTGCAGGTTCAGTAATATCCCCAGAAATATCTAAGGGAAATAAAGTTTTTCCAACCACGTGGTCCTAAGCCTACAACAGTTGTCATTTTTGGTATTGAGCAGGAATGAGACCACATCTTACCCATATTCAGACAGAGACTCACAACCCCAAAAAGGACTATGCTCTTAAGAGATGTTTGTTGTGTGCGAGCTGGGCTCTTAGCCTCAACATAGTTGCTACACCTACTCTCCAGCTCATAAGACTCACCCAGGAAAACTTAAGTAGGAGGATGATAATGGACAACTACCATACCAAGGAACCAAGATACCTTACAACTACAAGCGAGTCCAATCCATCAGTTGTATGGGACTGAAGCCCCCTCTCAATTAGAGGTGGAGTGGGCATCACCATCCCAGAATCCTCAGGATTGGAGAAGGAACTATGGAATAGAGTGGACTTACTGCTATTCTACTATAGACTTATTGTGATTCCAGCAATGGAAGTAATTTTATTATTGAGGCGGAGCCAGTTGCCACTGGAGGTTCTAAAGACAGTGAGAGGGAAGACAGGTATAGTTCAGGGACATTTTCTGGACCAGGGAATTGTCCTGAATGGCATTGCAATATATAATACAGGCCATTATATATCTTCCTATAATCTACAGAATTAGGCTGGACAGAGTGTAAACTACAAAGTAAACCTTAATACACGCTTAGTGGCAATGCTCCAAAATGTGTTCATCAATTGCAATGAATGTGGGAAAATATGGGGGTGTGAGTAGCAGGGCATGTGGTAACCCCCTATATATTTTATGTGACATTTATGTCATCTAAGTATATTTTCTAAAAATTAAAAAACTTTAAAAAAGGAAAGAAAGAAAATAAAATCTAAGGTTTTCTCTTTAATTTGATGTATACCTTATGTAATGTAGGTTGATGTCAGTGCAAAATTGTGAAAGCTATTTTATCAAATTACAAAATGAAAAAAAAGTTTTGCTTTTTAAAGTTTTTTTATTGCTATACATCAAGTAATTTCAAATAACAATAATAATGGCAAACAGTATAATAATATATAAAAAACACTTATCAAGTAAATATATAAGTAAAAACCATTATCTTTAGAAATGTAGGAAGATCCTTTCCATTTGATTAAAAGTCTACTCTCTGAAACTTGGAAGAAATTTTCTCCATTCTCTGAGATAATTCAGAGGTCTAAATAGAATCTAAGGGCCCACATATTCTTGGTTTTCTTGAAAAGGGATGGCCTGTTCATTTCAAAGAGGAATTGACCATGGAGTATCTTCATTCTATGACCCACGTTTAAAGTTGCTGGAAGTCCAGGTCATGTTGAGTTCTCCCAGATTCACTAGCCTCTGTGACACTCAGATGGAGGTCAGAGTAGTTGACACCACCTTGGCAGCCCTGTGTGGAGAGAAGAGAGAAGGACTGTTTAAATCCCCAGCCCATACCCAAGGGAAGGATTCTGCAGGTAGGTTTGGAGCCACACTCAAGTTTGGGAAAATTACCTTGTGCTGTGGTGGTTCTAGGACTTCATCAAGTGTCTCCAGAGTTTTTCCTATCTTCAGCATTGCATCCACTTGTTAAAAGGGTTTGCATCTCTCTTACTGTAATTCACAGACGAACACAGTTAACTCTTCTTTCAGCATTTTTTTCTTTTCATTGTCCTTTCTGTAGGTATCTGTGAGGCTGGAGAATATAAACTCTCTTTCCCTCGCCTGGCGTCCTCTAAGGAGGCCTCAGTCTCTCTATACCCCTTGTGAGCAGCACTCATCTGATCAAGGAGGTGACATTTCTCTTTAATCAATGCAGCCAGTGTGTCCACAAGCTGCCTTTCCTGTCTTCTATAAAGTCAACTTCTAAGAGACTGCACTAATCTGAGTAGCAATATTGTTACTCAGATTATTGCAGCCTCTGGAGACTGTGGTGGACCATGTGCTCTGAACTCATATCATCAGGCAGCAGCTCCATCACCCCCTCTCCCAGCTTCCTGAAGGTCAGCCCAAAGGAAAGTTTCACAGAAGGACACAGCTCCTTTGTGTCCCTGGAGTCACCACAGGACCCTGCCCAGTTACCAAGGATCCACCAATCACAGCAAATCCCAGAATTCCACCTGGAACCCAGCAGGAACAGTCAACTTGAATAGACATCAGCAGGTCTCGGTGCATCTGCAACATCCGGCCATTCTCTCCATCCTCACCTCTGCTGCCAGTGCCCTGCTCTGGGCATCACCATCTCCAACCTCGAATCGCCTTTATTGTCACCACCAGTACTCCCTGAAGAACCGTTTGACATACACAACAGCCACTATCCGCTTAAATTCAAATTCCTCTGGTGCCCAGCGACCCTCAATGTCTGGCTCCTGGCAGCCTTAACCCAAGCTCCCTGTGTACATCACTTCCTGCCTGGCACACTCTGATGTCTGCCTGGTCTTCACAACCCCCACACCCAGGCACATTTTAGGGCCTTCGCTTCTTCTGTCCCTTCATCCTCCTATACTATTCCCCAGTTGCCTTCACAGCTTAGATGCCCCCTCCCTGGGGGGCCTCCCCAGAAGTCTCCTCCCAAGAGAGACTCCTTCCAACGCCCATGACTCCTGCCCTTCCTGCTCATTCTTGGCATCACCGTTTTCCTCTCCTGTCAACCTACGTGCTGTATTTCATTTTCTTTTATCTGATCAGCCTTTCCTCTCTCAAACACCAGTTTCTAGAGGATCGAGCCTTACTTTCTCCTCTTCACTGCTCAACTTCCAGGCCCAATCCCAGTTATTCTCAATGGTGAGGAATAACCCCTTGGGTTCTAATGGCGCTTAACATGGAATTTCTCTCCCTTGTGTCTCCACACTTGCTCAGACTGGATCATAACAATTCCCTCTCTTTGCCATTAATTACCTCGAGCTTGTACTCATTTCATAGGAACGTGGTTTGCAACTGACTAGACTTATCCTTGAAATACTGACTTACCCCTGGGAAGGAATGCGACTTAGTCCTGTGAGGTGTGTCTGTGAGTAAGTGGCAGTGCAGAGGGGTGGGTTGTGCTGGATTCCCTCAATTGCCGCTGGGTTCTTTCTTCTTACTAAGAAAATTCATCTTTCAACACACTTACAATGGAAGAAACCCATCACTGTGTGAATTTATCATTGAAAAATATAGCAATTACTCTCTTAGAAAATATTAAATGACATTAAATTACATTGTCACCTCTTAATATACTGCATATTTTCCTCACAAGACAGACATATCTCTTCCTTTACTTTTTTCCTTCTCTCTCTTTTTGTTAATAATTTTATTGAAGTATATCACTCATACATGAACATACTTAAACATTAAGTGTATAGCAATAGTTGTGACCTTATAAAGCAAACATACATAACATCATACAGCACTCTCATACCTCATCCTAACACAAACACCTTGTATTATTGTGAAACATTTTTAACTAATGATTAAAGAGCATCCTCAAAATATTACTACTAAACAAAGTATTTTCCCCAACCCACCCTATTATTATTATTATTATTATTATTATATCATTTATACATGAACATACATAAACAGTATTTGTATCAAGTTTTGAACCTACACAGCAAACATTCATAACATCATACAACGGTCCCATAACTCAACCCTCCACCAACACCTTGCATTGTCGTGAGATATTTGTTACAAGTTATGAAAGATTATTGTCAAAATTTTACTTCTGATTATAGTCCTTACCTTACATTTGGTGTATTTTTCCCCCAACCCACCCTATCATCATTTTTTAAATATATCTTTAAGACAGAAGTTGTAAACTTTCAAAACAAGCATGCATTTGTGCAGAATTCCCAAACATCACCCCTCTATCAACACAACACACTGTGATGGAACATTTGATACAGATTATGAAATAATATCAACCAACCAGTATGAGGTCCACAGCATACATTTGGCACACACTCTCCATACTCCCCCATTATCAACACAGTACATCTTTAGCAAAAAATGCAAGACTATTACATTATTACTGTTAACCACAGTCCCTAAGCCACTCGAGTTGTATTTTTCCCATGCCTCTCCACATTCCCACCACCCTGTAACAGTGATGTACATCTACTCCAGCTCACAAAGGACATTCATGCATCTGTACCATCAACCAAAATTCTCATCTACCTCTAGGTTTACTGTGCTCTTCAGTCCCTGTATTATTCTCTAACTTTCTGTCAATTGGCAATTACATACTAGACTACCATTTTCAGCCACATACCCATTTATAAACCAGCTGTTACTATAATGTATTACCTTAAACTCTGTACTTTTCCACACTTTTACAGTAAAGCTAATTAAAACTTCTACATATAATTTCAGTAGTCCATCGCAGTCTGCATCTTATCTTATTTAAGAATCCACCACCTACCACGAGATCTTGAAGATATTTTTCTACATTTCCTTCTAGAAGCTTTATGGTTCTTGCTTTTACATTGAGGTTTTTTATTCATTTTGAGTTAATTTTTGTATATGGTGTGAGATAGGGGTCCTCTTTTTTCTTTTGCTATAGATATCCAGGTTTCTCAACACCATTTGTTGAATGGACTGTTGTGCCTGAGCTGGGTGGGTTTGACAGGCTAGTCAAAAATCACTTGACCATCGATGTGATGGTCTGTTTCTGAACCAATTCGGTTTTATTGGTCTATGTGTGTCTGTCTTTATGCCAGTACCATGCGGTTTTTACCATTTAGCTTGGTAATAAGATTTAAAATCCAGAAATGAAAGTCCTTCAACTTTGCTTTTCCTTTTTAAGAGGTTTCTGGCTATTCAGGACCCCTTATCCTTCCAAATAAACTTGATAATCAGGTTTTCCATTTATTTAAAAAATGCTGGTGTAATTTTTATTGGGATTGCATTGAATCTGTATATCAATTTGAGTAGAATTGACATCTTAATGATATTTAGTCTTCCAATCTGTAAGCATGGAATGTTATTCCAATTATTTAGGACTTTTTAAAATTTCTTTGAACAATGACGTGTAGTTTTCTGAATACAAGTGCTTTACATGTTTGGATAAGTTTATTCCTAAATATTTAGGGTCTATCTGTCATATTTTGTCATCACTCTTTTGACACTTTTAATTACTTTTATTGATATAATCTTAATTTCTAGACTCTCTTCCAGGCCACTCTCTCCTGTCTTTTCTTTTCAGGCTGTAAAACATCTTATAGTATTTCTTGCAAAGTGGGTCTCTTGGTTACAAACTCTCTCTGTTTCTGTTTATCTGTGAATATTCTAAACTCACTCTCATTATTGAAAGACAATCTTGCTGGATATAAGATCCTTAGCTGGAAGTTTTTCTCTTGCAGTATCTTAAACATATCTTACCACTGTCTTCTTACCTTCATGGTTTCTGGTGAGAAATCAGCACTTAATCTAACTCGGTATCCCTTATATGTTATGCATTGCTTATGTCTTGCTGCTCTCAGAATTCTCTCATTGTCTTAGGCATTTGACATTCTGATTAGTATGTGTCTTGGAGTTGGTCTATTCGGATTTTTTTTCGATTGGAATAGATCGTGCTTCTTGGACATGGATATCTATGTCTTTCAATAGGGTTGGGAAATTTTCTGCCATTATTTTTTCAAATATTCCTTATGCCCCTTTTCCCTTCTCCTTCTGGGACACCCATGACACATATGTTTTCACGTCTCCTGCTGCTGGTTAGTTCCCTGAGACCTTGTTCAAGTTTTGCCAAACTTTTCTTCATCTCTTCTTTTGTGTGTTCACTTTCAGAGGCAATTTCTTCAAGCTCACCAATCCTTTCTTCTGCCTCCTCAAATCTGCTATTATATGATTCCAGTGTATTTTTAATTTCATTCATTGCATCTTTCATTCCCATAAGATTTGCTATTTCTCTGTGTAAGCTTTCAAATTCTTTGCACTCATCCAGTGTCTTCTTAATATCCTCAGTTTCTGTAGCCATGTCATTGAATTTATTAAGGAGATTTGTTTGAATATCTATAATTAGTTTTCTCAAATCCTTTCTGTCATCTGGAGGCTTATCTTGTTCCTTTAACTAGGCATATCTTCCTGTTCCTTGGTGTGGATTGTAATTTTTTGTTGGTATCTTGGCATCTGGATTACTAGAGTATTTATTCTGGGTGCAGTTTTTCTCTTTAGTTTAGGGTTTCCTGCCCTTTCTCTCTTGCTGGTTGTGCAGTAGGAACCAAGGATGTAGTTGATGCCTTAAGCTGTGGATGTTCAAGCTGCCCTCAACCCCAAGGACCAATGAAGCATCTCCCAACTTTCTATTTTGCCAGAGTTAAGGACAGAGCCACAGCTGTGTGGAATAATCCAAGTAATGCAGGCCTAGACTGTAGTTGCCCAGAAAGACTGATGAAACTTCACGCCCCTTTCTCCCAAGTCTGGGGCGGGGATGGAGCTGCAGGTGTGGGCAACAATCTGTGCAGTGCACGTCCAAGATGACCACAGGTGACCCAATAGTCTTCCAATTTTTCCGTATGTGCCAGCCCAATTTACCTGCAGTTACCTGGATAGGCTGTTGCAGGGCCCGCTAGCTTCCTCCCTGCTTAAGATGGGGCAGAAGCCTATGCTAGGCCTGCAGGCCATTCAGGGTGAAAGAATTTGTTCCTTACTGCCACCATGATTTTCAGTCAGCCCGGCTAAACCCTCATGCTGGGGGTGGAGTCAAAATGGCAGCTACCAGCTTCCTTCTGATATGGACAGTTTCAATATTCATCTGTTCTTAGGGTAATATTTTAGCCAGCCCAAATGATTATCAGTAGCTGACATTGGTGGCCTACTGCCTCTTCTTCCCCTCTTTTTGGGAAATGGAGCTTCCAATTCCTGCCTCAGAATAGCTCCTGGGGTGGCTTGCACCGCCAAAGTAGGATGATCACCGGCCTCCACGGCATGGCCTGTTATTTCCAGAGAAGATGGTGCAGCTCCCCCTAGCTTCCTTCCTGTACGTGGTGGGCCTAGAGTTTAGATGAGTAGCAATCTAATCTCGATGCAAAGAAGCCGGTCCCTACCAGCACTGTGATGCTCAGTCAGCCCTGCTTCCCCTGTCAGGCATGGAGTTAAGATGGTGGCTACTGGCCTCCTTCTGACTTGGACAGGTTCAATATTCATCTGTTCTTAGGGTAATATTTTAGCCAGCCCAACTGACTAATCAGTAGCTGACATTGGTGGCCAACTGTCTCTTCCTCCCTTTTTTTGGGAAATGGAGCTTCTAATTCCTGCCACAGAATAGCTCCTGGGGTGGCTTGCAATGCCAAAGTATGATGATCACCGGCCTCCGCATCATGGCCTGTTATTTCCAGAGAGAATGGTGCAGTTCCCCCCAGCTTCCTCCCTGTCCGTGGTGTGCCTGGGGCTTAGACTAGAGCAGCAAACTGATCTCCATGGAAAGAAGCCGGTCTCTATCAGCACTGTGTTCCTCATTCAGCCCTGCTTCCCCTGTGTCAGTCACAGAGTTAAGATGGTGGCTACTGGCCCCTTTCTGACTTGGACAGGTTCAACTTTAGCTGTTCTTAGGATTATACTTTGTTTTTGTTTTTTGTTTTTTTGCACATAAAGGGTTTATTTTAAATGTTTTAAGGATAGGATAGAGTTATATCATCATTATGAAAATTACTTACAGAATTAACAGTATTATATTGTTTATACTTCTAATTGCAGAGAACAGGGAACTGTCTACACATTGTATAAAATAAAATGAAAATTAAAAATGAATTCAAGTTCTAAATATGAGGTCATTTACCTAATTTTTAAAATGTGAGCACGAAGACTTCTGAAATATAACACATTCATTCAAACTGCACTAATGATGTAAAATACAAAAAGCACAGCATTTCCAAGGAACCACAATCATTTCAACCATAATTACTTTCTGTTATAATAATTGTTTCTGTTTTGTCTTTGGAGAAATTTCACTTTTTTAAGACAAACAGCTTAAGAATGTTTTTAGGCACTACAATTTGTGACAATCAAAACAGTCTTCTAATGGGTCTATGGCTTTCAAAAATTCAAGTCCAATGCACTTTGGGGTTTGACACATAAAACAATAGTAGAAATGAAATCTGTTTTAGAAGTAACAGTGATTTTTTTAAAAGAATACACTGTCCCTTCTAATGCTGCATGAATTATCCATGTAGAAAATTACTTTCAGTTGGCACTACATTTGCTTCACTAGTGCATTTTTATCCTACAACCACTAAAATAGCACAGTAAGCAATATACAGAAAACAGAAAAAATTAAAACAAGGATAAAAAACAAAAAAACTAAATATCTTTACCATGCAATTTAGTTACATATTCTACTTAGAATAGAGCATGCGAAAAAAGATGGTCTGTTTTTCAGATGTTTCTTTGAAGTTTTACATGGCAACCTGACATTTCTCTCTCTCTTTCTCTCTCTCTCTCTCTCTCTCTCTCTCTCTCTCTCTCTCTCACACACACACACACACACACACACACGCAGGCACACTCAATATAATCATCCTATAGCAGGTAAATAAAAAGGCCAATAAATTTTGTACTCAGATTCATGTCTTGTGTTGAATGATAATTTTGGAAATTAACGTTGAATTCCTAGAATAAGGAATCAACATTCAGATACCAGGAAAATGCAAGCAATGCATGCAAGTCTGAAACATGAGCCTAAAATAAAGCCCCAAACACAGAGGTTAGGTAGTAGACTTAGCCACAGCATCAATAAATGTGGGTTAAAGCCACTAAAAGAAAGAATAGGGAAAAAAAAAAAAAAAAAAAAAGGGAAACAAACAAAAACCCTTCCCCTTCCCTTGACCTAAAAGCAATAAATGGAACAATTATTAAAATAATCATTCTTCTACAGATTGGTACCGATTGGTAGATTATGTGGTGTATAAAGTAGCTTTAGTTGCTTGCAGAAAAACCACAATGCAAGTCATTTTGTCATTGTAAAGCTGTTTCAGTTGACCCAACTCTCAGGATACTTCAAGATGAACTTTATTTTTCAGTCCAAATTCACTGTACCACGTTATGCATGTTTTTACATGTACTAGATACACCCACCTCAATTTGTGCCAAAATATCAGCTTGGGCTCATGGAGTCAGGCTCAGCCTTGGAATTTACACGCAGGTATTCCTAAGAGTCAATAGAAAACACACAATAGATCTACAGGATGAAACTTGTTCAAACACTCAAGAAACATTTATGCCTTGGGTTCTCAGTGCTTTCACACTGCATGAGATGCTTGCCTTTGGTTGTCTGAGGTGAAAAACTGGGCACAATGCAACTGTAGTCATGGACAGAGAATTGAGATACTGTATTTACATAGTGAGTAGTTCTTACCATCCAACAGCATGATGAGGCACAAACCTTAAGGATAAAATGGGAATCGAGCAAAACATGGGGAGGAAGGCCTTTAAACTACTGCATCTCTAACTTCAAGACCAGTCACAGGACCTCTGGTGCAAAACTTCTTCTGCCTACTAAATACACAGGATCAAATTTCTGGTCTCATAAATCGTTCCATGGGACTGTTTTCCCATACTGCCTTTCTCCTTGCTTTCAAACCACCAAGGTTAATTTGTACAAATTAACAGACCAAAGGTGCTCTCCAAAATACACCTGCATTACACCATGTGGAACAAGTACCTGGGTTTTGCTAAAAGGTATTAATGATTTAAAATGTTAAAAAAAAATTACAAATGCTTAGAATTAAAGACAGCCTTTTAAATAGAGTTCTAGCCAGTTTGTTCAACTTGTACTATGGGTCTTAACTATTCAGTTGTTTTTCATTTTTGACTTTTAAAGAGGCTTATCTCCAAATTTAAAAGGTGCACTCAAATTTTGACTTTCAAAACAGATTGAACATTCCTTCATGCTTTCTGTGCCCAAACGTAATTTAAAATAAAGGTTATAATAGAGTAAATATGATTATCTTGGGTCAAGCACTCCTGTTAAATTGGCAAAAATTATTTAACACCTATCCCAATCCACAAATAAAGGACTGCCAACAGGGTGTGTGTATACATATATCTATGTGTATACATATAGCACATATGTAAACACATAGACATATATATAGGTAGACATAGACATATATCTCAAAAAGGCAGTAACTGAAATACCAAATATGCTTGCATTGTGGCAGCAGAATAAGAGAGTGTTATGGTGAAGGGGAAATGGTTAAGTTCTATAAGAGTTTGAGATGACTATGATACTAGCTTAACTTTTACCAAACGTGTCTGTAACTCCCCTTCAAAGAGACAGGCTTCTTTTAAGAGGAAGGGGTTCCTTAAACAAAATGCTTTGTGTTCACATATATCTGTACTATTCAGAACAAAACAGTTTTGCTGGCAGAGATTGTGGGTTTGCAGGGACATTTAAGCTTTTATTAAACTAGAAAACAATCAAGTCTTTATGTCTACAAATTATATATTTAATAGTTATATGAATTTGGCAAAGTTCATGATTACATCTAGGATGTTTTCACCAAATCATAGACATAAATATGGAAATTATCATCAAACTTGATTAAATAGACAGATGGTTTGGATTCTACTTGATGAACGATCATGCCTGTCCATTTCGAGCCATCTTCTTTGGCATATTCCATGTTTGCCTACCAGGCTTTCCACAACTTCTCCTGGCTCCCTTTCTGCTGGAGGAGAATCATTAGAATCAGGCTAAATGAGAAGTTCCCCTTCTTTATAGTCATCAAAGAGCTGGTACATATACAAGACAGGATCTTTCTCATAGGTAATGTAAAACCATGTGTTCATTATAGGCACGCATGCTAAGACCATTCCCCTCCATTCATCTTTAGAGCCATCTTCTGTCTCAAACATATGCTACACTGCTTTGTCAGTCATTGTGTATTCTATGTGCGCATCACTGATTCGAGATGTTGCAAATCTATCAAGGAGGACTTCAAGTGCAGACTCATTTTTACTAAGTTCTAGTCCATAAACACAGTCAAATTCATCGTATTTTATAAGACACAGAGAAGGATTTATAGGAACCTGATCAAGAACTGCTCCTCTCCAATGTGTAACAGGTCCATTCCCTTCTTGCCACCGATGTCAAATTCTGCAGCCTACAATGTTCCGCCGTGGCTGGGAAATAGGTTTGCTGGGCCCCACACTGCTCCGATGTTTGTTTGTTTTTTGTGGGAAGTTCTTTTCTTCATCATTTTGCAGATGCACCAGCATGTCCTGCATCAGCTCTGGATCGCTGGCCAGATGTCTTTCCATATGGGGTCTTCATTCATCTGTATTTAAGTGAGCAGCAGAGCTGCTGGACTAGGGTGAAAACTCAATAGCCTCCAATTTGAAACTTTTCACAGAATTTCAATGTTCTTATTAATCCACCATCCAAGAGTCTCTTTTACAAGTTCCCCCAAAACACTTAAAGCACACAAGCACTCTGCCAGATCACCATCTTCAAGCCCCAAGCGGACACCACCCATCCTTCTTCTCAGGCTCCCCACTGTGGACCCAATCCTAAACAGACTTGCCTCCCCACCCCCACCAAGCCTCTCTTCAGGATTATAGTTTACCGCCAAATTAACTAATCAGTACTTGAAGTTTGTGCCCAACCGTCTCTTCCTCCCCTGTTTTAGGGAATCAGAACTTCCAATTCCAGCTGCAGAACACCTCCCGAGGTGGCTTGGGCCTCCAGTGGATGATGGACACCAGCCTCCGTGGCTTGGAGGGCTCTACTTACAACTGTTCTCCGCGTTGGGAACTCTCCTCCTTCCATTCTTTCAAGGTTGTTACAGGATGCACTTCTGATCTCCTGGAGGCCCCAAACAAATCATTTAGTTATCTCTGGGTGATTATTAACTGTCCTGTAACAGGAGCTGATTCTAGTAGCACCTTATTCTGCTCCCATCGTGCTGGTTATCACTTCTTCCTTTATTTTTTTAACTAATACTTATTTAGATTAGGAAAAAAATGTCACTTTGACTTGTAACTTAAGTTTTGGTAATACACTCTCACTGTGATAAATATAGTTTGCCAAGGATGACAGAAGTGTTCTACATGATCTTATAAGGATGGTTATAGAACTGTTGAATTGCAACAAAGTTTATTAAAATGTTTGGTACAAAATATAAACCGTAATGTAAACCATTGACCATGGTTGGTAGCTATGTTTCAATAATTGTATATCACATCTAACAAACTTGCCATCCACATATAAAATGCTATTAATAGAGGAGGAGGAAAGGGGGAAGATATTAGGAATAGAGCACAGGATGTATTCAGCATGGGATGTTTCCATAAAGTCCTAAATCTTCTTTGAGGACAAAATGAAAAAAGGAAGACACTGGGACAAAATAAGGAAGAAATTGTCACTGTACATATACGACAACAGACCTTACCCTGAATAAATGCCAAAATGTCAAAAACAACTTTTTTAATACTTTGTCATTATTTTTATTAACTTCAATTTATATATTTTTATTTCTTTTTATTGTTTTCAACTGTTTTCTATTTTATTCCCTATTTTTAAATCTATCGTTATTATTTCATTTTCTTATTAATTGTATTTGGATTTTTTATAGGCCTCATTTTGGAAGAAGTTTTGGATCACAAAAGGAATACAGCTGTGGCAAGGGAGGATCATTGTACAGAGTGGCCTTTATGTGGGATACACGGGAGGCAACTCTCCTGTGCAAACATATAAGGCATAAAAATGTGTTCAAATCTACTTGGGGCACTGTCACGGTGGGCGGAGATTCCCAAAATACCCAAGGGAATATCAAATTCCCATCCTGGGGAGCTCTGCCACTTTCTCTAATGGATCAGCAAGAATCCTTTGAGTACAGACAGGGCTAATGACAAAGGAGGATGGTCCATGCATGGGCCCTTGATATTGATGACTGTGCATATGCAACTGTACTCTTGAAGATGAAACTTAGCATAGTATAGGGTGCCTAAGAGATGCCTCTGAGAGCCTCCCGGTTCTCCAATGTGGTGTGTCTCTAAGCCAAACTCATCATATAAATACATTGCCTTCCCCCAAGCATGGGACATGACTCCCGTGGATGAGCTTCCCTGCAACGAGGAATTACAACAAAACTCAAGTTAGCAATGCAACTGGAAAAAGACCTTGACCAAAAGGGTCAAAAGGAAAAGACAAATGAGTTTATATGACCAAGAGACTTCAAAGTAAATCAGATAGTCATTCTAGAGGTTACCCTTATGCATGCCTTAGCAGGATTTCTTTGAATGTCAATTAGATACTACCCCAAATAGCAGGGTTCCTAGGGGCTCTGGAGACATCCAACATTAGTCAGTGCAGATAGTACAAGAGTTTGGACCTTGTCAGTGGGGCTTACTTTGGAATTTATGCTCCCCAGTGTGATAGAGTTGGCCTCAGTTGTGGTTTCCCTACTCATGGCTCTTCTATCCTTCTTTTTGAAACCATAATTAGTACTAGAGTTGGTATGTGTATGTCCAAATCACATAAATCTTTGGACTATACATGTACCAGCTGGGCCCTGAATCTCTACAGGTTGCAACACCTACTCTGCACCCCATTAGTCTCACCCAGGACAACAAACAAGGAGGTGGTGATGAACATCTGCCATACCAAGGAACTGAGAAATTCTACTATGGCAAGCAAGATAATCAATCCATTTTCACCATGGGTTTGAAGCTCCCTCTCAATTAAGGTGGGGTGGACATCACCGTCCCACAATCCTCCAGATTGTGGAATAAACTATGGACTAAAGTAGACTTATCAGCATTCTACTATAGATATATTTTGATTCTAGTAATGGAAGAAATTATATCATTGAGTGGCGGCCGTAGGTAGTGGAGGTTCAGAGGGTAGGGAGAGGGAAAAACATGTGTAATCTGGTTGCATTTTCGGGACGTGGGAATTCTTCTTCATGATAATGCAGCTACAGATGCAGGCCATTATATCTTGAATTAACCTAGCAAATTGAGTGTGAGGGAGTTTAAACTACAATGCCATCTATAATCTCATTAGAGGCAATGATACAAAATGTGTTCATCTATTGCAATGAATGTAACTCAATAAAGAAGGATATTGTTAACTTGGGAAAATGTGGGAGGTACAGTAGCAATACATGTGGTAATCCACCATATGTTTTACTTGACATTTCTTAATCAAAGTATCTTAAAATGTATAAAAATTATTCTAAAAAACAAATAAATAAAATTAAATACATATCAGAGTTTCTGTTTAAGGTGTTGTGTAGTTTATGTAACATAGGTTGGTGACAGTGCAATGTTCTGAAAGCTATTTTATAAGTAAATTGTAAAATGCAAAAACAAAAATTGTGCCTTTCCCCTATTTAAAGTGTTTTTATTGCTATACTTCATATAATTTCAAATTACAATAAAATATGGCCAATGGACTCATAATATAGATAAAAATAAGAAGTTAATATATAAGTAAACAAACATTATCTTTAGAAATACTTAAAGAACTTTTCCATTTGATTAAAAGTTTACTCTCTGAAAATTGGAAAGAATTTTTTCTATGCTCTGAGATAATTCAGAGGCCTAAAGATAAAGGCCACATATTAAGGATTTCCTGACAAGGGATATCGAGTTCATTTCAAAGAGGAATTGACCGTAGAGAATCTTCCTTCTTTATCCCACATATAAAATTGGTGGAAGTCTGGGTCATGTCAGGTTCTCCTGGATCAACTGGCCTCAAATACACTCAGTTGGAGGGCAGAGTAGTTGACAGTGCCTGGCAGCTGGGGAGGCCTGAGTGGAGAGAAGAGAGCAGCACTGTTTCAATCCCCAGCACACGCTCAAGGGAGGGACTCTGCCGGTAGGGTTGGAGTTACACACAGGGATGGGAAAATTACCTTGTGCTGTGGTGGCTCTCAGGACCTCATCAAGAGTTTCCAGTGTTTTTCCCATCTTCATCATTGTATCTCCTATTTGGTAGGGTTTGTATTTCTCTTGCTGTAGTTCACTGACCAGTACAGTAAACTCTCCTTTCAGCATTTCTTTCTTTTCCTTGGCTGTTCTATAGATATCTTTTCACATCTATTTCAGTCTGAAACCGAAGCTCCTGAATTATAACACAAAATATCCAAAGTGAAATGCTTGACCAGAATCTTGCACCCCAACATCACAAGGACAGGTGAACAATGTCTATACTTATGGAAAGGAAGTTCAACCGGTAGAGCTCCCACAATAACATCAAGTAAAGTTGTTTGGCAATTAAACTCTTTATTTACTAAGCTTTTCCATTTTGAAGCTTCGTTTCAAATTTAGGCTGCAGAACATAATTTATGACATAAAATGGGTTTTGGAATAATGTTGAGGACTGCATTAAACAGGTCAGATGATAAATGGATCCTACAGGACCTGAAGAGTGTGGTCTCTGTAACTTCCAAGAGTTAACCCCTCCTCTCATGGTACCACACTTTCTTCTGCCCCTCTGGATTGTAAAGTCCTGCAACCATGTTGTACTGAAAATGAATGCCCCCAAACTGCCCATTTTAGATGGAGAATTTTACATGAAAGTGTTTTGGGTTCAAAGAGCAGAAATCTTATCTTGGCTTTTCAAGTGTTTATTTCTCCGAACTGTACTGTATGGGCCGTGGATTAAATTCTTGAAATTTAGCTCAAAATTGAAATTAAGTTGTCTTACATTTTCCCAAACCAAATCACCTTCCTGCATAAGTGATTCTAACAATGTCTTCAGTGTAACTCACAGATTGATAGTAAGAAACCTGCTACAAACTGATAGGATGTGAATTCTCTCAACATGGCACTCCTTAGATGCCCTCAAGCTTCCTAAAATGCATAGAATCATGTAATATGCATCTTACTGAAATATTTATATATATTCTAGAACAAAAGAATTCATACAATTTAATGTCTTATTTTCTCTATCCTCAATTAGGTTTGTAGAGCAGGCAGAAAGTTAAGTCGAGAAGCTGCTGAAGAAAATGCAAAGAAGACATTTACTCATTCTATCCAAGTCTTTCTTCTAAAAACCAGAGCCCTTAACTGTCAGGTCTAGATGTGGCAAGAAACTTTTGGAGCCCTCTGAGGTTGGAGACCCTGAGCTTTTGGGTGTGTTGGTGTATTAATGTAAACCAGTTAGGCAATATCTGCATAGCTACTTATAAAAGAGCTAGCTCCTCACTGTACTGTCATGAAAGAGAGACTTCATAATCAGCCCAATGTCTGATGCCTTCTGAAACTGTACTTAAGTCCTGTTGTTTGTGGTGGTTCTGAACAATATCCAAGAAGTGAGCCTCCTAGACCTTGGAGGATCAGAAATCAACAGCATAATATACTCACTTGTGTTAATGGACTCCAGAGCAAGAACTGGAGAGAGGGAAATGGATTGATTGCAACACGTAGACATTTGAGACAGTGAAATTAAATGCAAAATAAATGTTTGTCTGGTTTCAAATGAAAATACAATGAACCCCCATCCACTGGTTATTATGTAATTCCATGTTTAGTCTACTAGGTAACTATTATCACATGAGTCAGGGGCATAGTGAATAATATATCAGATATGTGGTCATCACACCGACTGTGATTTTGATTGGTTTTACAAATATAAAATCTGGTGGCAATCATTAACAGGTGTGACTAATTCTCATCAGCCCATATCTCTGAATCCAAACTTTTTAATAGTAACATATAATGCAGTTCTTCAAAATTTTTGGTTTCTTTTTCTGATGTTACTTCAAGCACCTGACAGATATATAAATTTCCTTAGGTTCTTACCTCTTTCATGTAGTTTTCTCCTCCAACACTCTTTAAGACCATGAGGAAAAAGGCTATCTAAATTTAATTCCTATCCACCCACCTCTTACATGCTTTCTCTAAGAGACCACAAAATTTAGTTTTACCTCTGTGAAGGAGAACTTAAATGACTCTACCTATTCACACCGTTGCTTTCTAAGAAGTCTTACACTGGAAGTCTTTATTCCTAACCCAATTCATAATCACATAAGTGCAAATTCTCATGAGTTTTTATTCAAGGATAATGGCGAGAACACAGCTCAGGCTTAAAATCACTGAAGCATGGAAGATTCATTTCAAAATATTTTGCTCACATTCTTTCAAATTGCCCTTTTCATAAGGTGATTTCAACTAAGTTAAACTTGCAGAGCTCAAAATTCCATTATTGATTGCATTAGTTCCCAATACAATTAGTGATGTATCCACTACTTCTAACTAGCATTAGCTAGTCCACCAACTGGAGAAGAAACAAATGGTCAGCTAAAGTTCCAACTAGCTATTATTTTGGGTGGTGTGGGCGGCACTAAGAAATAATGAACTATAAATTTAATACCTTGATGACTCACATAAATGAAATATGTCTAATTGCACAGAACACATTCGCTTCAAAAAAGAAAGGCTGATTTAAAATGGCCTACATCCGTGGTACTTGGCAAGGCTCCAGGATGTGTAAGTTCATTGAGGGTGGTGGGCCATACTTGTGGGAGATGTTTGTGTGAGATGTGGTGGGAGGTGTGGGAGGTGGACAACATGGGAATCCCAGTGGGTTCTGTGTAATATTTTGGGTAATCTAAGCACCTCTTAAAATATATATATATATAAATAACATTTTTTAAGCAAATACACATATATGCATATATATTTATCTATCATTTTGCAAATGCTTTTATGTATTGTGAGAATTTTGATTTTTACCCACAATAAAAATAACTAAAAATTAAAAAAAAAAAAGAAAGGCTAACAAAGCCTAAACTTTTTATTTCACAACCATAATTTCTGATTCTCTTTCTTCTGCAGGGATATCTATGACCTTCAAAAGGATGGAAACTTTTCTGTCATTATTTCTTCAAATATTCTTTCTGCCCCTTTTCCCTTCTCTTCTCCTTCTGGGATATCCATGGCACCTACGTTTGCGCGTCTCTTGCTGTCGTTTATTTCCCTGAGACCTTGTTCAAGTTTTGCCAAACTTTTCTTCATCTGTTCTTTTCTATGTTCACTTTCAGAGGCAATTTCTTCAAGCTCACAAATCTTTTCTTCTGCCTCCTCAAATCTGCTATTATATGATTCCAGTGTATCTTTAATTTCATTTATTGCACCTCTCATTCCCATAAAATTTGTTATTTCTGTATGTATGCTTCCAAATTCTTCTTTGCGTTCATCCAATGTATTCTTAATATCCTTAATTTCTTTAGCCATCTCATTGAATTTATTTAGATTTGTTTGAACACCTATAATTAGTTGTTTCAACTCCTTTATGCTATCTCAAGGCTTATATTGTTCCTTTAACTGGGCCATATCTTCCTGTACCTTGGTGTGGATTGTATTTTTTTGTTGGTGTCTTGGCATCTAGCTTACTAGAGTATTTATTCTAGATGCAGTTTTTCTCTTTAGCTTAGGGCTTCCTGCATTTTTCTATTGCTGGCTGTGTACTAGGAGCCAAGGATGTATTTGGTGCCATAAGCTGTGGAGGCTCAAGCTGCCCTCAGTGCCCCTAGGAGCAATGAAACCTCTCCCAACTTTCTCCTTTGCCAGGGGTAGGGACAGAGCCACAGCTATGTGGAATAATCCGAGTCATGCCGGCCTAGACTCTAGTTGCCCAGAAAGACAGATGAAGCTTCACACCCCTTTCTCCACTGTCTGGGGCAGGGAAGGAGTTACAGGTATGGCAAGCAATCTATGCAGTGCAGGTTCAAGATGACCACAGTTGCCCCGATAGACTTCTGATTATTCAGTCTGTGCCAGCCAAATGTACCTGCAGTTACCTGGATAGGCTGTTGCAGGGCCCGCAAACTTCCTCCCTGTTAGAGGTGGGGCTGAAGCCTAGGCTAGGGCTGCAGGCTAATCTGGGTGAAAGAAATCAGTCTCTACTGCCACCACGATTTTCAGTCAGTCCAGCTAACCCTCATGCTGGTGGTGGAGTCAAAATGGCAGCTACCAGCCTCCTTCCGACTTGGACAGGTTCAATATTCATGTTCTTCAGGTAATATTTTAGCCAGCCCAACTGACTAATCATTAGCTGACATTGGTGGCCAACTGTTTCTTCCTCCCTTTTTTGGGAAATGGAGCTTCCAATTCCTGCCAAAGAATAGCTCCTGGGGTGGCTTGCAATGCCAAAGTATGATGATCACCGGCCTCTGCATCATGGCCTGTTATTTCCAGAGAGGATGGTGCAGCTCCCCACAGCTTCATCCCTGTCCCTGGTGGGCCTGGGGCTTAGACTAGAGCAGCAAACTGATCTCAATGGAAAGAAGCTGTTCCCTACCACCACTGTGTTCCTCATTCAGCCCCGCTTCCCCTGTGTCAGTCATGGAGTTAAGATGGTGGCTACTGGCCACTTTCTGACTTGGACAGGTTCAACTTTAGCTCTTCTTAGGATTATACTTTAGCCCGCCAAATTTACTAATCAGTAACTGAATTTGGTGCCAAACCATCTCTTCCTACCCTGTTTTGGGGAAGTGGAGCTACCAATTTCAGCCACGGAACAGCTCCCGCGGCGGCTTGTGTCTCCAGTGGAGGATGGGCACTGGCCTCCATGGCATAGAGGGCTCTAATTGCAAATCTTCTCCACAATTAGGCATTCTCCTCCTTCCTTTCATTCAAGGATGTTACAGGATGCACTACTGGTCTCCTGGAGCCCCCAAACAAATCCTTTAGTTAGTTCTGGGTGATTACTAACTGTCCTGTAGCAGGAGCTGATTCTAGGAGCACCTTACTTTGCTGCCATCTTGCTAGTTGTCACTTCTTCCTGTATTTTTTAACTGATACTATTTAGATTAGGAAAAAAAATGTTACTTTGACTTGAAAATTAAGTTTTGGGAATACACTCTCACCACAATAAATAAATTTGCCGAGTACGACAGAGGTGTTCTACATGATCTCATAAGGATCGTTACAGGACCTGTTCAATTTCATCAAAGTTTATTAAAGTGATTGGTACAAACTATAGACCATAATGCAAACCACCTACCGTGGTTGGTAGTTATGTTTCAATATTTTCACATCAGATGTAACAAACTTGCCATCCACATATAAAACGCTATTAATAGGACAGGGGGAAAAGTGGGAAGATGTTGGGATAGAGGAGACCCCTGTATTAAGTATGGGACGTTTCCATAAAGTCCTAAATCTTCTTTGAGGACAAAATGAAAAAAGGAAGACACTGGGGCAAAATAAGGAAGAAACTGCCACTGTACATATACAACAATAGACCTTATCCTGAATAAATGGCAAAATGTCAAAAACAATTTTTCAATATTTTGTCATTTTTTTATTAATCTCAATTTATATTTTTTAATTTCTTTTTATTTTTTTCAATTGTTTTGTATTTTATTTCTTATTTTTAAAACTATCATTATTATTTCCTTTTCTTATTAATTGTATTTGGCTATTTTTATAGGCTTCATTTTAGAAGAAGTTTTGGATCACAAAAGGAATATAACTGTGGATGGGGAGGATCATTGTACAGAGTGGCTTTTATGTGGGATACACGGGAGGCAACTCTCCTGTGCAAACATACAAGGCATAGAAATGTGTTCAAATCTACGTGGGGAATCGTCACTGTGGGTGGAGTTTCCCAGAATACCCAAGGGAATATCAAATTCGAATCCTGGGTAGCTTTGCCACATTCTCTAAAGGATCATCAAGAATCCTGAGTACAGAGAGGGGCACTGACTATTAAAGGAGATTGGTCCATGCATGGGCCTGTGATAATGATGACTGTGCATATGCAACTGTACTCTTGAAGATGAAAATTATCCTAGTATAGGGTGCTTAAGAGATGCCTCTGAGAGCATCCCTGTTCTCAAATGTGGTGTGTCTCTAAGCCAAACTCAACATATAAATACATTACCTTCCCCCAAGTGTGGGACATGACTTCCAGGGAGGAGCTTCCCTGGCAACGAGGAATTACAACCAAATTCAGACTAGCAATGCAACTGGAAAAAGACCTTGACCAAACAGGTGAAAAGAAAATGACAAATGAGTTCATATGACCAAGAGACTTCAAAGTGAGTTGGGTAGTCTATCCAGAGGTTACATTTATGCATGCCTGAGCAGGATATCTTTGAATGCCAAATTAGATACTACCCCAAATTACGGGGATCCTGTGGCTCTGGAGACATCCAACATTACTCAGTGCAGATAGACCAGGAGTCTGGACCAAGTCAGTGGGGCCTACTTTGGAATTTATGGTCCCCAGTGTGACAGAGTTGGACTCAGTTTTGTTTTCCCTACTCATGGCAGTTCTGTCCTTCTGTTGGGACCTATAATTAGTACTAGAGTTGGTATGTGTATGTCCAAGTCACATAAATCTTTGGAATATACATGTACCAGCTGGGTCCTGAATCTCTACAGATTTGCAACACCTACTCTGCAATCCGTTAGTCTCACCCAGGTCAACAAAAAAGAAGGTGATGATGAACAATTACCATACCAAGAAACTGAGAGATTCTACAACTGCAAGCAAGGTAATCCATCCATTGTCCCTATGGGTTTGAATCTCCCTCTCAATTAAGGTGGAGTGGACATCACCATCCCACAATCTTCAGGATTGGGTAATGAACAATGGACTAAAGTAGACTTATCGGTATTCTAATATAAATATATTTTGATTCTAGTAATGGAAGAAATTATATCATTGATGTGGAAGCAGTTGCCCCTGGAGGTTCAGAGGGCAGGGAGAGGGAAAAACAGGTGTAATCTGGGTGCATTTTCGGGACGTGGGAATTCTCCTACATGATAAAGCAGCTACAGATGCAGGCCATTCTATATCTTGACTTAACCTACCAAATTGGGTGGGAGAGAGTGTAAACTACAATGCAAACTATAATCAACATTAGTGGCAATGCTACAAATTGTGTTCATCCATTGCAATGAATGTAACTTACTAAAGAAGGATATTGTTAATTGGGAAAATGTGGGAGGTGCGGGAGCAATGCACATGGAATTCCACGATATGTTTTACTTGACATTTCTTAATCAAAGTATCTTAAAATATATTTAAATTATTTTTAAAAAATAAATAAAATTTAATACAATTCAGGTTTTCTGTTTAAGGAGTTGTGTAGTTTATGTAATGTAGATTGGTGACTGTTCAATGCTGTGAAAGCTATTTTACCAGTAAATTGTAAAATGCAAAAACAAAAATAGTGCCTTTTCTCTTTTTAAAGTGTTTTTATTGCTATACTTCATATAATTCCAAATTATAATAAAATATGGCCAATTCAGTAATAATATAGACAAAAATAATCAATTAATATATAAGTAAACAAACTATCTTTAGAAATTCAGGAAGATCCTTTCCATTTCATTAAAGGTATATTCTCTGAATCTTGGAAAGAATTTTTTCTATGCTGTGAGATAATTCAGAGGCTTAAAGAGAAAGTAAAGGCCACATATTCAGGATTTCCGGAGAAGGGATATCCTGTTCATCTCAAAGAGGAATTGACTGTGGGGAATCTTCCTTCTTTGTCCAGCGTTTAAAGTTGGTGGAAGTCCAGGTCATATCGGGTTCTCCATGATCCACTGGCCTCAAAGACACACAGATGGAGGGCAGAGTAGTTGACAGTGCCTGGCAGCTGGGGAGGCCAGAGTGGATAGAAGAGAGCAGCACTGTTTCAATCCGTAGCACACGCTCAAGGGAGGGACTCTGTTGGTAGGGTTGGAGTCACACACAGGTTTGGAAAATTACCTTGTGCTGTGGTGGCTCTCAGGACCTTATCAAGAGTTTCCACTGTTTTTCCCATCGTCACCATTGCATCTTCACTTGGATATGTTTTCATCTATCTTGCTTTAGTTCACGGACTCATAAAGATAACTCTGCTTTCAGAATCGCTGACTTCCCTTGGACTTTTTGTAGGCTACACTAAGGCTGGAGACACTTAAAGTCTCTTTCTCTCACCTGGCATCCTAAGGATGCCTCAGTCTCTCTATACCCCTTGTGAGCAGCACTCATCTGGTCAATGAGTTGACATTTCTCTTTAATCAGAGCAGCCAGCGTGTCTGCAAGCTGCTTTCCTGTCTTCAATAAAGTTGCCTACTCAGAGACTGCAGTAATCTGAGTAGCAATAAAAGATCTACCAACAGATGGCAGGTGTATACACCCCTATTTCCCCATGTAAGCTGTGAGCTCCACAGGAAGACAAAGCCTCTTCATGGCCCAGTAACATGGGATACACCAATCACAGCAAATCCCAGAATTTCACCTGGAACCCAGCAGCAACTGACAACTTTAATGGGCAACAGCAGGTCTCAGGGCATCTGCAACCTCCGATTCTTTCTCTCCATCCCCACCTCTGCTGCCACTGCCCTGCTCTGGCCATTACCATCCTCAGCCTAGAATCGCCATCATTGTCGCCACCAGTAGTCCCTGCCTTACCGTTTGACACACACCGCAACCACTACCCCTTAAAGTCAAAGTCATTTAGTGCCAGTGACCCTCAATGTCAGGCTTGTGGTAGCCTTAACGAAGGCTCTCTGTGTAAATCACTTCCTGAGTGGAACTCTCTGTTATCTACCTGGTCTTCACACCCCCCACTCCCAAGCCTGTTTTAGGGACATCACCTCTTTTTTCCCTTCATCCACCAATGTTATTCCACAGGTGCCATCACCACTTAGATGATCCTTCCCTGGGGAGCCTCCCCAGAGCTCTCCTCCCAAGAGGGACTCCTTCCAATGCCCATCACTCCTGCCCTTCCTGCTCATTCTTGGCATCACCCATTTCCTCTCCTGACAAGCTGTATGCTGTATTTAATCTTCTTACCTCTGATCTGCCTTTCCCCTCTCAAACACCACTTTCTAGAGGATCGAGACTTACTTTCTCCTCTTCACTGCTCAAACTTCAGGCCCAATCCCAGTTATATTCAACTGTGAGGAGTAACCCCTTGCATTTTCATGACACTTTCCCTGGCATTTCTCTCCATTGCATCTCCCCATTTGCTCAGGCTAGAACATGCCGTTTCCCTTTCCCTGCCATTAGTAGCCTCATTTGTACTCATTGTCTGACATAGGAATGTTTTTTGCATTTGTAGATATAACCTGGAATACTGAATTTCCTTGGGGACAGAAATGTGACGGAGTCCTGTGCCGTGTGTCGGTGGGTAAGCGACAGTGTGGAGGGGTGGGCCATGCTAGTGTTCCCCAAATTGCGCTGAGTTCTTTATTCTTGCTGAGAAAATTCATCTTGCAACATGCTTGCAATGGAAGAAACACATCACTGTACAAATTTATCATTGAAAAAAAAAAATAGCCATTATTCTCTTATAAAAAATTAAATGATATTAAATTGTCACCCCCTAAATATATGGCATATTTTCCTCCCAAATGGACATATCTCTTCTTTTATTTTTTAACTGATACATTTTTAGATTAGGAAAAAAAATGTTACTTTGAATTGTAACTTAAGTTTTGGGTAAACGCTCTCACTCTGAAAAATAAGTTTTGCCAAGTGCAACAGATATGTTCTACATGATCTTTTTATGTTGGATACAGGCCATGTTTAATTCCATGAAAGTTTATAAAAGTATGTGGTCCAAAATAGAAATCATTATGTAAGCCATTGACCACGGTTGGTAGCTATGCTTCAATATTTGTACATCTGTTCTAACTAACTTGCCATCCACATATAAAAGGCTATTAATAGGGGAATGGGTAAAGGAGTAAGATGTTGGGTATATAGGAGTCCCCTGTATTCAGTATGTGACTTCTCTGTAAAATGCTAAATCTTCTTGGAGGACAAAATGAAAAAGACAGTGGGGCAGACAAAGGATTAAAATATCATTGTATATGTAGGACAATAGACATTACACTGAAGAAAGGCAAAAGTTTAAAAACAATATCTTTAATATTTATTAAGCCAATTTTTATTTTTTATTCATTTTTATTGTTATAAACTGTTTTGTATTTTATTTATTATTTTTAAAACTAACATTATTATTTAATTTACTTATTAATTGTATTTTGCTATTTTCATTGGCTTCATATTGGAAGAAGTTTTGGATCACAGAAAGTATACAACAGTGGAAGGGAAGGATGATTGGTACAGGGTTACTTTTATGGGGGATACAAGAGAGGAAGCTCACATGAACAAACATAAAAGGCATAGAAATGTGTTCAAGTGTTCATGGGACATCCTCACAGTGGGTGGAGATTCACATATTAAGCAAAGGAATATCAAAGACCCACCCTGAGGAGCTTTGAAACATTCTCTAATGGATCAGTAAGAATCTCCTGAGCACAGACAGGGACAATGACTATTAAAGGAGGATGGTCCATGGATGGGCCCTTGACACTGACGACTGTGCATATGAAACTGGACTCTTGAATTTGAAACTCAGCCTAGTATTATACAGTGCCTAAGTGATGCCTTCTGGGGGCCTCCTTGTTGCTCAGATATGGCCTGTCTCTAAGTCAATCTCAGCATATAAATGCATTACCTATCCCCAGCATGGGACATGACTCCTGGGGATGAGCTTCCCTGGCAATGTGTAAATACTACCATCCACCAACTAGCAATGCAATTGGAAAATACTTTGAGCAAGAGGGGGAAAAGGTAAAGACAATTGATTTTGTAAGGCTAAGAGACTTCAAAGTGAGTCGGGAAGTCATTTCAGAAGTTACGATATTGCACGTCTTAACAGGATCTCATTGAAAGCCAAAGTAGATGCTAACCCATACAGAGGGGATCATGTGGGCTCTGGAGACATCCAGACATGAGACCAGTCACAAGACATCCAGACACAAGATACCAGGCAGATAGCTCACCAGTTTGGTATGACAGAGTTGGGCTCAGTTGTGTTGCAGCACTTGACTCTTCTGTCCTTTTGTCTAGTACTAATTCGTACTAGATTTGGTATGTGTACGTCCAAGAAAAATAAATCTTTGGGCTATCCATATGCCAGCTAGGCCCTGAATCTCAACTGAGTGGCATCACCTTCTCTCCAGGTCATTGGTCTAACCCGGAACAACTAACAAGGAGGTGACGATGGATAACTACTATAAATAGGAACCGAGAGATTCTATAACTACAAGCAAGAGCACCCATCCATTGGCCTAATAGGAATGAAGCTCCCTGTCAATTAAAGGTGGAAGGGACACCACCAGCCCACAATCCTCAGGACTGGGGAATGAACTATAGACTAAAGTAGACTTACAATAGATATATTGTTATTCTAACAATGGAAGAAATTATGTTATTGCTATAGAGGCAATGGTCACTGAAGTTTCTGAGGTCAGGGAGAGGCAAAAACAGAGGTTTTCTGGGGTCATTTTCAGGACATGGGAATTTTCCAGAATGACATAGCAACAAAAAATGCAGGCCATTATATATCTTGCCTTAACTTACGGGATTGCATGGGAGAGAGTGTAAAAACCTCAATGTAAATTTTAATCCACATTAGTGGCAATGCTCCAAAATGGGTTCATCCATTGCAAGGAATGTACCTCACTAACGAAAGATGTTGTTAATGTGGGTAAATGTGGAATGTGTGGGGGCAGGGCATAGGGTAATCCCCTATATACTTTATATGACATTTGTGTAATCTAAGTATCTTTAAAAACATTTTTTAAATTTAAATTAATAAATAAAATAAAATACATTTCAGGTTTTCTGTTTAAGGTGACATGTACTTTATGTAATGCAGGTTGATGGTGGTGCAAGACGTGAAATCTATTTTATCAGTAAATTGTGTAATGCAAAAAAAAAATTTTTCCTATTCACTTTTTAAAGTATTTTATTGCTATACTTCATATAGTGTCAAATTACAATAAAATATGGCACATAGAATAATCATACAGGTAAAATCTCTAATCAAGTTAATATATAAGTAAACAAAATTATCTTTAGAAATACAGGAAGATTCTTTCCATTTGATTAAAAGTATACTCTCTGGAAATTAGAAAGAATTTTGTCTATGCAGCGAGATAATTCAGAGGCCTAAAGAGAAAGAAAAAGCCACATATGCATGGTTTGCCGAGAAGGGTAAGCCTGTACATTTCAAACAGAAATTGACTATGTAAAATCTTCCTTCTGTGTCCCGCGTTTAAAGTCCAGGTAACGGCGTGTTCTCCCCCATGCACTGGTCTCAATGACTCTCAGATGGAGGGCAGAGTAGTTGACAGCGCCTGGCAGCTGGGGAGGCCTGAGTGGCTAGAAGAGAGCAGCACAGTTTAAATCCCCAGCCCACGCCCAAGGGAGGAACACTGCCCGTAGGGTTGGAGCCACACACAGGGCTGGGAAAAATACCTTGTGCTGTGGTGGTTCTCAGGTCCTCATCAAGTGTCTCCAGTTATTTTCCCATATTCATCATTGTGTCTTCTCTTTGGAAGGATTTGTATTTCTCTTGCTGTAGTTCACCGACCAGTAAAGTAAACTCCCCTTTCAGCATTTCTTTCTTTTTCTTGGCCTTTCTGTAGAAATCTGTAAGGCCCGAGACGCTTAAACGCACTTTCTCGCACCTGGTAACCTCTACGGAGGCCTCACTATCTCTATACCCCTTGTGAGCAGCACTCATCTTGTCAAGGAGTTGGCATTTGTCTTTAATCAGTGCAGCCAGTGTGTCTGCAAGCCGCCTTTCCCATGTTCTATAAACTCAACTTCTCAGGGACTGCACTAATCTGAGTAGCCATAAGAGACTCACCAAGAAACCTATGGCAGGTGTACACACTACAGGTTCCCACTGGAGTTTATGATGGACCGTGTGCTCAGAACTCATATCATCAGGCAGCAGCTCCATCACCCCCTCTCACAACTTCCCGAGGATCAGCCCTAAGGAAAGCTCCACAGAAAAACACATACCCTTAGTGGCCCTGTAGTCACCACAGAGCCCTGCCCAGTAACCACGGATCCACTAATCACAGCAAATCCCAGAATTGTGCCAGGAACCCAGCAGCAACTGACAGTTTGAAAAGATACTCAGTGAGCTCTTCTAATGAGGGATTTAGTGGTTAACATATTCTTGTCTTCATTACTTTCAAATGATCTTCCTTTTTGTCTTTTTTAAAAATTTTTATTGTTTAAATTTTGAGATATACTGAAATATTCCAAAGTTACCTGGAAGATTTGCTGTTTTTTTAGAGTTTGTACTTCCCCTTCCCAAGGTGTCCAAAAATCAGAATCATGAATTTTCACCCATATTTTACCTTTCTTTCAACACCCAATACCGTTATGTGCACTTCTATTTTTTCTCCCCCATTGTGAACATCCTGCATCAGTTTGGTACTTCTGTTACAAAGGATGAACCAATATTATCCATTATTATTAAGTAAAATTCATAGTTTACATTAGAGTTCTCTCTTTCTGTTGTACAGTTCTCTCTTTGGTTTTGACCAAAGTGGCATGCCATGTATCAAACATTACAGTATCATACCGAATTTATTGGTGCTCTAAAAATACCCTGTGCTCCACCTATTAAAGCCATGGAAATCAAAGATGAGTTTTAAGTTTTTCACAATTGAAAAGCAGCTCAAAATAAGTCTAGTATTTTGGGAAATGTGAAAAACGTCTGAAACTCAAATTTCAGTTTTCAATTATATATTTTTTTTAATTTAGAAAAATGATCCTCATCATAATAAGGGAGATAAAGGAAAATACAGAGAAAGAACTAAAGGATATGAAGCAAAAAATGAATGAGCAATATGGGAATCTCTTGGTGAGATTTCACAAACAGAAATACTGGTCTTGATGAACTCAATAACTGAGATGAAAAATTCCCTGGATGGTGGCAACAACAGATTGGAGGTAACAGAAGGAAAAATCAGTGATCTCAAAGACAAAACTACTGAAATGGTTAACAATGAAGAGAAGAAAGAAAAAAGAATTTGATAGTGCATTATAGGAAGCGTAATTAACAGTAATGAATTATGGGTGTGATTGTGATTGAAAGTGGAAGTTTAGGTTCATGTATGTCACTAGAAGTAAAGTTAGAAGATAAAACATGGGACTGTATAATATACAGAAGTCTGTTGTGGAGGATGACTGTGGTTATCATTACAAAGATAAGAAAGTTCTTCAATGAACTAAAACAAATATGTATCAATATTAAAGCCTTAATAAGAGGGTAATATATGGGAAGAAAAACACAACTAATAAAACTATGGATGACAGTTAACAAGAAGAATGTAATATTCTTTCCTCCATTGTGAAAAGGTACCATACCAATGCTAAGTGTCAATAATAAGGAAGTGTATGGGCTATGGAACTTTTCTTTTTAGAACAAGAGAATGTACTCAGTATGACTGTGGTGATTAATGCACAACTCTATGATTAACCTGAGAGCCATTGATTGCACGCTTTGAATGAATTGTATTGTTTGTTAATAAAACTGTCCTTAAAAAAAAGAGTTTTCTTCAATGGTTGCAAGATAAATGGTATAATAAATGCAAAAAGGTTTGGTTTCTCCAAAGAAGTCTATTATAGAACATCAAAGTATAGTTTGATCATCATTTTGATTGTGTTCAAGTTTACTATAATAAAATTCTGGTGGAAATGCTAAGTGAACCGATTTTCTAAAAGGCCATAGATTATTGGTTATTCCATTAAAATAAAGAATATTTATTGATATAGCATTTATGTTTATAGAGTAGCTATATTGATTTGATCTGTTATATTCTCTTAGCATTGTAATGGACCATTATATCAGTCTTTAATTAATTGAGGGAGCTGTTGGCCTGATAATTGTATATGGAGTTTTTCACACCTAAGTCATTAAATCAAACATAGACCAAACTGGTAGTAACCAAGAATGATTACAGCTTGAAGATGAAACATGGGGCTCTTTGGTGGCTTCTGTGAAGTATATTTAGATCACAAGGAAGTACGTTGGGATTATTGCTGACAGAACATGGGCTCATAACTATAGTCACTATTGTCTTTCTATAAGGAGATAGAAACCAATGTAAGGCCAAGGGACAGATAAAGTCAAGAGACATCTCTTTATTATTGCAGAAAGATCTGATCTACTCTGAGACTATCTTAGGTATTTCAATTAGTTCAATTAGTTTACTTAAGGTTTTAGTAAGATGAGAAATGAGAATGTATTGATAAACAGTCTAGAGACAAAATCTAAACCTGGGGAAGTGTCTAAACTTCTTAAAATTTCCTTATGATCTTGTCTCTGGGTTGCTTATCAAGCTGTTCTGTTTAATAATTGCAAAGCAGTGCTATGGAGAGGGTAGGGTACTTTAACACTGATCCATAGTTCTCTATACTTTCACATTGACTTCATTATTAAGAGAAAACTAATTGTAGGATGGAAAACATTTGCCTAAGATATTTTCCTTAATTTTTTTTTTTTTAATTCAGGAGCTTTAGTTGAATATAATGTTTTCAACTTTCTATTCCTTTTTCCATAAACTTCTTGCTAACACTATTGGTTGAAAGAAAAATTTGGATCTGCTCTTAATGTTTGACAAATTGATACTTTGCAATCTTATTAAAGAAGTAAGCATCACTATCTTTTCATTTCTAGAAAAGGTAACTTAGATTACTGCTTTGCAAACATTTAAATTACAATTTTTAAAAATTTCTCAACTATCATGATCAATAAATATGTGAAATGCAATAAAAATGAAATATCTGAAAATAAACACTTTAAAAAAACACACAGAGCCTAAGAGACCTGTGGGCCATCCTCAAGTGTAACAATATGTGCATTATGCATTATGGGAGCAACAGATGAGAAGAAAGAGAGAAAGAGGAAGAAGGAATATTAAAAGAAATAATGGCAGAAAGCATCCCAAATTTATTGAAACACATGAATATGGACATACAAAAAAAATGAATATACACATTCAAGAAAGAATCCCCCCCCCCAAAAAAAAAAAGCCAAACAGGATAAACTTTAAGAGAACCATGACCAGGCACAAAGAATTCCCAAAAGCCACAAGAGAAAATGAATGTCTTATATAAGGGGGTGTCCCAATAAGCGTTAAGAGCTGATTTCTCATCAGAAACCATTTAGGAAAGAAAGTAGTAGTATTAAATATTTAAAGTGATGAAAAAACAATTGCCAACGAAGAATTTTATGTCGAGCAAGACTGTCTTTCAAAAGCATCTGCAGGCAGGATCATCCCACCCACCATATCCATGGGATATAAGCCCTCTCTCACTTGGAGTTGGAGTGAACATCACCATCCCAGTCGCCTCTGGATTGGGGGAAGAACTATGGACTAGAGTGGACTTGATGGTATTCTCTTGCTCACATATGGTGATTCTTGCAATGCAAGAAATTATAACAATGAGGTGGAGCCAGTGGCCACTTGACAGTTTTTGGGTAGGGAGGGGATGAGCAGTTGAAATACAGGGGCTTCTTTGGGAGTTGGAGGTTGTCCTGAGTACTGTTGTGGCAATGGATGTAGGCCATTTTAAATCAGCACACACCACTCAGAACTGAGTGGGAGAGAGTGTGGTCTACAGTGTGAACTGTGGTCTGTGGTTGGTGGCAAGGCTCCAGGATGTGTGGGTTCATTGAAGTTGGTGGGCCACACTGTGGGAGATGTTTGTGTGGGATGTGGTGGGAGGTGTGGGAGGTGGGCAACATGGGAATCCCAGTGGGTTCCGTGTAATATTTTAGGTAATCTAAGCACCTCTTAAAATATATGTATATATATATATATAAATAACATTTTTGTAAGCAAATACACATATATGCACATATATTTATATATCATTATGCAAATGTTTGTATGTATTGTGAGAATTTTGATTTTTACCCATAATAAAAAAAAAAAAAAAATGATGGAAAGAATAGTTCATTCCCAGATAAACAAAAGCTGAGGGAGTTCATTAATACTACATCTGCCCTATGAGAAATGCTAAATGCAGTTCTTCATACCAAAAAGAAAGGACATTACACAGTGATAGAAGTTACATAAAGAAAAAAAGCCATCCACTATTATATGGGTTACATAAATACAAGTAAAATTCTGTTATATATTTTTTTGGTATGTGACTCCACTTTTTACATTTTACAGGTTCTACAATGCAAAATGCATAAACAACAATGAAAAACTTATGATTTTGAACTTAAAATATATAAGGATATAATTTGTAACAAGTAAAATAAAAGAAGGGGATATGGAAGGGTATAGGATCAGTGTATGCCCATGCTATTGAAGTTAAGTTCATATAAAATCAAATATGACAATCATAGTTTTGGGAGTTAAATTTTATGGGAACCTCAAAGAAAATATATAAAAAATATACACAAAAGAAACGATGAGACACAAAACAGTACACTGAAAATATCAAATATGAAAGTGGGCATTAATGCAAGCCTTGAAGGACAAAAAAGGTATAAATCATACAAAGACCATGTAGCAAAACGGCAAAGAAAGTCCTGTACTATGATTTCTGACTTTAAATGTAAATGGATTAAAGTCTCCAGTGGGAAGACAGAGTTCGAAAGAATGGATTAAAAAAAAAAAAGAAGTAGAAGCATAGTCAAACCACATGTTGTTTACAAGAGACTCACCTTAAATTCAAAGATGCAAGTAGGCTGAACGTGCAAGGATGGAAAAATATACCATGAAAATAGTAAACAAAAGAGCGCTGGGGTACCTATACAATTAGATAAAACAAATTTTGAACAAAAATTGTTATAAGGGACAAAGAATGTCACTATATACTGAAAAGGGGGACAGTTCAAAAAGAAGACTTCACAATTATATATGCATCCAATGGCGAGCCCCAAAATAAATGAAGTAAATATTGACATATTTGAAAGGAAATATAGATGGTTCTAGAATAATAGTATAAGACTTCACTATACCACTTACAATAATGGCTAGGACAATTTAGAAGACCAAAAAGGAAATAAAAGTTTGAATAATACTCTAAATCATCTAGACGTAATAGATACTTACGGAACATTTCACCCAACAGCAGCAGAATGCGCATTCTTCTCTAGTGTACATGGATCATTCTCGAAGATCGATCATATGTTAGGTCATAAAACAAACATCAATAAATTTTAAATTGTGGAAGTCATACAATGTACCTTCTCCAACCACAATGGAAGGAAGCAAGGAATCAATAAAAGAGGAAAAACTGAAAAATTCACAAATTATGAAAATTAAGCAATGCACTCTTAAGCAACCAGTGCGTCAAAGAAGATCAAAGAAAATTTAGTAAATATCCTCAGGCAAAACCAAAAACACAACATACCTAAACTCATGGGAGGCAGCAAGGGCTGTGTTAAGAGAGTGTTATAACTCTTAATGTTTATTTTAAAAATGATCTCAAACCAGAGATTTAACTTTCTAACTGAAGGATCTAGAAAAAGAAGAGGAAACTAAATCCTAAGCAAGCAAAAGGAAGGAAATAAAAGAGTAGAATAGAGCTAAATGAGATCAAGATTTAAAACAGAGAGAGACTAAACAAATCCAAAAGATATTACTAGACTGACAAAAACAGAAAATACAAATAACTAAAATAAGAAATGATTGCGGATATTACAACAAACCCTAGAGAAATAAAAAGGATTATAAATGATACTATGAACAACTGTACACCAACAAAACAGAAACCCTACATGAATGAGTTCCTAGAAACAGGCAAACTACTTACACTGACTCAAGAAAAACAGAAGATCTCAATAGACCAATAACTAGTAAAGAGATTGAATCAGTAATCATAAATCTACCAACATCCATATTTAGTAGTAATCTTTTGATGATGTTCATTCATGATCTGTAACAATGTTCTACAACAATGCAAAGTGTAGGTGGAGGAATGATGTATGGAAATTGGGCAAATTATGCATGACTGCTTTGTAAGCTCACAACTTCTCTAATAAAATATATAGATATTAAAAAAAGGACAAAGAATTTTTTAAAAATCTGCTAACAAAGAAAAGCCCAGGACCAGATGGTGTAGCTGGTGAATTTTACCACACATTCCGAGTAGAATTAACTCGAATCCGGCTCACATACTGCCAAAAAATTGAAAACGCTGGAATACTCCCTAACTTCTTCTATGAGAGCAACATCACCCAAATATCAAATTTAAATTAAAAAAAAAACATAAAAGAAAAGTACAGATCAATATCCCTTATGAATATAAATGCAACACCTCAACAAAATACTAACAAACCGAATCCAACAGAACATCCACAGAATTATACACCACGATCGAGTGGGACATATCCCAGTTATGAAAGAATAGTTCAACCTAAGAAAATCAATTAATGTAATACAACACATTAACAGAATTAAGGGAAAAAATTATCATCTAATTCATGCAGAAAAGGCATTTGACAAAATCAAGCACACTTTCTTGATATAAACACTTAGAAAACTGGGAATAGAAGGAAACTTCCTCAATATAACAAGGGGCATGTATGAAAAACACACAGCTAACATCATACTCAATGGGGAAAGACTGATAGCTGTCCCTCTAAGATCAGGAATAAGATAAGGATGCCTACTGTCACCATTGTTATTCAATATTGTACTTTAAGCTCTCGCTAGAGCACTAAGGCAAAAAAAAGACATAAAATGGACCCATGGTGGATAGGAAGAAGTAAGCCTTTCCCTATTTGTAGATGGCATGATCTTATAATCAGAAAATCCTCAAAAATCCACAAAAAGCTTGTAGAACTAGTAAATCATTTCAGCAAAGTGGCAGGGTACAAGATCAACATGCAAAAATCAGTAGTTTCTTACACTAATAATGAACAATCTGAAGAGCAAATCAAGATGTGAAGTCTACCCAAAGCACTTTACAGATTCGATGCAACCCCAATCAAAATTTAAAAAGTCTTCACAACAGACAAGGAAGAGCCAATTCTCAAATTTATTTGGAAAGTAAGGGAACCTGAATAGCCAAATCCATATTTAAAAGACAGCAATGAAGTTCCCAACTTTAAAAGTTATTACAAAGCTACAGTAATCACAGCAGCATGGTACTGGCACAAGGACAGACAAATAAACCAATGAAATCTAATAGAGGGTTCAAAAATAAACACTCACATCCACAGCCAATTGATATTTGACAAGGGTATCAAGTCCCCTAATTTGGGAAATAAAATTCACTTCAACAATTGGTGATGGGAAATCGGGATATCTGTATGCAAAATATGAGGATGGTCCCATTTATTTGAACTTATAATTAGCAATATACTAGTTAAATATATGTCCCAGATACTTAAATTCTCAGTCGCTTCATATGCCGGTTGGGTCCTGGACTCAGACGAGTTGCAAAAACTATGCTCCAGTTCACTGAACTCTCCCAGGACAACTAACAAAAGGATGAAGATGGACAACAACCAGCCCAAAAAAAACGGAGAGTATCTACAAATGCAAGCAAGACAGTTGCATCCATTTTCCCCATGAAATCTAATCTCCCTCTTAATCAGAAAAAGAGTAGACATCACCATCCTGAAATCCATAAGATTGAGGAGTTAACAAAAATAAGGGGAGAATGCAACTATGGACTAAGTAGACATTATTATTCTAGCAATGGAAGATAACATTGATATAAAGGCAGTGGCCACAAGAGATTCTTAGGGGAGAGAGAGGATGGAACATGTAACATGGAGCATTTTGAGGACATTGGAATTGTTCTGCATGACATTGCAATGATGGATACATGGCATTATGCATTTTGTCAAACGTATAAAATTGGGTGGTGGAAAGTATAAACTATAATGTAAACTATAGACCATGGTTACTAGTAATTATTCAATATGTGTTCATCAATTTTAACAAATGTACCACACTAATGAAATATGTTGTTAATGGGGAAAAGTATGGAAGGGGGAGGAGGTGAGGTATTTGGAAATCCCCTATATTTTCGATGTAACATTTCTGTAATCTAAATCTTCCTTAATAAATTGAAATAAAATAGAAATAAAATAAAATAAAATAGAACGAAGGTGGACTCCTATCCTATTCCATATACAAAATTAACTTAAAATGGATAAAAGACCTATGTATAAGAGCCAAAATTATAAAATGACCAGAAAAAAACATAGGGAAGCATGTTCAGGACCTTGTTTTAGGGAATAGTTTCTTAGACTTTACACAAAGAGCATGAACAATAAAAGACAATGTAGACACATGTGTCTTCATCAAAGTTAAAGACTCTACGCACCAAATGACTTCATCATGAAAGTAAAAAGACAATCTAAAGAATTGGGGGAATATGTTTGGAAATCATATATCCAATAAAGGTTTAACAATATATAAAGAAATCCTACAACTTAACAACATAAAGACAGACAACACAGTTTTAAAATGTACAAAACGTTTGAATAGACATCTCTCCAGAGAAGATATACAAATGGCCAAAAGCACATGTAAAAATGCTCAACATCATTAGCCATCGGAAAATGCAAATCAAAACCTCAGTGAGATACCATTTCACAACCCCTAGAATAGCTACTATTTGAGAAAAATGGATAACTACAAGTTTTGCAGAAGGTGTGGAGAAAAAGGAACACTCATTCATTGTTGGTGGAAATGGGAAATGATGTAGCTGCTGTAGAAAACAGTTTGTAGAATCCTCAGAAAGGTGAGTGCAAAATTACCATATGATCTTACAATCCCTCCTCTATGTCTATATGTGTATTTTTTTTTAGATTTATTTATTTTGTTCTAACCACACCCACACCCCCCACCCTCGTTGTCCCATGCTTGATGTCTGCTCTCTGTTTGTTTCTCTGTGTCCACTTATTTTCTCTTCAGGCAGCTTTGGGAACCCATCCTGGGATGTTCCAGAATGGAGGGAGGCTGCTCAATCTCCCGTGCCATCCAAGCTCTCTTTTATGATGCATTGTCCCATGGACTCTCCTCTGTGTCTCCTTTCGTTGTGTCATCCTGCAGCACCAGCTCTCTATGCAGGCTAGTATTCCTGTGCGGGCCCACACAGATTCACCAGGAAGCCCCAGGAATTGAACCCTGGACCTCCTATCTAGTATATAGAAGCCCAATTCCTTGAGCCACATCCACTTTCCTTATATCTGTCTTATTTTGCCAAAGGCTGCCAATGCAAAAATACCAGAAATGTGGTGGCTTTTATAATAGGAATTTTATTTGCAATAAATCTTACAGTACTCAGGACATGAAATGTCCAAATCAAGTCACCATCAGAGATGCATTCTCACCAAAGTCAGCTATTGGTGTTCCGGGCCACCTGCCACATGGTGAGGCAAACTGTCAGCCAAAATTGCCAAGGTCCCTGCCTTCCCTTCAAGGCTCACTGTCTCCTGGAGCTCAGCTGTGAGTAGTCAGGCATATGGCTTGTCTCTTTCCAGGCCTCCTCTCTCTGCCTCAGCTGCTCCAGTTTCTCCCTGAGCCCTGCTGTGGGCAATCAGGTATATGGCTCATAACTTCAGCTTTGGGCTTTCTATGGCTCAGCTTCTTGCAGGATTAGTGCCTCAGCTTCAGCTGCTAGTGACCCTTGAGTCCTCTCTCTCACATGGCCAGGTCAAAATGGTAGAGCTCGCTTCTCTGTGTGTCTTCTTTCTCTGCCTCCATTTATATAAGGATCCAGTAGGAGGGCAGAGACCTAACCTGAATTAAAACTCACTGACATCATCCAACCTAAAGCAATCAGAGTTGGGAGTGGATGTAGCTCAAGTGGTTGAGTGTCTGCTTCCCAAGTATGAGGTCCTGGGTTATAATCCCTGGTACTTCCTTAAAAAAAAAAAAAAAAAAAAAAAAGCAATCTAAGTAATTGATCTAATTGAATTCCTTTAACCAAATCTAAACCAATCAAAGAATCTCACACTCCCAGGAATGGATTTGTTAAAAAATATAATCTATTCTGGAAGGGATTCATCAAATTAAAACTGAAATTGTCACATTGAAACCAGGAACTCACACAGATATTTACAGATATTTTCACCAATATTCATAGTAACATTATTCTTGCCAAAAAAAGGAAGAAGGGATGAATGGATACACAAAGTGTGGTGGAAAATTCTTCATCTGTGAAGAGGAATGAAGTTCTGATAACATGAGACAACATGAAGAATCTTGAAATAAGCCAGAACAAAAGGACATATGTATGATCTCGTTAATATGAAATAATTGAAATAAGCAAACTCATAGTCAGAAACTAGAATAAAGTTTACAAGGGCCAGAGTAGGGATAAGGAAGTGGGAATTAATGCTTAATTGCACAGATCATCAAGGTGAATATATCCCTCAATGGTGACTGCTCCTGTCAAATTAGTCTGCTCTACACAACCATCTCTTTTTTTTTTCTTTTTTTAAAGGAAGTTTTAGATTACATTAATATTCCATCAAAAATATGTGGGTAGGGGGGAGTATAGGAGATTTACACATACCCCACTGCCTCCTCTTAGCACAATTTCCCCCTTAGCAACATATCTCATTAGGGTTACAACCATCTCTTTTACATTTTCAGGTTACCTCTCTCTAATAACACTTCCACTGTTGCTGGCCCATAGTTGCTGCACCAGAGCCCTTGGGGCTCCCTTACACCACCAACCCAAACTTGTAATCAGTCCTTTGTAAATAAATGTTCCTTAAGTTGTCTTATTTTGAGTGTACCATCTGTTTTCCTTAGGACTTTGATAAAGTATATGATAGTGGATTAAGTTGTTTACTCTTCATGAACTTGTTTTCTTATTTATAAATTAAAATAATGTAACAACTGCTCTTCAGATTATTCTGATGATGAAAAGTGATGGTTTAAATAGAGTGTTTGAAAGAGTAAACACTCAAAATATAATCATTATGATTATTTTATTGTAAGGATGCAGTTCATTGTGTGCATTAGAAAACTCAACTAGAAATGACATAACTAAAATGAATGCTCAACACCCTTTAAAAGAAATTTAAAACCTGCTGTAGGTTTTATTTTGTTGGTTTATTTTGTGTTTTCCTTTAATCCTTTTTGGGGGTAATCAGAGTGGGCCAGGCCCCTGGGCAGGACACAGCTACCTGTCTCCTGGCATCTTTTTAATACCAAGAACTCAGTGGCTTAGCCACTGAGCAGATCGAATGAAATAAAGTAAAAACATAAAATAAATTTTAAAAATTTTTAAACGGAAAAAAATAAAGGCATAAAAAACACAGCAAATTTTTTGAAGAAAATTGAAATTTCTTATATTTTAGAAATAAAAACAATAAGAAATAGAAAAACAAGAAGTTTCAGGATTGTTTAATTCAGGTGCTTGACACCATCATCTAAGACCTAAGTGTGTTCTGTCTTCTCAACCCTAAAAGGCATGCTGCCTGATATCTGGACACATACTGGAGGAAAACGGAAGAATAGTCATTAGGAAACCAACTGTATTGACACTATTATTAAATTACATGGTAGGGAGGGGGCTTCTTGACATCTCTGTCAGCTCTGAACTCTCTGTCATCACATCAATGTGATTGGTACTCAGAGAGAGTCTAGCAGGGTTGGAGTGAACAGACCAGGATCCGAATAAAAATGAAAAATATCTTCAGGGAAGCTAGTAAGGTAAGAAGAAGCACTGCTATATCTGGTATGAGGATTAGGCTCATGTGTCAACTTGGTCAGGTAATGGTGCCCAGTTGTCTGGCCAAGCAATCACTGGCTTCATTGTTACTGAGAGAACATTTCATAGACTTGAATTTCCAGTAAGTTATTGTATCTGTAGCTATTTTCATCTACAATCAACTGAAATTGGCTTCAACATTGAGAAATGTCTCATCCAATCAGTTGAAGGCTTTAAAAGAAGTAATGGGGGAAGCGGCTGTGGCTCAATCAGTGGGGCTCCCGTTTACCATATGGGAGGCCCCGGGTTCGGTTCCCGGGGCCTCCTGGTGAAGGCAAGCCCGCCCGCACGGAGTGGTTAGCTGACCCAGTGAGCACAAGCAGCAAGGGGGGGATAAATGAATAAATAAAAATAAAATCTTTAAAAAAAAATAAAATAAAATAAAATAAAAATAAAAGAAGTAATGGTTTCAGTAGTCAGAAGAGAAAATTCTCATCTCGAATTCAGCCAACCAGCTTCTCCTGGGGAATTCACTGAAATCTTCTTCAGAGTTCCTGGCTTGAAGCCCATCCCACCAATCTGGACTTGTGTATCCCCACAATCTTGGGAGACAACTTAACAAAATCTCATAATATTTACAGGTGTCTCCTGTCAGTTCAGTTTCCCTAGATAACCCTGACTAATACACGTGGTGACAATGATGAGCTCAGTTGCAGAAGACATCCCATAACTTTGACAACAGCTTCTACTTCAGTCCCAACCTGATAGATCCTGTTAACTTTTCCCCATTAACAAAGACAGTTACTATCAGGAGCCTGGGGTTGCCAACATTGGAAACCATCTCAGGCTAACCTAACCAAAACAAGCCAGCTTTCAATGGAGAGATGTAAGGGAACTCAAAATCAGCAGGAGTGCTAATGAATCCATTTATAAAAACAGAGTGGACCCAAGAAAGATTAACTAAAAAGGTCCTGCCCTGGGAGGTCTGCTAGAGGAAGGCCCACCACTGTGGCTGGTTCTGCTGCTTCTCATTATTGTCAGCGCTGTCACTCATTGCAGCATCCACACTTTGAATTTATTTTGCTGGTGTTCCTACTGATTTAAGGCCAGATGGGCATACTCAAGTGACCAAGCCTCGTTCATCTGCATATACCCTAATGGTCTAAGGGTAAGGAAAGAGAGCCAGGCTCCTCTGATCTTCCATAGGCTCCCCTCCAAGCCACGATGGTGTAATTTATTCTAAAAGTATATCCAACTCTATTACTACCCTGTCGGAGATCCTTCCTGGGACTCACAGCACACATGATCCAGCTCCTACTAGCCTCATCTGGTTGAAGAATAAGAGATATCCCTCCCTCATTTAACCTTAGCTGCAGTGACCTTCTTTCCTACCATGCCCAACAAGCTCCCTTCCACAGCAGGATTTGCACTCTTACTTCTATCTAGATTCTTCCCCACACTCTGCTGCTCATCAGCTACTCTTAGTCAGACTTTAGGATTCTATCAAAATATTACTTTATCAGGGGAGCTTTACAAGTTCTTCATGACTGGGCTAGTATCCCACTGTTTTCCAGTAATCTTTAGTTCTCTTAGCTATCACTTTAATACTAATCCATCCGGACTTTCTCCCTAAACTAAGCTGTTGAGGAAAGGGATAACCATGGTTGTCTTGTTCAACACTGAGTCCCACACTGCATGAAAGCATCTGGTACTCCACAGCTGCCCACTCTGCCTGGGCCTAAATCCATCTGTCATTCCCAGTAGGTATCTACATCAGTGTTTCTCAAGCTTTGGTACACATGAATCCCCAGAGGAGAATGTGAAAATGTGAATTTTGATTCGGGCAGGTCAGGAGATTCTGCATTTCTGAAAAACACCCTGATGATGCCAATACTCCTGGTCCATGTACCACACTTATTAAATCAAGTGAGGTTCAAGTTGTTCCCATTGAAAAGTCAAGGACCACGGGGCCAGGATGGTGTTGGGCATGAAGTTTTGTCTCACTTCTCTCCAGTTGCCCAGCTTAGAGGTAACAGTAATGCTCTCTCTGCCCAGCAAATTGATGCAGGATAATGGTCTTAAAGGGTCCCACACATTAGCCAGTTTCTGACTCTACTCATAGGGTTTCAGTAAAAACAAGTCATTTGAAAGAGACTGCAGAGCTTGAAGCCAATTTAACTTGTACTTGTAGAATGCATTTTCAGATCCAAACACTTCTGCTGAGCCCCCACGTGTGGGCTATTACCAGAGCGAATATTTCAGTCTGAAACTGAAGCTCCTGAATTATAACACAGAGTACCCAAAGTGAAATGCTTGACCATAATCTGGCACTCCAACATCACAAGGACAGGTGAACAATGTCTATATTTATGGAAAGGAAGTTCAACCGGTAGCACTCCCACAAGAACATCAAGTAATGTTGTTTGGGGATTAAATTATTTACTAAGCTTTTCCATTTTGATGCTTCGTTTCAAATTTAAGCTGCAGAACATAATTTATGATATAAAGTGGGTTTTGGAATAACGTTGAGGACTGCATTAAACAGATCAGATGGTAAATGGAACCTACAGGACCAGGATTGTGTGGTCTCTGTAACTTCCAAGAGTTAACCCCTCCTCTCATGGTACCACACTTCCTTCTGCCCCTCTGGATTGTAAAGTCCTGTGACCATGTTGTACTGAAAATGAATGCCCTCAAACTGCCCATTTTAGATGGAGAATTTTACATGAAAGTGTTTTGGATTCAAGAGCAGAATGCTTATCTTGGCTTTTCAAGTGTTTAGTTCTCCAAGCTGTACTGTATTGGACATGGAGGAAATTCTTGAAATTTAGCTCAGTATTAAAATTAAGTTGTCTTACCATTTTCCCAAACCAAATCACCTTCCTGCATAAGTGATCCTAACAATGTCTTCAGTTTAACTCACAGATTGGCAGTAAGAAACCAGCTACAAACTGATAGTATGTGAATTCTCTCAGCATGGCACTCCTTAGATTCCCTCAAGATTCCTAAAATGCATAGAATCATATAGCATGTATTTTACTGATATATTTATGTATATTCTAGAACAAAACAGTTCATACAATTTAATGTCTTATTTTCTCTATCATCAATTAGGTTTGTAGAGCAGACAGAAAGTTAAGTCTAGCAGCTGCTGAAGAAAATGCAAAGAAGACATTTGCTCATTCTGTCCAAGTTTTTCTTCTGAAAACCAGAGCCCTTAACTTTCAGGTCTTGATGTGGCAAGAAAAGTTTTGGAGCCCTCTGAGGTTGGAGTCCCTGAGCTTTTGGGTGTGCTTGCTGCATTAATGTAAACCAGTTAGGCAATGTCTGCATAGCTACTTATCAAAGAGCTAGCTCCTCACTGTACTGTCATGCAGGAGAGATCTCATAATCAGCCCCATGTCTGATTATGAAACTGTAATTAAGTCCTATTGTTTGTTGTGGTTCTGAGCAATATCCAAGAAGTGAGCCTCCTAGAACTTGGAGGAACAGAAATCAGCAGCATAATATACTCACTTGTGTTAATGGACTCCAGAGCAAGAAATAGAGAGAGGGAAATGGATTGATTGCAACATGTAGACATTTGAGACAGTGAAATTAAATGCAGAATAAATGTTTGTCTGGTTTCAAACGAAAATACAATGAGGCCCCATCCACTGGTTATTATGTAAGTCCATGCTTAGTCTACAAGATAACTATTGTCACATGAGTCAGGGTTATAGTGAATATCCTACATGTGGTACAATATTTGAAGTCACTGCAATAGTCACCTTCCTTGCTTACCCTATCAGACGTGTGGTCATCACACCGACTGTGACTTTGATTGGTTTTACAAATATAAAATCTGTTGGCAATCATTAACAGGTATGATTCATTCTCATCAGCCCAGATCTTTGAATCCAAAGTTTTTTAATAGTAAAAGATAAAGAAATTTATGGTTTCTTTTTCTGATGTTATTTCAACCATCTTGACAGATATATAAATTTCCTTAGGTTCTTACCTCTTTCATGTAGTTTTCTCCTCCAACACTCTTTAAGACCATGAGGAAAAAGGCTATCTAAATTTAATTCCTATCCACCCACCTCTTACATGCTTTCTCTAAGAGACCACAAAATTTAGTTTTATCTCTGGGAAGAAGAACTCAAATGACTCTACCTATTCACCCCATTGCTTTCTAAGAAGTCTTACACTGGAAGTCTTTATTCCTAGCCCAACTCATAATCACATAACTGCAAATTCTCATGAGTTTTTATTCAAGGATAATGGCAAGAACACAGCTCAGGCTTAAAATCACTGAAGCATGGAAGATTCATTTAAAAATATTTTGCTCACATTCTTTCAAATTGCCCATTTCATAAGGTGATTTCAACTAAGTTAAGCTTGCAGAGCTCAAAAATTCATAATTGATTGCATTAGTTCCCAATACAATTAATGATGTATCCATTACTTCTAACTAGCATTAGCCAGTACACCAACTGGAGAAGAAACAAATGATTAGCTAAAGTTCCAACTAGCTATTTTTTTGGGCGGTGTGGGTGGCACTAAAAAAATAATGAACTATAAATTCAATACCCTGATGACTCACATAAATGAAATATTTCTAACTGCACAGAACACATACACTTCCTAAAAGGAAGGCTAACAAAGCCTAAACTTTTTATTTCACAACCATTATTTCCGATTCTCTCTCTTCTGCATGGATATCTATGTCCTTCAAAAGGGTTGGGAAATATTCTGCCATTATTCCTTCACATATTCCTTCGGCCCCTTTTCCCTTCTTTACTCCTTCTGGGATACCCACAGCACGTATGTTTGCACATCTCCCGCAGTTGTTTAGTTCCCTGAGTCCTTGTTCAGTTTTGCCAAATTTTCTTCATCTGTTTATTTTCTATGTTCACTTTCAGAGGCAATTTCTTCAAGCTCACCAATCCTTTCTTCTGCTTCCTCAAATGTGCTATTATATGATTCCAGTGTATCTTTAATTTCATTTATTACACCTTTCATTCCCATAAAATTTGCTATTTCTGTATGTATGGTACCAAATTCTTCTTTGCGTTCATCCAATATATTCTTAATATCCTTAATTTCTTTAGCCATCTCATTGAATTTATTTAGATTTGTTTGAACATCTATAATTAGTTGTCTCTACTCCTTTATGTTATCCAGAGGCTTAACTTGTTCCTTTAACTGGGCCATATCTTCCTGTTCCTTGGTGTGGATTGTAATTTTTGTTGGTGTCTTGGCATCTAGCTTACTAGAGTATTTATTCTGGAGTTTTTCTCTTTAGTTTAGGTCTTCCTGCCTTTTTCTATTGCTGGCTGTGTAGTAGGAGCCAAGGATGTATTTGGTGCCGTAAGATGTGGAAGCTCAAGCTGCCCTCAGTGCCCCAAGGAGCACTGAAGCTTCTCCCAGCTTTCTCCTTTGCCAGGGGTAGGGACAGAGCCACAGCTGTGTGGAATAATCCAAGTCATGCAGGCCAAGACTGTAGTTACCCAGAAAGACTGATGAAGTTTCACTCCCCTTTCTCCACTGTATGAGGTGGGGATGGAGCAGGTATGGCAAGCAATCTATGTAGTGCATGGCCAATATGGCTACAGTTGCCCTGATACACTTCTGATTATTCAGTCTGTGCCAGCCAAATGTAACTGCAGTTACCTGGATAGGCTGTTTCAGGGCCCACCAGCTTCCACCCTGTTAGAGGTAGGGCTGAAGCCTATGCTAGGGCTGCAGGCCAATCTGGGTGAAAGAAATTGGTCTCTACCACCACCATGAATTTCACTCACCCTGGCTAAACCTCATGCTGGGGGTGGAGTCAAAAAGGCAGCTACCAGCCTCCTTCTGACTTGGACAGGTTCAATATTCATATGTTCTTAGGGTAATATTTTAGCCAGCCCAACTGACTAATCAGTAGCTGACATTGGTGGCCAAATGTCTCTTCCTCCCCTGTTTTTGGGAAATGAAGCTTCCAATTCCTGCCACAGAATAACTCCTGGGGTGGCTTGCAATGCCAAAGTAGGATGATCATTGGCCTCTGTGGCATGGCCTGTTTTTTCCAAAGCGGATGGCACAGCTCGTCCCAGCTTCCTCCCTGTCCGTAGTGGACCTGGGGCTTAGGCTAGATCAGCAAATTGATCTCAATGGAAAGAAGCCGTTCCCTACCACTACTGTGATCCTCATTCAGCCCCGCTTCCCCTGTGTCAGTCACGGAGTTAAGATTGTGGCTACTGGTCCCTTTCTGACTTGGCCAGGTTCAACTTTAGCTGTTCTTAGAATTATACTTTAGCCCGCCAAATTTACTAATCAGTAGCTGAAGTTGGTGCCGAACCGTCTCTTCCTACCCTGTTTTGGGGAAGTGGAGCTACCAATTTCAGCCGTGGAACTGTTCCCGAGGCGGCTTGTACCTCCAGTGGAGGACGGGCACTGGCCTCCGTGGCATAGAGGGCTCTAACTGCAAATCTTCTCTGCAGATGGGAACTTTCCTCCTTCCATTCATTCAAGGATGTTACAGGATGCACTACTGGTCTCCTGGAACCCCCAAACAAATCCTTTAGTTAGCTCTGGGTGATTACTAACTGTCCTGTAGCAGGAGCTGATTCTAGGAGCACCTTACTCTGATGCCATCTTGCTAGTTGTCACTTCTTCCTTTATTTTTTAACTGATAATATTTAGATTAGGAAAAAAAAATGTTACTTTGACTTGTAACAAGTTTTGGGAATTCACTCTCACTGTGATAAATAAATTTGCCAAGGATGACAGAAGTGTTCTACATTATCTTATAAGGATGATTATAGGACCTTTTCAATTGCATCAAAGTTTACTAAAGTGATTGGTGCAAACTATAAACCATAATGTAAACCACTGACCATGGTTGGTAGCTATGTTTCAATATTTTCACATCAGATCTAACAAACTTGCCATCCACATCTAAAATGCTATTAATAGGAGAGGGGGGAAAGGGGGGGAAATGTTGGAAATAGAGGAGTCCCCTGTATTAAGTATGGGCCATTTCTGTAAAGTCCTAAATCTTCTTTGAGGGCAAAAGGAAAAAAGGAAGACACTGGGGCAAAATAAGGAAGAAACTGTCACTTTACATATGCAACAGACCTTACCCTGAATAAATGGCAAAATGACAAAAACAATTTTTTAAATATTTTATAATTATTTTTTATTAATCTCAATTTATATTTTTTATTTCTTTTTATTCTTTCAATTGTTTTGTATTTTATTTATTTTGAAAACTATCATTATTATTTCATTTTCTTATTAATTGTATTTGACTATTTTTATAGGCTTCATTTTGGAAGAAGTTTTGGATCACGAAAGGAATAAAACTGTGGCAGGGGAGGTTCATTGTACAGAGTGGCTTTTATGTGGGATACACGGGAGGCAACTCTCCTGTGAAAACATATAAGGCACAGAAATGTGTTCAAATCTACATGGGGCATCGTCACAGTGGGTGGAGAATCCCTGAATACCCAAGGGAATATCAAATTCCCATCCTGGGGAGCACTGCCACTTTCTCTAAAGGATCAGCAAGAATCCTCTGAGTACAGACAGGGGCAATGACTTAAAGGAGGATGGCCCATGCATGGGCCCTTGATATTGATGACTGTGCATATGCAACTGTATTCTTGAAGATTAAACTTAGCCTTGTATAGGGTGCCTAAGTGATGCCTCTGAGAGCCTCCCTGTTCTCAAATGTGATGTGTTTCTAAGCCAAACTCAAAATATAAATACATTACTTTCCACCAAGCATGGGACATGACTCCCAGAGATGAGTTTCCCTGGCAATGAGGAATTACAACAAAACTTGAAATAGCAATGCAACTGGAAAAAGACCTTGACCAAAAGGGTGAAAAGGAAAAGACAAAAGAGTTTATATGACCAAGAGACTTCAAAGGGATTTGGGTAGTCAATCCAGAGATTACAATTATGCATGCCTGAGCAGGATTTCTTTGAATGCCAAATTAGATACTACTCCAAATAGCGGGGATCCTGTGGGCTCTGGAGACATTCAACATTATTCAGTGCAGATAGATCAGGAGTTTGGACAAAGTCAGTGGGTCCTGCTTTGGAATTTATGCTCCCGAGTGTGACAGAGTTAAACTCGATTGTGGTTTCCCTACTCATGGCACTTCTGTCTTTCTATTTGACCTATAATTAGTACTAGAGTTGGTCAGTGTACGTCCAAGTCACGTAAATCTTTGGACTATACATGTACCAGCAGGGCCCTGAATCTCTACAGAGTTGCAACACCTACTTTGCATTCCGTTAGTCTCACCCAGGACAACAAAAAAGGAGGTGATGATGAACAACTACCATACCAAGGAACTGAGATATTCTACAACTGCAAGCAATATAATCACTCAATTGTCCCTACGGGTTTGAACCTTCCTCTCAGTTAAAGTAGAGTGGATGTCACCGTCCCACAATCCTCTGGATTGGGGAATGAACTATGGACTAAAGTAGACTTATCGGCATTCTACTATAAATATATTTTGATTCTAGTAATGGAAGAAATTATATCATTGATGTGGAGGCAGTAGCCACTGGAGGTTCAGAGGGCAGGGAGAGGGAAAACAGGTGTAATTTGGCTGTATTTTCAGGAAGTGGGAATTCGCCTACATGATAATGCAGCTACAGATGCAGGCCATTCTATATCTTGACTTAACCTACCGAATTGGGTGGGAGAGAGTGTAAACTACAATGCAAACTGTATTCAACATTAGTGGCAATGCTACAAAATGTGTTCATCTATTGCAATGTTTGTAACTCACTAAAGAAGGATATTGTTAATGTGGGAAAATGTGGGAGGTGCGGGAGCAATGCAAATGGAAATGCACTATATGTTTTACTTGACATTTCTTAATCAAAGTATCTTAAAATATGTATAAATTATTTTTAAAAAATAAATAAAATTTAATACATTTCAGGTTTTCTTTTTAAGGTGTTGTGTAGTTTATGTAATGTACACTGGTGACAGGGCAATGCTGTGAAAGCTATTTTACCAGTAAATTGTAAAATGCAAAAACAAAAATAGTGCCTTTCCTCTTTTTAAAGTGTTTTTATTGCTATACTTCATATAATTCCAAATTACAATAAAATATGGCCGATTGAATAATAATATAGACAAAAATAACCAAGTTAATATGTAAGTAAACTAACTATCTTTAGAAATTCAGGAAGTTCCTTTCCATTTAAAAGTATACTGTCTGAATCTTGGAAAGAATTTTTTCTATGCTGTGAGATAATTCAGAGGCTTAAAGAGAAGGTAAAGGCCACATATTCAGGATTTCCTGAAAAGGGAAATCCTGTTCATCTTAAAGAGGAATTGACTGTGGGGAATTTTCCTTCTTTGTCCTACATTTAAAGTTGGTGGAAGTCCAGGTCATGTCTGGTTCTCCAGGATCCACAGGCCTCAAAGACACTCAGATGGAGGGCAGAGTAGTTGACAGCACCTGGCAGCTGGGGAGGCCTGAGTGGAGAGTAGAGAGCAGCACTGTTTCAATATCCAGCCAACACTCAAAGGAGGGACTCTGCCGTTAGGGTTGGAGCCACACACAGGGATGGGAAAATTACCTTGTGCTGTGCTGGTTCTCAGGACTTCATCAAGAGTTTCCAGTGTTTTTCCCATCTTCACCATTGAGTCTTCTTGTTTGAAGGGTTTTCATCTCTCTTGCTCTAGTTCATGGACTCATTAAGTTGACTCTGCTTTCAGCATTGCTCCCTTCCCTTGGCCTTTTTGTAGGTTGCTATAAGTCTAGAAACTCTTAAAGTCTCTTTCTCTCACCTGGCATCCTCTAAGGATGCCTCAGTCTCTATACAGCTTGTGAGCAGCACTCATCTGGTCATGCAGTTGATATTTCCCTTTAATCAGTGCAGCCGGTGTATCTGCAAGCTGCCATCCCCATCTCCCATAAAGTCGCCTGCTCAGAGACTGCCGTAATTTGAGTACGAATAAGAGACCTACCAACAAACCGATGGCAGCTTTACACACCGCTATTTCCCTGAGGAAGATGTGGTGGACCATGTGCTCTGAACTTATGTCATCTGGCGGCAGCTTCCTCACCCCCTCTCCCAGCTTACCAAGGAAAAGACTAAATGAAAGCTTCACAGAAGGACACAACCTCTTCATGGCCACCCCAGGATCCTGTCCAGTAACTATGGATCCACTAGTCACAACAAACTCCTGAGAATTACCCCAAATTCCATCTGTAACACTGCAGCAACTGATAGTTTGAACAGATATTCAGTGAGCTGGTCTAATGAAGGATTTAGTCATTAACATATTCTTGTCCTCATTATTTTCGAATGGTCTTCCTTCTTACCTTTTTAAAATTTTTTATTGATGAAAATTTGAAATATAGTGATATATTCCTATATTACCAGAAAGATTTGCAGATTTTTTTAGAGTTTATACTTCCCCTTCTCTTGGTATCCAACAATATTCATCATGTCTTTTCTCCCATATTTGACCTTTCTTTCAATGTTCAACACCTTAATGTGCACTTTTCTTTTTTCTCCACTCATATGAATATCGTTAATCAGTTTGGTACTTTTGCTACAAATGATGTACCAATATTGTCCATTACTATTAGCTAAATTTCATAGTTCACATTAGGGTTCTTTGTGTTGTACAGTTCTATAGGTTTTGACCAATGTGTCATGCCATATGTAGTCATTTGGCAGTTTGATGTAATTATGAATTCCAAAAATCTATATTAGATTATGCTTGTAAACTAATCTGTCCATCTGGGCATGATTAAGTTATAAATGGGGCCTTAATTGGACCATGTCAGTAGGGTGTTGAGCCCCCCCCCCCACCTTGTTGGGTGGGGGAATCAAATATAAAGTCAAAGCAAAGGACAGAGGGATCAATTTTTATGATGGAGTTTTGTTGTTGGAGAGAAGGCCCCCCGATAGATACGAGCCATTCACCTGAGAATTCACAGCTAGCCTTGTGGAGGGAAGCAAAGCATAGAGAGCCTAATAGTCTACAGCTAACCTTCTAGAAGAAACAGAGGAGCTAACCCTGGAGAGAAACGCAGCCCTGGGAAGAGAGGAACCCAAGAAGCCTGACCCCTGGAAAACGTCGGTAGCAGTCTTGCTCCAACAAGTAGCAACGGACTTTGATAAGGGAAGAAATTTATGCTTCATGTACTGGTAACAGTGGACTTCTACCCCAAATAAATACCCTTTATAAAGACCAACCAATCTCTGGTATTTTGCATTAGCACCCCTTTGGCTGACTAATACACCATATATCAACCGTTATAATATAATAGAGAATTACATGGGTGCCCTAAAAATACCCTATGCTCCACATACTAAATCCCTGGAAATCAAGGAAGAGTTTTAAATTTTTCATGGTTGACAAGCAGCAGAAAATTAGTCTAATATATTGGCATATGTGAAAAATACCTGAAACTCAAATTTCGGTTTTCAATCATTTTTACTTTTATATTTTAAATAGTGATCCTCAACATACTAAAGGAGATAGATATAAGAGAGAACTAAAGGATATGAAGAAAACAATGAATGAGCAATATGGGAATCTCTTGGGGTGAGTTCAAACATAAATACTGGTCTTGATGAACTCAATAACTGAGATGAAAAATTCCCTGGATGGTGGCAAAAACACATTGGAGGTAGCAGAAGGAAAAATCAGTGATCTCAAAGACAACATTACTGAAATGATTCACAGTGAAGAGCAAAAAGAAAAAAGTATGTTGTAGTGGGCTATTGGAAGTGTAATTAAAAGCAATGAATGATGGATATGATTGTGGTTGAAAGGGGAAGTTTAGGTTCATGTATGTCACTAGAAGTAAAGTTAGAGGATAAAACATGGGACTGTATAACAGTGAAGTCTGTTTTGGAGGATGACTGTGGTTAATAGCATAAAGATAAGAATGTTCTTCCATGAACTAGAACAAACATATATCAGTATTAAAGGCTTAATAATAGGGTAGTATATGGGAAGAAAAATACAGCTAATAAAAAACATGGATGATAGTTGACTAGAAGATTGTAATATTATTTCCTCAATAGTAACAAAGGTACCATACCAATCCTAAGTGTCAATAATAAGGAAGTGTAAGGGCTATGGGATTTTTCTTTATGGAACAAAGAGAATTTTCTCAAATTGATTGTGGTGACAAATGCACAACTCTATGAGTAAAGTGGGAGCCATTGATTATACTTTTTGAATGGATTGTATGGTTTGTGATAAAAATGTCCTTAAAAAAAATTCTTTTTTGAATGGTTGCAAGAGAAGTGGTATAATAAATGTGAAAAGTTTGGAGTTCTCCAAAGAAGTCTATTATAGAAAGTCAAAGTATAGTTTCATGATCATTTTGATTGTATTCAATTTCCTATAATAAAATTCTGGTCCAAATGCTAAATGAACCGATTTCTTTTAAAGGCCATAGATTATGGGTTATTATATTTAAATAAAGAATATTAATTCATATTTATCTTAGGTTTATAGAATGGCTATATTGATTTGATATGGTCTATTTGCTAAGCATTATAATGGACCTATTATATCAGCCCTTAATTAATTGAGGGAGCTGGGGGTGGCCTGGAAATTGGATAAGGAGCTTTTCACCTCTAAGTCATTGAAACAAATCTAGCCCAAACTGGTAGTAACCACGAATGATTACAGTGATCATCTTTGGTGGCTTCTGTGAAGTACATTTAGGTCACGTTGAAGTACGTCGGGATAATTGCTGATAGAACATGGGCTCATATCTATATTCACTATTGCATTTCTGTAGGTAGATGGAAACAGATGTAAGGCCCAGGAGTTCATAAAGCCAAGAGACATCCCTTTATTATTGCTGAGAAATCTGTTCTACTCTGAGACTTTCTTAGGTATTTCAATTAGCTCAACTAGTTTACTTAAGGTTCTAGTAAGATGAGAACTAAGAATGTACTGATAAACAGTCTAGAGACCAAATCTGAACAGGTCTGGGCAAGGGGCTTAACTTGCTGACATTTTCTTATAATCTTGTCTATGTGTTGCTCATCAAGCTATTCTGTGTTCAATATTTGCAAAACAGTGCTGAGTAGATAGTAGAGTTATTATTAGCAATGATCCATATTTTTATATTTTCACATAGATTTTAACATTGAGATAACTATTTACAGGATGGAGGACTATTGCCTTAGATATTTTCCTTAAAGTTTTTTTTTTTTTCAATTCAGGAGCTTCTATTGAATATAATGCTTTCAACTTACTGTTCCTTTCTCGTAAACTTGTTGCTAACACAATTTGTTGCAAGAAAAATTTGGATCTCTTCTTAATGTGTGATAAAAGTGATAATTGCAATCTTACTGAACAAGTAAGCATCACTATCATTTTATTTCTCTAGAGACTAACTTAGATTAGTGATTTGCAGGCAGTTAAAGAAGCATTTTTTTTTTAATTTCCCAACTATCATGCTCAATAAATTTGTGAAATACAATAAAAATGAAATATCTGAAAAATAAACACATGAAAGAAAAAAAAAAAAAAACAGAGCCTAAGAGACCTGTGGACCATCATCAAATGTAGCAATATTTGGATTATGGGAGCAACATGAGAGAAGAAAGAGAGAAAGGGGAAGAAGGAATATTAAAAAAATAATGGCAGAAAACTTCCGAAATTTATTGAAAGACATTACATGCACATTCAACAAGTACCCCCACCCCCAAAAAGAAACAAACAGGATAACCTTTAAGAGAACCATGCCTAGGCAGAGAAGAGATTCCCAAAAGCCACAAGAGAAAATCAATGTGTTATATATAGGGGATTGCCAATAAGCATAAGGGATGATTCTCATAAGAAACCGTTGAGAAAATAATGCAGTAGTATGAAATATTTAAAGTGATGAAAATGCAAATATTCTTGGTGTCCTGATTTTGTGATAATCAGGGTAGGCTAAGCATTTGCTCTATTAGAAACCATGCATGTGTCCCCAGACCTAGTTTTTCTCCCTAGGTCTGGTTTTTAGAATGCTCGTGATAAACAAAGCCTGATTTATTACATGACCATTCTGTATGGGAAATGACTGTAATTGTAGGTTCTTCAGTCAACCTTAAGAGATATACATGAGAACGGATGTGGCTCAAATGGTTGAGCACCCATCTCCCATATGGAGGGGCCTGGGATCAATTCCCAGGACCTCCTGATAAAAATTAAAATAAAGAAAAACATAGAAAGTGTGTGGGCCCGAGGCCCCATGTGCAGGTGAGACCCTAGACCCCAAGCGTAGGTGAACTGTCAGGCCCCACAAGCCATGCAACAAGATGATGACGTAACAGGAGAGTGACACCGGGAGAACCAAGACGAGACACAACGAAAAACCAGGAAAATGTTGGGGCTGGTGGTAGGACTCCTCTTTCCCACATCAGAGTTTCTGAGGATCGAATTCCAGTGAACACAGGAGGAAAAGAATGAGAAGAGAGGGCAGGAAATAGACACAGAGAGTTGCCCAGCAAATGAACACAAAAACAGCAAAAATTGATGGGGGGTGGGGAGGGAAATGGATAAAAGGGAATAAATAAATAAATATTTTTAAAAAAAGGTATAGGGGAGTAAGATACGGACTATAGTTAGTAATATTTTGACGATGCTCTTTCATAGTTTATTAACAAATGTTTCACAACAATGCAAAGCATTTGTGGTGGGGTGATGTGTGGGAGCCCTGTATGATATTATGCAAGTTTGTTTTGTAAGTACACAAGGTTTACGGAACCCTTGTTGTTTGTGTATGTTCGTGTATGAATGACAAACCTCAATAAATTGATTTAAAAGAAATCAATAAATAAAGTGATGAAAGAAAACAATTGCCAAACAAGAATTTTATATCCAACAAGACTGCCTTTCAAATATGAAGGAGATAAACAAAAGCTGAGGGACTTCATTAACACTAGATGTGCCCTAGGAGCAATGCTAAAGGCAGTTCTTCATACCGAAAGGAAAGGACATTAGACAGTGGATAGAAGTGGCGTAAAAAAATAAAGGTCTCCATTAATATATGGGTAACATAAATGCAAGTAAAATTCTGTTATATTTTTGGGGGTTATGTGACTCCACTTTTTACTTTTTACAAATGCAAAATGCTTAAATAACAGTGAAAAGCCTATGATTTTGAACTTGCAATATACAAGGATATAATTTGTAACAAGGAAAATAAAAGCAGGGGGAAATGGAAGGGTATAGGATCAGTGTATGTCCATGCTATTGAAGTTAGTTCATATAAAATCAAACATAGCTGTCATAGATTTGTGGTGTTAAATTTTGAACACATGGTAACATCAAAGAAAATATATTAAAAATATATACAAAAGAAATAAGAGACTCAAAACGATATACTGAAAAAAATCAGATACGAAAGTAGACATTAATGTCAAAGGATGAAAAAGGTATAAATCATAACAAGAACATGTAGCCAAATGGCAGAAGAAAATCCTGTACTATGAGTTGTGACTTTAAATGTAAATCAATTAAACTGTCCAGTGGAAGGGCACAGTTCAACAGAATGAAATTAAAAATAAATTTTTTTAAAACAACATAGTCCAACCATATGCTGTTTACAAGAGACTTGCCTTAAATTCAAAGATGCAAGTAAGCTGAAAGTGAAAGAATGCAAAAACATACCATGGAAATGGTAAACAAAAGACAGCTGGGTAAACTATACTATTAGATAAAATAGAATTTAACTCAAAAATGGTTGTAAGGACAAAGAATGTCACTATATACTGAAAAAGGGGTCAGTTCAAAAAGAAGACAACACAATTATAAATACATATACATCAACTAAAAAAAAAAATCAAAGTAATTATGGAAGACATATTACTCATTCTGTCCAAGTCTGTCTTTTAAATACCAGAGCCCATAACTTTCAAGTCTATTTGTGGCAAGAAAGTTTTGGAAGCTTCTAAATTTGGAGACCCTGAGCATTTGGGTGTGTTTGTCGCATTAATGTGAACCAGTTAGGCAATATCTGCATAGCTATTTACCAAAGAGGTAGCTCCTCACTGTACTGTCAGGCAGGAGAGACCTTGGTAATCAGCCCCATGTCTGATGCCTTCTGAAACTATACTTAAGGCCTCTGTTTGTTGTGGTTCTGAGCACTATCCAAGAGATGAGTCTCCTAGACCTTGGAGGGTCAGAAATCAGCAACATAACATAGAACCTTGGGTTGATGGACTCCAGAGCAAGAAATGGAGAGAGGGAAATGGATCAATTCCAACATGTAGACATTTGAATCAGTGAAATTAAATGTAAAATAAATGTTTGTCTGGTTTCAAATGAAAATACAATAAGCCATCACCCACTGGTCATCATGTAAGTCCATGCCTTCTACTAGTTAACTATTGTCACTTGAGTCAGGGCATAGTGAATAATCCTACAGGTGGCATGCTTTTTTTTTTTTTTTAATATTTTTTTTCTTTAAATATACTTAGATTACATAAATGTTACACAAAAAATATAGAGATTCCCATTTGCCCCACTTCCCACACCTCCCACAACCTCCCACATAAACATCCTGCATTAGTGTGGCACATCACCTGCAATTGATATACACATCCTGGGGCTTTGCCATTAAGCATGGACCATAGTTCACATTGTAGACCACACTCTCTCCCATACATTTTTGCATGTTATATGATGATATAAAGTCGTTATATCTGTCATTGCAATGTCACTCAGGACAGTTCCCAAGTCCAGAAAAAGCTCCTTTATTACAAGTGCTTTAGCCTCTCCCTGCTCCCAGAGCTTCCAGTGGCCACGACTCCACATTAATGTTGTAATATCTTCCATTGCTTGAATCACAATATGTCTATAAAATACCAGTAAGTCTATTCTTGTCTATAGCTCTTCCCCCAATCCTCAAGAGTCTGGGATGGTGATGTACACTCAATCTCCAATTGAGAGAGGGTTTATATTCCATGCATAAGATGGAAGGGATTATCCTGCCTACAGCTGCAGACTCTTTCCATTCCATGGGATGGCAATTGCCCATCACCATCTCCCCTCCAGGTGTCCTGGGTGAATCCACTGAGTTGTAGCGTGGGAGTTGCAGCTCTACCAAGATTCCGGGCCCAGCTGGCACATGGACAGCCCAAAGAATACAGTCTCCAGATGTGCACCTACAAACTCCAGCACCACGCATAGGTATGACTAGAAGGGACAGACGAACCATGTGCAGGGAAGAGATATTTGAGTCCAACTCTGTCACTCTAAGGAGCACAAATTCCAAAGTAGGGCCCACTAACAATGCAGCAAACTTTGGAGCTATCCACCCTTACATAGGACCTGGGTGTCTCCAGAACCCTCAGGAGCCCCTCTATTGTGGTGATATCAACTTTGGAATCTATGAGGTTCTACTGAGATATGCATAAGTGTTACTGCTGATATAACCTCCAGACTCACTTTGAAGTCTCTTAGCCATATGAACTCATTTGTCCTTACTTTTTCCCACCTTTATTTGAGTTGTTTTTTTTTTTTTTTTTTTTTTTTTTGCAGTAACACATTGCCAGTTGGCACTTGGTAGTAATCCCTCAGTGCCAGGGAGGTTTATCCCTGGGAGTTATGCCCCATGCTAGGAGGAAGGTAATGAATTCATATGCCGAGTTTGGTTTAGAGAGAAGCCAAATTTGAGCAACAAGGAGGGTCTCAGGAGGCAACCCTTAGGCACCCCATAACAATAGGCTAAGTTTCAATTTCAATAGCAAAGACTCATAAGGCTAGTCATCAATAATAAGGGCCCATCAGTGGATCATCCTCCTTTGCCAGACCCTGCCCCTGAACTTGGGGAACTTTTGCTGCTCCTTGTAGAATGTGGCAGAGCTCTTCAAGATGGGAATTCAGTATTCTCTCATTTATTGAGTGATTTTCCACCCACTGTGACAATGCCCCATCAACATCTGAACAATTTTATATACCTTCTGTGTATGTTCAGGTGAACTTCCTGCCATTCAACACCCATCCCTGACACCCCCCACCAACCATCCTTTCCCATCCCAGTTGTAACCCTTCTGTGAGCCAAAGATTCTTTAAAGATGAAGACAATACAGCATCCAAATACAATTAATAGGAAAATGAAATAATAATGATAAGTTTAAATGTAAGAGATAGGCGCACCTGGAGCAACCTTCTAGGGAGTGTGTGAGTGTTCATCCTGTCATAATTTGTTTTATCAGTGGATGGAGAACCACATAATGAGCGGGAAGGAATTGGACTCCCATCTTTGGGAGGACTGATTCACTTAGAAATAGATAAAGAGCAAAGGCATTTCCTCTAAAGAGCAAGGAAGGACAAACCAGTATGTCAAGACCTCTTGTTGCATGTAACTATGAATCTTGTGATCCAATGAGTCAAGCCAAGTGAGTTGTCTTGGGCCCTGTTGGGATGGCGAGGGAGGAGCAGAATAGATCAAACAGGGGGTGTATGGTGGTCAGTGGATATGTTCTTCATTACCTTACAGTGATGGACACAGGACATGGTAAATATCATCAAAATGTATAAAAGTATATGATGTAACATGTGGTACATTGTTTGAAGTCAGTGTAACCGTCACCTTCCTTGCTCACCATAACAAAATTGTGGTGGTCATTCCTACTGTGACTTTGATTCATTTTACAAATGTAAAATCTAGTGGCAACCATTAACAGGTGTGACTTATTCTCATCAGTACGATCTCTCTGAATCCAAACTTTTTTTTAATAGTAAAGATAATGCAGTTCTTCAAAAATTATGCTTTCCTTTTCTGATGTTATTCCAACCACCTTGACAGATATATAAATTTCCTTGGTTCTTAACTCTTTCATGTAGTTTTCTGCTCCAACACTCTTTAAGACCATGAGGAAAAAGGCTATCTAAATTTAATTCCTATCCCACAACCCTCTTCCACACTTTCTCTAAGTGGCCACAAAATTTCGTTTTACCTCTGTGAAGAAGAACTTAAATGGTTCTTCCTATTCACCCTGTTCCTTTCAAAGAAATCTTACCAGTGCGTCTTTATTCCCATCATACCCAATAATCTCATGCCTGGGAATTCCCATGCATTTTCACTCAATGGTAATGGCTAGAACAGAGCAATACTTAAAATGGAAGCTTCATTTAAAACTATTTTGCTCACATTCCTTCAAACTGCCCTTTTCTTGAGGTGATTTCAGCTAAATTAATCTTGCAGAGCTCAAAAATACATAATTGTTTGCATGAGTTTCCAATACAATTAGTGAATGATCCATGACCTCCAACTGGCAATAGCCAATCCAGTAATTGGAGAAGAAAACAAATGGTTAGCTTAAGTACCAACTAGATACTTTTTGGGGGTAGGTGGGAGCACTAAGAAAATAATGGGTTATAAGATTAATACCTTGATGGCTCAAATAAATGAAATATGTTTAACTGCACAGAACACACATGCTTCAAAAAAGGAAAGATAACAAAGCCTAAACTTTTCATTTCACAATGATTAATCCTGATTCTCTCCATGCTGCTGGAATTGAAAATCAACAGAGTCCACAAATACATCATTCAGATGTCCTAAATCTACAGAAAAGTACCTCAGAGGTGCAATAGGTCTGGACCCAAGATGTTTTCTGATGATAAAGCGGGAAGTGATGTCTCTGAAATAGTCTGTCACTTTTCAAACTTAACCAGAATGCCCTTAAGCTCTCCATCATCTCCAAACCTTTTTCTGTAGCATCTAACGTATGACAAAAAAAAACCACTTATCTCTCATATACACAACTTTGTTGGCTGGGGGTGGGTGGGTTGTGGAGGGGGACAGGGATTACAAAAGCACCAACCATACTAATTTTGCTCAGCCTAAAAATGGCTTCCTAATTGGTTTAACAGCAAAGACTTGTGCAAACAATGGGGAGTGAATCCTGGCTCTACCTAAATGTCATCTGTGTTGGTTTTTCATGAATGGGAGTATTTCCCATGATACAAGTCAATTACGCTTATAAAAAAATAAAGGAGCTCCTGTCACTACGAGTAGTATAAGAGCTTCCTCTAAGAATCCAGGAATGCCCACATCCCATACCCTTCCCAGACATGGTCAGTATCTCAGGAAGAGCTACATGGGAACAAGAATTTTTTTTCTTTCTCACCACTACCAAAAACTCTATCTACACATGCATTCAGACACACGCACATACATATCCATATTCAAGAAAGTTTTTCTCACTATGACTACAGGATCCAAGAATCCAGCCACCCCCAGGTTCAAAGACAATAACTGTGTAGATCAAGTTTCAAAATACTATATAAAGCTCCTATCTTGTTTCACAGGATGAAGGAGCAGGGACAATGGATGTGGGTAATGATAGGGGATTTGTTTTTGTCTTCAGTCCAATCTCCCCGGCAATGTTCTTATGTACAGGGACTGGGAGAGGTTCTATGGCCACAATATGATGGAAGACCTGATGGTCCCAGACCACTGTGTTAAGGAGGGGGTGACTGAGCAAAGACCAAGTAGCATCTCTCATGAATCTTTGTGGGCGTGTCTTATAACACTAGAAGAGAAAAAAAAAGAACTTTGGACATGATAAATACCAGAGGAAATAACATGTCAAAGAAGAGAGTGAACCCAACTCATTCCAGGCACATTTTCGGGGCGTTTAATACACACTTCCCCAAAAGTATAGGCTCATCACCAGCAGAGTAACAAACCTCTCCCAAGAGGAAGGAGTCTATCATCCAATCCATTGTTCTGTTTTTATTGATGAAGAAATGGTGACTATACTGAGGTAGTTATATGGGTCAGAATTGGCATCAAATTATGGCAAAGATCAAAGTACAGATCTCTTGCCTGGTATCTTTCACCAAACAGCAAGTTGCATTTGGCATATGGGGTTCTTTAAGTAATGAATAAGCTGCCCCCTTGTGGAAGAAGGCAAGAACGCCAGACTCAGAATTTCCACCCAACACCCACATTCCTCCTCTGGCAGGGACAAAACTGGTTGTGGGTCATCCCTAGGAACAGGGAGATGATCAACAGTCTGCATGGTTTCCATCTGAAGCAGATGGAAATTTTTCTTTCAGAAAAGATAAAGCATTCTGTTGAATAGAAGACCCAGCCGCGCACTGCTCTCCTGCCCTGATACCTGATTACAGGATTCCATTTCACACTTACATCTCAGAAAGGTAGAGCATAGCAGAGCAAGTGAGCAGTCTTCACTGACAGAGGCCAGGAAGGGAATACTAGGAGGGGGAAAATAGGATTGTGCAAAGTAAGGCCCATGGATCCCAAAACAAAACCCTGACTAAGACCACTTTGTCCCCAGCCCACACTAAAAACTGGCCTGGGGGGAAGGTGCTCTGATGGCCACTTTGTAAGATTAGGATCTGGCTATCACTCAAGTCTACATCACAAGTTCCAAGGAAAATGAGGAAAATGAGCACAGCCAGGGTTGAAAATCATCCTGGCAACCTACGAGCCCATTTGGTCCTCCCTGCATGTTCAGTAATAACCCTAGAAAGAGCTAAGGGAAATAAAGCTTTTCCAACCACATGGTCCTTAGCCAACCACAGTCATTATTTTGGGTATTGAGCAGGAATGAGACCACATCTTAGCCATATTCAGAGAGCCCTCACAACCCCAAGAAGGACAATGGTCTTAAGAGATATTTGATTTGTGCTGGCTGGGACATGAGCCTCAAGGAGTTGCTACACCTATGCTTCAGTTCATTGGATTTACCCAGGACAGCTACAAGGAGGGTGATGATGGAAAACTACCATACCAAGGAACTGAGAAAGCCTATACTGCAAGCAAGAGAGTCCAATCCATCAGCCATATGGGACTGAAGCCCCCTCTCAATTAGAGGTGGAGTGGGCATCACCATCCTACAATACTCAGGATTGGAAAATGAACTATGGACTAGAGTGGAATTACTGGTATCCTACTATAGAGTTATTTTGATTATAGAAATGGAAGAAACTTTATCAATGATGTAGAGGCAGTGGCCGCTGGTTGTTCTGAGGGCAGGGAGAGTGAAAACAAGTGTAATACAGGGGCATTTTCTAGACCTGGGAATTGTCCTGAATGATATTCCAAAGACAGATACAGGCCATCATATATTTTCCCATAACCTACAGAATTGGGTGGGACAGAGTGTTAACTACAATGTAAACTTTAATACACATTTAGTGGCAATGCCCCAAAATGTGTTCATCAATTGCAATGAATTTACCTCACTAACAAAGGATGTTGTTAAAATGGGAAAATGTGGGAGGTGTGGGGAGCACGTATGGTAATCCCCTATATATTTTATGTGACATTTGTGTAATCTAAGTATGTTTAAAAAAATTTTTTTTAATTAAAAATGAATACACAAATAAAATAAAATACATTTCAGGTTTTCTGTTTAAGATGATGTATGTTTTATGTAATGTAGGTTGAGGACTGCAATACTGTAAAAACTATTTTATCAGTAAATTGTAAAATGAAAAAAAAATATTTGCTTTTTCACTTTTTAAAGTTTTTTTTTATTGTTATACGTTATACGTAATATAATTTAAATTACAATAAAATATGGCAAACAGAATAACATATATAAAAATTACTTTTCAAGTTAACCGATAATTAAACAAACATTATCTTTAGAAACATAGGAAAGTCCTTTCCATTTGATTAAAAGTACACTCTCTGGAAACTGATGTGGATCAACTGATTGGACTCCCATATACCATATAGGAGGTCAATGGTTTGATTGCCAGTATCTCCTGGTGAAAAGCAAGCCGACCCGAGTGGACAGCTGCCCCACACCCATGCCCATTCTAGGGCCTTCACTGTCCCTACATCCTCCAATGCAATTCCCTAGTTGCCATCATTACTCAGATGTCCCCTCCCCGGGGGGCCGCCCCAAAACCCTCCTCCCAAGAGAGACCCTTTCCAATTTCCATCATTCCTGCCCTTCCTGCTCATTCTTGGCATCACACTTTAACTCCTCTGACAAGCTGTGTGCTGTGTTTAATTTTCTTGTCTCAGATCCGCCATTCTCTTCTTAAATATCAGTTTCTAGAGGATTGAGACTTCCTTTCTCCTCCTCACTGCTCAATCTCCAGCCCCGAGCCCAGTTATTTTCAACTTTGAGGAGTTACTCCTTGCATTCTCATGGCGCTTTACATGGCATTTCTCTCCATTGCATCTCCCTAATTGCTCAGACTGGAACATGCCAATTCCCTTTCCCTGCCATTAGTTACCTCCCATTTGTACTCATTGTCTGGCATAGGAACATTATTTGCAATGGATTTGACTTATCCTAAGAATACTGACTTTTCCCCGGGGACAGAAATTAGAGTGTGTCCTGTGAGGTGTATCCGAGGGTAAGCAGCAGTGTGGTCAGGAGGGATGTGCCGGATTCCCTCAATTACCGCTGGGTTCTTTCTTCTTGCTCAGAAAATTCATCTTCCAGCACGCTTTCAAATGAAATGAACCCATCACTGAGTGAATTTTTCATTGAAAAAAAATAGCCATTATTCACTCATTAAATATTAAATAAAAATAAATTAAATTGTCACCACTAAATATACCGCATATTTTACACCCAAGATGGATATATCTCTTCCTTGATTTTTTCACTGTTTCATATTACATTATGAAAAAAAAATTTTACTTTGACTTGTAACTTAAGTCTTTGGGAACACACTCTCACTCTGGTCAATTAATTTTGCCAAAGGCAATGGAAGTATTCTACATGATCTTCCTATGATGGATAGAGGCATGATGAATTGCATCAAAGTTGATAAAAGCCTGTGGTCAAAATATTAACTATAATGTAAACCATTGACCATGGGTGGTAGCTATGTTTCAATATTTGTACATGAGTTCTAACAAACTTGCAATCCACACATAATGTGTTATTAATAAGAGAAGGTTAAGGGGGAAGATGTTGGGTAGGTAGGAGTCCCTTACTTTTTCAGTACCTTACTTTTCTGTAAAGTTAAATCCTCTTTGAGGACAAAATGAAAAATGAAAGACAATGGGGCAATAAGATGAAAAAAATATCACTGTACATATAGGACAACAGACCTTACCATGAAGAAAGGGAAAAGGACAAAAACAATTTTTTAAATAATTTTTCATTATTTGTTACTATCTCAAAATTTATTCTTTCGTTTATTTTTATTATTTTAAATTCTTTTGTATTTTATGTCTTAATTTTAAAACTATCATAATTATTTCATTTTCTTATTAATTTTATTTGGTTATTTATATTGGCTTCATTTTTAAAGAAGCTTTGGATCTGAGAAGGTCTACAACTGCAGCAGGGGAGGAACATTGGTACAGGGTAGCTTCTAGGTGGGATAAATGGGAGGAAGCTCACCTGAACAAACATAAAAAGAATAGAAATGTGTTCAGATTTTCATGGAGCATCATCACGTTGGGAGGAGATTCACACAATAACCAAAGGAAAATCAAATTCCCATCCTGTGGTGCTCTACCACATTCTCTAATGGATCAGCAAGAATGGCCTGAGAACAGGGGCAATGACTAGTGAAGGAGGATGGTCCATGAACAGCCCCTTGATGTTGATGACTGTGCATATGAAAATGTACAATCAATGCTGAAACTAAGCCTAGTATTACAAGGTGCCTAAGAAGTGCCTCCTGGGAGCCTCACTGTTGCTCAAATGTGGCCTGTCTCTAAGCCAAACTCAGCAATATAAATCCATTACCTTCAACCCAGCATGGGACTTGATCCCAGGGATGAGTTTCCCCAGCAACAAGGAGTTAGTCCCAAGCAACAACTAGCAATGCAACTGGAAAAAGACCTTGAACAAAATGGGGAAAAGGTAAAGACAAATGAGTTTATATGACTAAGAGACTTCAAAGTGAGTCAGGAGGTCATTCCAGAGGTTACGCTAATGCACATCTTAGCAGGATCTCATTAACTGCCAAAGTAGATACTAATCTACATAGCCGGGATCCTGTGGACTCTAAAAACATCCAGAAACCACAGTCAGGGAAGATGGATCAAGAGTTTGGTACCTAGCCATTGTGCCTACTTTAGATTTTATGCTCCCAGTGACAGAGTTGGACTTAGTTTTTATATCCCTACACATGGCTCTTCTGTCCTTCTATTTGAAACTATAATTAGTACTAGTATTGGATTAAAGTGATTATCATATGATTTTGTACTTGCATTTTTAATGATTTAATGTTTTTTGAATATTGTAATGGATTTTTGGATTTCAAAGGGTGGAGTGTAGCAGTTTGGCAGTTTCATATAGTAATGAATTCCAAAAATATATATTGAATTATGCTTGTAAACTGGTCTGTTCATCTGGGCATGATGAAGTTATGATTAGGGATTTGATTGGGCCACCTCAGTAAGGCATTGAGCCACTCCCCTTGCTGGGTGGAGTCTCAAAGATAAAAGACATGACAAGTTACGGAGTTGGAGGTTTTTGATGTTAGAGTTCTGATACTGAGATCTAATGCTGGAGCCCCAGGAAGTGACACACAGAGGAGCTTGGTCATGAGGAATGAGAGAAGGCCCCTGGAAGAGATGCGTCATTCACCTGACAGTTCACAGCTGGCCTTGTGGAGAGAGGCAAAGCCTAGAGAGCCTCATAGTATACAACTGACTTTGTGGAGGAAAAAGAGGAGCTGAGCCCAGAGAGAAACAGAGTCCTGGGAAGAGAGGAATACAAGAAGAATGAACCCTCACAAATGTTGGCAGCCATCTTGCTCCTACACATGTCCATAGACTTTGGTGAAGGAAATAACTTATGCTTTATGGCCTGGTAACTGTAAGCTTCTACCCCAAATAAATCCCTTTATAAAAACCAACTGATTTCTGATATTTTGCATCAGCCCCTCTTTGGCTTACAGCAGGTCTCAGAGTATCTGCACCATCTGATCCATTCTCTCCATCCCCACCTCTGCTGCCACTGCCCTGGTCTGGCCATCACCATCCTCAGCCTCAAATACCCATCATTGTCAACACCAATTTTCTCTGCCATATCGTTTGACACACACCACAGCCACTATCTGCTTCAATTCAAATTCCTCTGCTGCTGGCACCCTCAATATCTGAGTCCTGTCAGCTTTACCCTTTGCTCCCTGTGTACATCACTTCCTTCCTGGCACACTGTGATATCTGCCTTGACATCATAGCCAACACACCCATACCCATTTTAGGGCCATTGTCTCTAAATACCTCATCCTCCAAAGTATTCCCCAGGTGCCATCACTCCAAAATATTCCCAAGGTGCCATCACTGCTCAGAGGTCTCCTCTCGGGGGGCCTCCCCAGAGCTCCCCTCCTGAGAGAGACCCTTTCCAATGCCCATCACCCCTGCCCTTCCTGCTCATTCTTGGTAGCACCCTTTCCATATCTTGACAAGCTATGTGCTCCATTTAATTTTTTTTCTCTGATCTGCCTTTTGTCTCTCAAATATCAGTCTCTAGAGGTATAAGACTTCCATTCTCCTCTTCACTGTTCAACCTCCAGGCCCAAGCCCAGTTATTTTCAACTGTGAGGAGAAACCCCTTGAATTCTCATGATGCTTTACCTGGCATTTCTCTCCATTGCATCTCCCTACATGCTCAGACTGGTACATGCTGCTTCCTTTCCCTGCCATTAAAATCTCCAGTTTGGACTCATTTTCTGGCATAGGAACGCTGTTTGATACTGACTAGACTTATTATTGTAATACTGACTTTTCCCCGGGAAACAAAATGTGACTGAGTCCTGGGAGGTGTGCCCGTGGGTAGTCGACAGTGTGGAGGAGTGGGATGTGCCGGTTTCCCCCAATTGCCGCTGGGTTCTTTCTTTTTGCTCAGAAAATTCATTTTCCAGCATGCTTGCAATGGAATAAACCCATCACTGTGTGAATTTATCATTGAAAATTCATAACCCATATTCTCTTATAAAATTTTAAATAATAATAAATTAAATGGTCACTACTAAATACACTGCATATTTTCCTTCCAAGACAGACATATCGCTTCCTTTATTTTTTAACTGATCCATATTTAGATTAGGAAAAAAATGTTACATTGACTTGTAACTTAAGTCTTTTGGGAATACCCTCTCACTATGGTAAATTAATTTCACCAAGGGTGACACAAGTGTTCTACATGATCATGCTGTGATAGATGGAGGCCATGAGGAATTGCATCAAAGCTGATGAAAATATAAACCATAATGTAAACCATTGACCATTGTTGGTTTCTATGTTTTTATATGTGTACATCAGTTCTAACAAATTTGACATGCACACATTAAATGCTATTAATAGGAGAAGATTAATAAAGGGGAAAATATTGTTTATGTAGGAGTCTCCTGTATTCAGTATGTGACTCTTCTGTATAGTTCTAAATTCTCTTTGAGGAAAAAATGAAAAAAGTACAACAATAGGACCATAAAAGGAAGGAAATTTCACTGTACATACAGGACAACAAATCTTACACTGAAGAAAGGCAAAATGACAAAAACAATTTTTTAAATATTTTTTTCATTTTTTCTTTTTATCCCCAATTTTAATTTCTTATTTATTTTTATTGTTTTTATTTATTATACTGTTTTCTATTTTATTTCTTAATTTTAAAACTATCATAATTATTTTATTTGATTATTAATTATATTTAGCTATTTTTATTGGCTTCATTTTTTAAAAAGTTTTAGATCTCAGGAGGTCTACAACAGTGGCAGGAGAAGATGATTGGTATGGGGTTGCTTCAATGTGGAAAGCTCACCTGAACAAATATATAAGGCATAGAAATGTGTTCATATGTTCATGAGGTAGCGTCATGTGGGTGGAGATTCACACAATACCCAAGGGAATATCAAATTCCCATCCTAGGGAGATCTGCCACATTCTCTAATGGATCACCAAGAAGTCCCTGAGTACAGACAAGGGCAATGACTAGTGAAGAAGGATGGTCTATGGACGGGCCCTTGATATTGATGACTGTGTATATGAAACTGTACTCTTGAAGCTGAAACTCAGCCTAGTATTATAGGATACCTAAAGTGATGCTTTCTGGGAGCCTTCTTGTTACTTAAATGTGGCGAGTCTCTAAGCCAAACTCAACATATAAATTCATTACCTTCCCCCCAGCATAGGGCATGAATCCCACAGATGAACTTCCCTGGCAAGGAGGAGTTACAACCAAGCAACAAATAGTAATGCAAATGGAAAAAAAACTTAACCAAAAGGGGGAAATGGTAAAGACAACTGAGCTTATATGGCTAAGAGACTTCAAAGTGAGTTGGGAGGTCATTCCAGAGGTTAAGCTAATGCAAGCCTTAGTAGGATCTCATTGACTGACAAAGTAGACATTTTCCCAAATACAGTGTTACTGTGGGCTTTGGAGACATCCAGACACTATAGTCAGGGCAGATAGGTCAGGAGTTTGGAACCTTGCAAGTAGGCCCTACTTTGGAATTTAGGTTCCAAGAATTCTTGGAAAGAATTTTTTCTATGCTGGAGATAATTCAGAGGCCAAAAGAGAAAGTAAAGGCCACATATTCAAGGTTTTCCAAGAAGGGATAGCCAGTAAATTTCAAAGGGGAATTGACCATGGAGAAACTTCCCTCTATGTCCCGCGTTTAACATTGGTGGAAGTCCAGGTCACTTCCTGTTCTCCACTGGCCTCAATGACACTCAGATGGTGGGCAGCACAGTTCACAGCACCTGGTAGCTGGGGAGCCCTCTGAGGAGAGAAGAGAGCAGCACTGTTTAAATGCTCAGCACACTTAGAAGGAAGGGACACTGTCGGTAGGGTTGGAGCCACACACATGGTGGTTCTCAGGACCTCATCAAGTGTCTCCAAGGCTTTTCCCATCTTCAGCACTGCGTACTCTAATTGGAAGGGTTTGCATCTCACTTGCTGTAGTTCACAGACCAATAGTTAACTCTCCTTTCAGCATTTCTTTCTTTCCCATGGCCTTTCTATAGTATCTATAAGGCTGGAGACAAATGCTCTTTCTCTCACCTGGCATCCTCTACAGAGGTCTCAGTATCTTTATACCCACTGTGAGCAGCTCTCATCTGGTCAAGGAGGTGACATTTCTCATTAATCAGTGCAGCCAGTGTGTCTGCAAGCTGTCATCCCGTCTTCTATAAAGTCGACTTCTCAGAGACTGCACTAATCTGAGTAGCCATAAGAGACCCACCAATGAACCGATGGCAGGCGTACACACCACCGGATCCCACTGGAGACTGTGGTGGACCGTGTGCTCTGAAGTCATATCCTCAGGCAGCAGCCCCATCATCCTCTCTCCCAGCTTCCTGACAGTCAGCCCAAAGGAAATCTTCACAGAAAGACACAGCCCCTTTGTGGTCCTGAAGTCACCAAAAGACCCTGCCCAGTAACCACGGATCCACCAATCACAGCAAACCCCAAAATTCTACCCGGAATCCAGGAGCAACTGTCAACTAGAATAGGCATTAGCAGGTCTCAGAACATTTGCAAAAACTGACACATTCTCTCCATCCCCACCTCCACTGCCGTTCTCCTGCTCTGGCCATCACCATCCTCAGCCTCAAATCCCCGTCATTGTCACCACCATTTCTACCTGCCATACCGTTTGACAAAAACACCACAGCCACTATCCGCTTAGAGTCAAATTCCTCTGGGGCCAGTGACTCTCAATGTCTGGCTTCTGATAGTCTTAACCCAGGCTCCCTGTGTACGTCACTTCCTCTCTGGAACACTTTGATGAATGCTTGGTCTTCACACTCCCCACACCCAGGCTCAATTGAGGGCCATCGCCTCTTCTATCCCTTCATCCTCCAATGCTATTCCCCAGGTGCCATCACTAATTAGATGTGCTCTCCCAGGGTCCTCCCCAGAACTCTCCTCCCAGAGACACCCCTTCCAATGCCCAACACTCCTGCCCTTCCTGCTCATTCTTGGCACCACCCTTTTCGTCTCTTGACAAGCTATGTGCTGTATTTAATTTTCTTTTCTCAGATCTGCCTTTTCCCTCTCAAATACCTGTTTGTTGAGGACCGAGACTTACTTTATCCTCTTCACTGCTCAACCTGCAGGCCAAATCCCAGCTATTTTAAACTGTGAAGAATAACCCTTGCATTCTCATGGTGCTATACATGGCATTTTCTCCATTGCATCTCCCCACTTGCTCAGACTGGAACATGCCAATTCCCTTTCCCTGCCATTAATTACCTCCCGTTTGTACTCATTGTCATGGGAACATTGTTTGCAAGTGACTAGACTTATCCTTGGAATACTGACATTTCCCTGGGTATAGAAATGTCACTGAGTCCTGTGAGATATGTCCGTGGATAAGAGGCAGTGCAGAGGGATGGGGTGTGCTGGATTCCCTCAATTCCCAATGGGTTTTTTCTTCTTGCTCAGAACATTCAACTTGCAGCACGCTTGCAATGGAAAAAAAACCCATCAATGTGGGAATTTACCATTATAAAAAAGATCAATTACTCTCTCATAAAGTGTTAAATGACTTTAGTTTACATTGTCACCTCTAAATATACTGCATATTTTCCTCCCCCCAAAAAACATATCTCTTCCTTTGTTTTTAAACTGATACCTATTTAGATTAGGAAAAAAATGTTACTTTGACTTGTAAATTAAGATTTGGGAATACACTCTCCATGTGATAAATAAATTTAGGGAAGGACAACGGAAGTGTTTTACATGATCTTATAAGTATTGATACAGGACATGTTGAATTGCATCAAGTTTATTAAAGTGTGTGGTCCATAATATAAAGCATACTGTAAACCATTGACCTCGGTTGGTAGCTGTGTTTCAATATCTGTACATCACTTCTAACGAACTTGCCATCCATATATAAAATGCTATTAATGGGGCTGGGGGAAATGGGAAACACGTTCAGTATATAGGTGTCCCCTGTATTCAGTACAGGACGTTTCCGTAAAGTCCTAAATCTTCTTTGAGGACTAAATGAAAAAAGTAAGACACTGGGGCAAAAAAAGGAAGAAAATGTCACTGTACTTATAAGACAACAGACTTTACACTGAATAAAGACAAAATGTCAAAATCAATTTTTTAAATATTTTGCCATTATTTCTTATTATCCCCAATTTTTATATTTTTATTTATTTTTATTGTTTGAAAGGTTTTGTATCCTATTTCTTATTAATAAAACTATCATTATGATTCAATTTTCTCAATAATTGTATTTGGTGATTTTTATAGGCTATATTTTAGAAGTGTTTTGGATCACAAAAGGTCTACAGCTGTGGCAGGGGAGGATCATTGGAATGGAGTCACTTTTATGTAGGGACCCTGGAAGGCAACTCTCCTGCACAAACACATAATGCATAGAAATGTGTTCAATTCTACATGTGGCATCATCACCATGGGTGGACCTTGACACAATGTCTAAGGAAATATCAAATTCCAATCCTGGGGAGCTCTGCCACTTTCTCTAATGCATCAGCAAGCATCCAATGAGTACTCACAGGGGCAAAGACTATTAAAGGGGGATGGTCAATGGACAGGCCCTTGAATTTGATGACTGTGTATATGTAACTATACTCTTGAAGTTGAAACTTAGCCTAGTATTATAGGGTGCATAAGAGATGCCTCTGAGACTATCCATGTTGCTCAAATTTGTCCTGTCTCTAAGCCAGCCTTTGCAGGTAAATACATTACATTGTCCCCAGCATGGGACATGACTCCCAGGGATGAGATTCCCTGCCATTGAGGAGATACTAACAAGTACCAATAGCAATGCAACTGGAAAAATACCTTGAACAAAAGATGGAAAAGGGAGACAAATGAGTTTATATGACTAAGAGACTTCAAAGGGAGTCGGGAAGTCATTCCAGAGGTTATGCTTATGCATGTAATAGCAGGATTTCATTGAAAGCCAAGTTAGATACTACCCCAAATAGACGGGATGCTGTAGGCTCTGTAGATATCCAGACACTGTAGTCAGGGTAGATAGGTCAGGAGTTTGGGACCTTGCCATTGGGGCCTACCTTTGTAATTTATGCTCACCAGTGTGACAGAGTTGGACTCAGTTGTGGTTTCCCTATACATGGCTCTTCTGTCCTTCTATTTGAACCTATTATTAGTACTAGAGTTGGTATGTGTACGTCCAAGACATGTAAGCCTTTGAACTCTCCATGTGACCCCTGGGCCCTGTATATCAGCAAAGTTGCATCACCTAGTCTCCAGTTCATTGGTCTCGCCCAGGACAAGTAACAAGGAGGTGATGATGGACAACTACCCAAGGTAGTGTGGACATGACCATCCCACAATCCTCAGGATTGGGGAATTAACTATGGACAAAAGTAGTCTTATTGGTATTCTACTATAGATATATTGTGATTCTAGCAATCGAAGAAATTATATCATTGATGTGGAGGCATTTGCCACTGGAGGTTCTGAGGGCAGGGAGAGGGAAAAACAGAGGTAATCTTCAGGCATTTTGGGCATGAGTGAATTCTCCTGAATGACTTTGCAACAACAGATGCAGACCATTATATATCTTGACTTAACCTACAGAATTGGGTGGAAGAGAGTGTAGTTGACAGGGCCTGTCAGATGGGGAGGCCTGAGTTTAGAGAAGAGATAAGCACTGTTTAAATCCCCAGCTGACGCTCAAGGGAGTGACTCTCCTGGGAGGTTGGGAGCCACACACAGAGTTTGGAAAAATACCATGGATCCACCAGTCACAGCAAACTCTTGAATTCTTCCAGGAACCCAGCAGCACCTGACAACTTGAATAGATATTCAGTGAATTTATCTAATGAAGATTTAGCGGTTAACATTTTCTTGTCTTCATTACATTCAAATGATCTTCCTTTTTGCATTCTTTTAAAATTTTTTATTGATAATCATATGAAATATAGCAAAATATTTCAATCTTATCTGAAAGGTTTGCTAATTTTAAGAGTTTATATTTCTCCTTCCCTCGGTATCCAACAGAAAGAATCATGACTTTTCCCCCCGCATTTTACTGTGTTGTATCTTTCTTTCAACACCCTGATGTGCACTTCTCTTTTTTCTCCCCTATTATGAACATCCTGCATCAGTGTGGTACTTTCGTTAAAAGTGATGAACCAATCATACAGAATCATTTCAGTGCCCTAAAATCACCCTGTGCTCCACCTATTAAGACCCTGGAATTCAAGGATGAGTTTTAATTTTTTTCATGGTTGAAAATCAGGTCAAAAAGAAGTCTAATATTTTGGGACATGTGAAAATTATTCAAATGCAAATTTCAATTTCAATAGTTATTTTTAAATTTAAAAAAATGATCCTCAACATACTGAAAGAAATAAAGCAAAACACAGAGAAAGAACTAAATGATATAAAGAAAAGAATGAATGAGCAATATAGGAATCTCTTGGTGGGATTTCACAAACAGAAATACTGGTCTTGATGAATTCATGTATGTCACTAGAAGTAAAGCTAGAGGATAAAATATGGGACTGTATAAAATAGTGAAGTCAGTAGTGGGCAGTGACTATGGTTAATAATACAAAGAAAAGAATATTCTTCCATGAATTAGAACACGTATTTATCAATATTAAAGGCTTAATAATAGGGTAGTATATGGGAAGAAAAAAACAACCAGTAAAAACTATGGATGATAGTTTAACAGTAAGAATGTAATCTTCTTTCATCACTTGAATCAAAGGTACCATACCAATGCTAAGTGTCAATAATAAGGAAGTATAAAGGTGATAAGATTTTTTGTTTTGAACACAATGAATGTTCTCAGATTGACTGTGGAGATTAATGCACAACTCTATGATTAACCTGAGAGCCATACACTTTGAACAGACTTTATGGTGTGTGAATAAAACTGTCCTTGAAAAATAAAAAAATAAAAATATCATGGTTACAAGATAAATGGTATAATAAATGTACCATTTGGAGTTTCGCCAAAAAAGACTATTACAGAAAGTCAAAGTATAGTTTGATCATAATTTCAATGGTTTTCAAGTTTCCTATGACAAAATTCTGGTTGAAATGCTAAATGAACTGATTTCTTTTGAAGGCCATAGATTATTGGTTATTATATTTAAGTAAAGAATATTTATTCATATTTCTTTTATATTTATAGAGTAACTGCTGATTTGATCTGGTCTGTTCTATGAGCATTATAATGGACTTATTATATCAGTTGTTAATTGAGGAAGTTGGGGCCTGGTAAATGGATATGAAGCTTTTCACCTCTAAGGCATGGAATCAGATGTAGCCCAAGTGTTAGTAAGCAAGACTGATTACAATGGTGGCTCTTTGGTAGCATCTGTGAAGTATATTTAGGTCACGTGGAAGTATGTTGGGATAATTGCTGACAGAACATGGGCTCATATCTATAGTGGCTATTGTATTTCTATGGGTAGATGGAAACAGATGTAAGGCCCAGGAACTGATAAAGCCAAGGGACATCTCTTTATTATTGCAGAAAGATCTGTTCTACTCTGAGACTTTCCTAGGTATTTCAGTCAGTTCAACTATTTACTTAAGGTTTTAGGAAGTTGAGAATCTAGAATGTATTGATGAACAGTCTAGAGACCAAATCTGAACAGGCCTGGGCAAGGGGCTTAACTTGCTCACATTTTCTTATGATAGCGTATCTGTGTTGCTCATCAAGCTGTCCTCTGTTTACTGTTTGCAAAAAATTGCTGAGTAGATAGCACGGTTATTACTAGCCATAAACTATATTTCTCTGTATTTTCACATAGGCTTTAATATTAAGAGATAACTATTTGCAGGATGGAAAACTATTGCCAAAGATATTTTCCCCTATTTTTTTTTTAATTCAGGAGTTTCTATTGAATATAATGTTTTCAACTTATTATTACTTTTCTTTTTATAAACTTCTTGCTAACACTATTTGTTGCAAGAAAAAATTGGATCTGCTCTTAATGTGTAATAAAATTGATACTTGCAATCTTACTAAACAAGTAAGCATCACTAACATTTTATTTCTATAGGGAGGCAACTAAGATAGTGCTTGGTGTGCAGTTAAAGAATCATTTTCTAAAACTTTCTCAAATATCATGATCAATAAATTTGTGAAATTTAATGAAAATGAAATGCATGAAAAATAAACACGCACCAAAAAAAAAAAAAAAAAAAACTAGAGCCTCAGAGACCTGTGGAACACCACAAAGTGTAACAATATATGTATTATGGGAGCCACAGAAGAGAAGAAGGAGAGAAAGGGGAAGAAGGAATATTGAAAGAAATAATGTAGAAAACTTCCCAAATTTATTGACATACATGAATATGCACATTCAAGAAGCCACCCCCCCCCAAGAAAAAACAACAACAACAAAAAAAAAAAAAAAAAAACAGGATAAACTTTAAGAGAACTATGCCCAGGAAGAAAAGAGTCTCAAAAGCTACAAGAGAAAATCAATGTGTTATATATGGGGGAGTCCCAATAAAACATAAGAGCTGATTTCTCATCAGAAAACATTGAGGAAAGAACACAATAGTATTAAATATTTAAAGTGATGAAAGAAAACGATTGCAAAATAACAATTTTATATCCAGCAAGACTGTCTTTCAGAAATAAAGGACAGATTAAGTATTCCCAGATAAACAATAGCTGAGGGAGTTCAATAACACTAGATCTACCCTATGAGCAATGCAGTTCTTCATAATGAAAGGAAAGGACATTAGACAGTGGGTAGAAGTGGCATAAAGAAATAAAGGCTTCTTTTAACATGTGGGTAACATTAATACAAGGACACTTGGGAATCAACTCTCCTTCACAAACAGATAATGCATAGAAATGTGTTCAACTCTTCATGTGGCATTGTCACCATGGGTAGAGATTGACAAAATGTCCAAGGGAATATCAAATTCCAATCCTGGGTAGCTCTGGCCCATTCTCTAATGCATCAGCAAGCATCCTCTGAGTACAGACAGGGGCAAAGACTATTAAAGGAGGATGGTCAATGGACGGGCCCTTGAATTTGATGACTGTGTATATGTAATTGTACTCTTGAAGTTGAAATTTAACCTAGTATTATGGGTGCATAAGAGATGCCTCTGGGACCCTATATGTTGCTCAAATGTGTCCTGTCTCTAAGCCAACTATTGACTCCCAGGGATGAGCTTCCCTGCCAATGAGGAGTTACTAACAAGCACCAATAACAATGCAACTGGAAAAATACCTTGACCAAAAGTTGGAAAAGGGAGACAAATGAGTTTATATGAATAAGAGACTTCAAAGGGAGTCGGGAAGTCATTCCAGAGGTTACGCCTATGCACGTCATAGCAGGATTTCATTGAAAGCCAAGTTAGATACTACCCCAAACAGCAGGGATCCTGTGGGCTCTGTAGACATCCAGACACTGTAGTCAGGGCAGATAAGTCAGGAGTTTGGGAACTTGCCATTGGGGCCTAACTTTGGAATTTATGCTCCCTAGTATGACAGAGTTGGACTCAGGTGTGTTTTCCCTATACATGGCTCTTCTGTCCTTCTATTTGAACCTGTAATTATTACTAGAGTTGGTATGTGTATGTCCAAGGCATGTAAATCTTTGGTGTCTCCATGTGACAGCTGGGCCCTGTATATCAATAAAGTTGCATCACCTAGACTCCAGTTCATTGGTCTTGCCCAGGGCAAGTAACAAGGAGGTGATGATGGACAACTACCATACCCAGGAACTGAGAAATTCTACTTCTGCAAGCAAGAGAGTCCATCCTTTGGCCACATGGAATCGAAGCCCCCTCTCAATTAAGGTTGGGTGGACATGACCATCCCACAACCATCAGGATCGGGGAATGAACTATGGACAAATGTAGTGTTATTGGTATTCTACTATAGATATATTGTGATGCTAGGAATGCAAGAAATTATATCATTGATGTGGAGGCAATGGCCACTGGAGGTTCTGAGGGCAGGGAGATGGAAAAACAGGTGTAATGCGGAGGCATTTTGGGCGTGAGTGAATTCTCCTGAATGACTTTGCAACAACAGATGCAGGCCATTATATATCTTGACTTAACCTATAGAATTGGGAGGGAGAGAGTGTAGTTGACAGTGCCTGTCATATGGGGAGGCCTGAGTGGATAGAAGAGATCAGCACTGTTTAAATCCTCAGCACACGCTCAAGGGAGTGACTCTGCCGGGAGGGTTGGAGCCAAACACAGGGTTTGGGAAATTACCATCGATCCACTGAAGTAAGGCAGGCTGAAGTCTGGCCAGCAGGCATAGCCGCGCCCAGTGGGGGATATGCGCAGCCCACCGCTCCGGTGTAGGGCGGCTGGAACGGGCGCACTGCCCTCAGCCTCGCCCAGGCAGCCAACTTCTGCTTGCTGATAACCAGAAGAAACCTGCCCACACACACACTCCCCCTTCCCGCACAGCTTGGGAGAGCCGCACCGCCAAGGCCGCACCTTATAAGGCGAGGAAACTGCCCCCGGCCTATCACGCCCAGCCCCTTTTTCCTTTCCCGCCACCATAACCCTATATAAGCATCTGTACTTCCCTTAATAAATTAGACCTGCGTGCTTACCTCGTCTCCGCGGTGGTTTCTCCGCCATGCGCCCTCCACGCCTGCGAGCCCCCGCAGGAGCCTAGGCCTCTCCTGCCCTGCCGCCCAACAGACAGGACGATCCAACCGCAATCCACTACTCATAGCAAATAGCAGAATTCTTCCAGGAACCCAGCAGCACCTGACAACTTGAATAGATATTCAGTGAGCTTGTCTAATGAAAGTTTAGAAGTTAACATTTTCTTGTCTTCATTACATTCAAATGATCTTCCTTCTTGCATTCTTTTTAAATTTTTTATTGATGATCATATGAAATATAGCAAAATATTTCAATCTTATCTGAAAGATTTGCTAATTTTAAGAGTTTATACTTCCCCTTCCCTCAGTATCCAATAATATGAATCACGACTTTTCACACCTATTTTACTGTGTTGCATCTTTCTTTCAACACCCATATGTGCACTTCTCATTTGTCTCCCCTATTATGAACATCCTGCATCAGTGTGGTACTTTCGTTACAAGTGATGAACCAATCATACAGAATCATTTCAGTGCCCTAAAATCACCTTGTGTTCCACCTATTAAGACCCTGGCAATCAAGGTGAGTTTTAATTTTTTTCATGGCTGAAAAGCAGCTCAAAAAGAAGTCTAATATTTTGGGACATATGAAAATTATGCAAATGCAAATTTCATTTTCAATAGTTATTGTTATATTTTAAAAAATAATCCTCAACATACTGAAAGAGATAAAGCAAAACACAGAGAAAAAACTAAATGACATAAAGAAAACAATGAATGAGCAATATGGGAATCTCTTGGTGAGATTTCACAAACAGAAATACTGGTCTTGGTGAACTCATGTATGTCACTTGAAGTAAAGCTAGAGGATAAAATATGGGATTGTAGAACATATTGAAGTCTGTAGTGGAGGGTGACTATGGTTAATAATACAAAGAAAAGGATGTTCTTCCATGAACTAGAACAAATCTTTATCAATATTAAAGGCTTAACAATAGAGTAGTATATGGGAAGAAAAAACACAACCAGTGAAAACTATGGATGATAGTTTAACAGGACGAATGTAATATTCTTTCATCACTTGAAACAAAGGTACCATACCAATACTAAGTGTCAATAATCAGGAAGTATAAAGGCGATAAGAATTTTTTGTTTTGAACCCAGAGAATGTTCTCAGATTGACTGTGGAGATTAATGCACAACTCTATGATTAAACTGAGAGCCATACCCTTTGAACGGACTTTATGCTGTATGAATAAAAATGTCCTTGAAAAAAAAAATCATGGTCACAAGATAAATGGTATAATAAATGTGAAAAGGTTGGAGTTTCTCCAAAGAAGTCTATTATAGAAAGTCAAAGTATAGTTTGATCATCATTTTGATGGTTTTCAAGTTTCCTATAACAAAATTCTGGTTGAAATGGTAAATGAACTGATTTCTTTTAAAGACCATAGATTATTGGTTATTATATTTAAATAAAGAATATTTATTCATATTTCTTGTATGTTTATAGAGTAACTATACTAACTTGATATGGTCTGTTCTCTGAGCATTATAATGGACCTATTATATCAGTTGTTAATTAATTGAGTAAGCTGGGGCCTGATAATTGGATATGGATCTTTTCACCTCTAACGCATGGAATTAGATGTAGTCTAAGTGTTAGTAAGCAAGAAAGATTACAATGTTGGCTCTTTGCTAGCTTCTGTGAAGTATATTTAGGTCACATGGAAGTATGTTGGGATAATTGCTGACAGAACATGGGCTCATACCTATACTCGCTATTGTATTTCTATGGGTAGATGGAAACAATGTAAGGCCCAGGAACTGATAAAGCCAAGAGACATCTCTTTATTATTGCAGAAAGATCTGTTCTACTCTGAGACTTTCCTAGGTATTTCAATCAGTTCAACTAGTTTACTTAAGGTTTTAGTAAGATGAGAACTGAGAATGTATTGATGAACAGTCTAGAGACCAAATCCTAACAGGCCTGGGCAAGGGTCTTAACTTGCTGACATTTTCTTATAATAGTGTCTCTGTGCTGCTCATCAAGCTGTTCTCTGTTCCTGTTTGCAAAACATTGCTGAGTAGATAGCAGGGTTATTACCAGCACTAACCCATTTTTCTCTATATTTTCACATAGGCTTTAATATTAAGAGATAACTATTTGCAGGATGGAAAACTATTGCCAAAGATATTTTCCCCTATTTTTTTTTAATTCAGGAGTTTCTATTGAATATAATGTTTTCAACTTATTATTCCTTTTCTTTTTATAAACTTCTTGCTAACACTATTTGTTGCAAGAAAAAAATAGATCTGCTCTTAATGTGTGATAAAATTGATACTTGCAATCTTACTAAACAAGTAAACATCACTATCATTTTATTTCTAGAAGGCAACTGAGATTAGTGCTTTGCGCGCAGTTAAAGAATCATTTTTTAAAAGTTTCTCAACTATCATGATCAATAAATTTGTGAAATATAATGAAAATGAAATGCATGAAAAAAACACACACCGAAAAAAAAAAAAAAAGATCCTAAAAGACCTATGGAACACCACAAAGTGTAGCAATATATGTATTAGGGGAGCCACAGAATTGAAGAAATAGAGAAAGGGGAACAAGGAATATTAAAATAAATAATGCAGAAAACTTCCCAAATTTATTGAAATACATGAATATGCACATTCAAGATGAGCCCCCCCACACACACACACACACACAAAAAAAAAAACACTATAAACTTTAAGAAAACCATGCCCAGGAAGGGAAGAGATTCTCAAAAGCTACAAGGGAAAATCAATGTGTTATTTACGGGGAAGTCCCAATAAGCATAAGAGCTGATTTCTCATCAGAAACTATTGAAGAAAGAACACAGTAGTATTAAATATTTAAAGTGATGAAAGTAATAAAAAAACATACAAAACTTAAAAAATAATAATAAAATAAATAATAAAGTGATGAAAGAAAACAATTGCCAAACAACAATTTTATATCCAGCAAGACAGTCTTTCAAAAATAAAGTAAACATTAAGTATTGCCAAATAACAAAAGCTAAGGGAGTTCATTAACACTAGATCTACCCTATGAGCAATGCTAATGGCACTTCTTGACAATGAAAGGAAAGGATATTAGACAGTGGGTAGAAGTGGCATAAAGAAATAAAGGCTTCTGTTAACAAGTGGGTAACATTAATGCAAGTAAGTTTGTGTTATATATTTTTTGATATGTGACTCCACTCTTTACTTTTTACAGGTTCTAAAGTGTAAAATGTATAAACAGCAATGAAAAACCTATGGTTTTGAACTTGCAACATATAAGGATAAAATTTGTTACAAGTAAAATAAAAGGTGGGGAGATAGAAGGGCATAGGATCAGTGTGTGTCCATGCTATTAAAGTTAAGTTCATATGAAATCAAACATGACTGTCATAGATTTGGGGTGTTAAATTTTAACCCCATGGTAACCTCAAAGAAAATATATTAAAAATATATACAAAAGAAAGGATAAAAGATTCAAAACGGTGCACTGAAAAAATTAAATATGAAAGTAGGCATTAATGGAAGCCTTGAAGGACAAAAATGGCATAAATCCTGCAGACCATGTAGCAAACTGGAGAAGAAAATCCTGTATCATGAGTTGTGACTTTAAATGTATCTATTAAGCTCTCCAGCAGAAAGGCAGAGTTTGCCAGAATGAAGAAAAATAAAAAAGGAAAAAAAAGCCTAGTCCAAGCATATGCTGTTTACAAGAGACTCGCCTTAATTTCAAAGATGCAAGTAAGCTGAAAGTGAAATAATGGAAAAATATCCTATGTAAATAATAAACAAAAGAGAGCTGGGTTACCTATACTGTTTGATAAAACATACTTTAACTCAAAAATTGTTATAAGGGACAAAGAATGACATAATATACTGATAAAGTGGTCAGTTCAAAAAGAAGACATCACAATTATAAATATGTATGTATCTAATGGCAGAGCCCCAAAATAAATAAAGTAAATATTGACATATTTGAAATAAAATATAGATGCTTCTAAAAATAGTATAAGACTTCAATATACCACTTACAACAATGGCTAGGGCAATTTAGAAGACCCAAAAGGAAATAAAAGATTGAATAATACTCTAAACAATCTACACCTAATAGATATGTAGAGAATATTTCATGCAACAGCAGCAAATTACACATTCTTCTCTAGTACACATGGATCATTCTCCAGGATAGATCACGTTAGGTCACAAAACAAACATTAATAAATTTTAAAATGTTGAAGTCATACAATGTATCTTCTCCAACAAAAATGGAAGGAGGCAAGGAATCAATGACAGAGGGAAAACTGGAAAATTCACAAATATGTGTAAATTAAGCAGTGCGTATTCTTAAGCAACCAATGGGTCAAAGAAGAAATCAAACAAAAATTAGGAAATAACTTCAGACAAATGAAAAAAAAAACACAACATATCTAAATTCATTGGAGGCAACAAGGGCTTTACTGAGAGAGAGTTAGAGCTTTTAATGCTTACTTTTAAAATGATCTCAAATCAGAGATCTAATTTCAAAACTGGAGCATGTAGAAAAAGGAGAGAAAACTAAATCCTAGCAAGCAGAAGGAAGGAAATAACAAAGACTGGAATAGAGATAAATGAAATAAAGATTTGAAAAATAGAGAGACTCCACAAACTAAAAGTCATTAAAAAACAAATCTCTATACTAGACTGACAAAAACAGAGAACACAAATAAATACAATGAGAAATGACTGGGGATATTGCTACCATCCCTAGAGAAAGAAAAAGGATTATAAAAGGATACTATGAACAAATGTACACCAACAAATCAGATAAGCTAAGTGAAATGGATGAATTCCTAGAAACAGGCATTTACCTACACTGACTCAAGAAAATATAGAAGATATCAAAAGACCACTAAGTAGTAAAGAGATTGAATCACTAATCAAAAACTTACCAACATCCATAGTTAGTAGTAATCTTTTGATGATGTTCTTTCATAATCTGTAACAATGTTCCAAAACAATGCAAAGTGTTAGTGGAGTAATGATATCTAGAAATTCTGCACATTATGCATGACTGTTTTGTAAGCTCACAAATTCTCCAATAAAAATAAATATATTAAAAAAAAGATAGAAGAAAGAATTAAAAAAAATAAAAGCTGCCTACAAAGAAAAGCCCTGGAGCAGCTTCTTACACAATCAATGAGTAATCCAAAGAGGAAATCAAGGTGTCAAGTCTACCCAAAGCAGTTTACAGATTCAATGCAACTCCAATGAAAATTCTAACAGGCTTCACTACAGACATGGAAAAACCAATTCTCAAATTTCTATGAAAAGTTAAGGGGCCCTGAATAGCCAAAACCATATTAAAATACAATAATGAATTTGGAGGACTCACACTTCCCAATTTGAAAACCTATTACAAAGCTACAGGAATCAGAGCAGCATGGTACTGGCACAAGGACAGCCAAATAGACCAATGGATTCTATTGGGAGTTCAAAAATAAATCCTCCCTTCCATGGCATGTCCAAGGCATGTCCATGGCATATCCTTGTCATGGATATTTGACAAGGGTATCAAGTCCACTAAATTGGGGAATAAAATTCACTTCAACAAATGTTTTGGGAAATCTGGATATCTGTATACAAAAGAATGAAGGTTGAATCCTTTCATTTGAACCTATAATTAGCAATATAATAGGTAAATATATATCCCAGAGACTTAAATCTCCAGTTTCTTCATATGCTAGTTGGGCCCTGAATTATAGAAGAGTTGTAACACCTAGTCTCCAGTTGATTGGACTCTCCCAGGACAACTAACAAAAGAATCATGATGGACAACACCCATCCCAAAAAACAGATGATCTACTACTGCAAGGAAGACAGTTACATCCATCTGCCGCATGGGATCTAGGCAACTTCTTACTCAGAAAAAGGGTAGGTATCACCATCCTAAAACGCTCAAGATTGAGGAATGAACAAACATAAGGGGAGAATTCTACTATGGATTAATGTAGATATTATTATTCTACCAATGAAAGAATTTGTAACATTGATATAAAGGCAGTGGCCACCAGATTTTCTGAGGGGAGGGAGTGGATGGAACATGGAGCATGGGGCATTTTTGGGACATTGGAATTGTCTTGCATGACATTGCAATGACAGATATAAGCCATTATGCATTTTGTCAAAGCCTATAATATTGGGTGGTGCAAAGTGTGAACTACAATGTAAACTATAGACCATGGTTAATAGTAATGCTTCAATATGTGTTCATCCATTGTAAGAAATGGACCACACTAATGAAAGATGCTGTTAATGGGGAAAAGTATGGGAGGGGGAGGAGGTGAGATGTATGGGAATCCCTATATTTTCTATGTAACATTTTGTAATCAAAACCTTCCTTAATAAAATGAAAAAATATATAAATAAAATAAAATAGAACGATGGTGGACTCCTACTTTATAATACAATTTAACTCAAAATGGATAAAAGACCTATATTAAAGAGTGAAAACTATAAAACTCCTAGAAAAAAAACATAGGGAAGTGTGTTCAGGACCTTGTCTTAGGCAATAGTTTCTTAAACTTTACACCAAAAGCATGAACAATAAAAGAAAAGGTAGATACATGCATCTTCAGCAAACTTTAAAAATCTGTGCATCTGAGGACTTCATCATGAAAGTAAAAAGACAATATAAATAATGAGGGAAAATGTTCAGAAATCATATATCCAATATAGGTTTAACATCCAGAATATATAAAGAAAACCTACAAAATAACAAAATAAAGACAGACATAGTATTAAAATGTGCAAAACGTTGGAATACATCTCTTCAAAGAAGATATACAAATGGCCAAAAGCACATGTAAAGATGCTCAACATCATTAGCCATTAGGAAAATCAAATCAAAACCACAGTGAGATACCATTTCACACCACCTGAATGGCTACTAGGTATTATTTCTTCAAATATTCCTTCTGCCCTTTTCCCTTCTCTTCTCCTTCTGGGACACCCATGGCACGTATGTTGGCATGTCTCCTGCTGTCTTTTAGTCCCCTGAGAACTTATTCAAGTTTTGCCAAACTTTTCTTCATCTGTTCTTTTCTATGTTCACTTTCAGAAGCAATTTCTTCAAGTTCACCAATCCTTTCTTCTGCCTTCTCAAATCTGCTATTATATGATTCCAGGGTATTTTTAATTTCATTTATTGCACCTTTCATTCCCATAAGATTTGCTATTACTCTTTGTATGCTTTCAAATTCTTCTTTGTGCTCATCCAATGTCTTCTTAATATTGTTAATTTCTTTAGCCATCTCATTGAATTTATTAAGGAGATTTGTTTGAACATTGATAATTAGTTGTCTCAACTCCTTTATGTCATCTGGAATCTTATCTTGTCCCTTTATTGGGCAATATCTTCCTGTTCCTTGGTGTGGATGGTAATTTTTTGTTGGTGTTTTTGCATCTGGCTTACTAGAGTATTTATTCTGGGTGCAGTTTTTCTCTTTACTTTAGGGCTTTCTGCACTTTCTTTCTTGCTCGTTGTGTAGTACAAGCCAAGGATGTAGTTGGTGCTGTAAGCTGTGGAGGTTCAAGCTGCCCTCAGTGCCCTCAAGGACCAATGAAGCTTCTCCCAACTTTCTCCTTTGCCAGGAGAAGGGACAGAGCCACAGCTGTGTGGAATAATCCAAGTCATGCAGGCCTAGACTGTAGATGCCCAGAAAGACTGATGAAGCTACACGCCCCTTTCTTCCCTGTCTGGGGCAGGGATGGAGCTGCAGATGTGGGCAGCAATCTATGCAGTGCAGGTCCAAGATGACCACAGTTGCCCCAACAGACTTCCAATTACACAGTCTGTGCCAGCCAAATATACCTGCAGTTACCTGGATAGGCTTTTGCAGGGCCCTCCAGCTTCCTCCCTGTTTAATATGGGGCTGAAGCCTACGCTAGGGTTGCAGGCCAATCAGGGTGAAAGATATTGGTCTCTACTGCCACCATGATTTTCAGTCAGCCCTGCTAACCCTCATGCTGGGGGTTGAGTCAAAATGGCAGCTACCAGTCTCCTTCGAATTAGACAGGTTCAATATTCATCTGTTCTTAGGGTAATATTTTAGCCAACCCAATGGACTAATCAGTAGCTGACATTGGTGGCCAACTGTCTCTTCCTCCCCTCTTTTTGGGAAATGGAGCTTCCAATTCCTGCCACAGAATAGCTCCTGGGGAGGCTTGCACTGCCAAAGTAGGTTGATTACCAGCCTCCGCGGCATGGCCTGTTATTTCCCAGAGAGGATGGCACAGCTCCCCTCAGTTTCTGCCCTGTCCATGGTGGGCCTTGGGTGTAGGCTAGAGCATCAATCTGAACTCAATGGAAAGAAGCCGGTCCCTACCAGCACTGTGATTCTCAGGCAGCCCTGTTTCCCCTATGTCAGGCATGGAATTAAGATGGTGGATACTGGTCTCTTTCAACTTGGACAGGTTCAACTTTAGCTGTTCTTAGGATTATACTTTAGCCGGCCAAATTTACTAATCAGTAGCTGAAGTTGGTGCCCAACCGTCTCTTCCTACCCTTTTTTTGAAAAGTGGAGGCTCCATTCCAGCCACAGAACAGCTCCCGAGGTGGCTTGTGCCTCCAGTGGAGGATGGGCACCAGCCTCCGTGGTATAGAGTGCTCTAACTGCAAATCTTCTCCGCAGATGGGCACTCTCCTCCTTCCATTCATTCAAGGATGTTACAAGATGCACATCTCCTGGAGCCACCAAACAAATCCTTTAGTTACCTCTGGGTGATTACTAACTGTCCTGCAGCAGGAGCTGATTCTAGGAGCACCTTACTCTGCTGCCATCTTGCTGGTTGTCACTTCATCCTTTATTTTTTAAATGATACCTATTAAGATTAGGAAAAAAATGTCACTTTGACTTGTAACTTAAGTTTTGGTAATACACTCTCACTGTGATAAATAAATTTTGGCAAGGACAACGGAAGTGCTCTATATGAACTTATAAGGATGGTTACATGAACTGATGAATTTCATCAAAGTTTATTAAAGTGTTTGGTACAAAATATAAACCTTAATGTAAACCATTGACCATGGTTGGTAGCTATGTTTCAATATTTGTACATCAGATCTAACAAACTTGCCATCCATATATAAAATGGTATTAACAGGGAAGTGGGAAAAGGAGGAAGATGTTGGATATCGAAGATTCCCTGTATTCAGCACGGGACGTTTCTGTAAAGTCTTCAATCTTCTTTGAGGACAAAATGAAAAAAGGAAGACACTGGGGCAAAATAAGGAAGAAAATGTCATTGTACAGATAAGACAAAAGCCCTTACAGTGAATAAATGGCAAGATAACAAAAACAATTTTTTAATAATTTGTCATTATTTGATATTAACTTCAATTTATATTTTTAAATTTATTTTTATTATTTTCAACTGTTTCATATTTTATTTCTTATTTTAAAACTACCATTATTATTTCATTTTCTCATTAATTGTATTTGGCTATTTTTATAGGTTTCATTTTGGAAGAAGTTTTGGGTCACAAAAGGTACACCACTGTGGCAGGGGAGGATTGTTGTACAGAGTGGCTTTTATGTGGGATACACGGGAGGCAACTTCCTGTGCAAACTTGTAAGGCATAGAAATGTGTTCATAATTACATGGGGTATCATCACAGTGGGTGGAGATTCCCAGAATACCCAAGGAATATCAAATTCCCATCCTGGGGAGCTGTGCCACATTCTCTAATGGATCAGGAAGAATCCTCTGAGTACACACAGGGGCAATGACTATTAAAAGAGTATAGTCCATGCACGGGCCCTTGATATTGATGGTTGCGCATATGCAACTGTACTCTTGAAGTTGAAACTGAGCCTAGTATTATAGGGTGCCTAAGAGATGCCTCTGGGAGCCTCCCTGTTCTCAAATGTGGTGTGTCTCTAAGCAAAACTCAACATAAAAATGCATTACATTCCCCCAAGCGTGGGACATGTCTCAGGGGGGTGGATTTCCCTGGCAACAAGAAATTACCACAAAACTCAAACTAGAAGTGCAACTGAAAAAAGACCTTGACCAAAAGGGTGAAAAGGAAAAGACAAATGAGTTTATCTGACCAAGATACTTCAAAGTGAGTTGGGTAGTCATTCCAGAGGTTACACTTATGCATGCCTTAGCAGGATTTCTTTGAATGCCAAATTAGATACTACCCAAATAGCGGGGATGCTGTGGGCTCTGGAGACATCCAGACACTATAGTCAGGGCAGATATGTCAGGAGTTAGGGACCATGCCAATGGGTCCTACTTTGGAATTTATGCTCCCCAGTGTGACAGAGTCGGACTCAATTGTGGAGGCAGTAGCCACTGGAGGTTCAGAGGGCAGGGGGAGGGAAAAACAGGTATAATCTGGATGCATTTTTGGGCTGTGGGAATTCTCCTACATGATAATGAAGCTACAGATGCAGGCCATTCTATATCTTGACTTAACCTACCGAATTGGGTGGGAGAAAGTGTAAACTACAATGCAAACTATAATCAACATTAGTGGCTGTATTAGTCAGCCAAAGGGGAGCTAATGAGAAATACTAGAAATGGGTTGGTCTTTATAAAGGATATTTTTTGGGGGGTAGAATTCCACAGTTACCAGGCTATATGGCGTAAGTTTCTTCTCTCATCAAAGTTCATTGTCACGTGTTGGAGCAAGACAGCTGTCGACGTTTGCCAGAGTTCAGGCTTCTTGGGTTCCTCTCTTCCCAGGGTTGCATTTTGCTCCAGGCTTAGCTCCTCTGTTTCCTCCACAAGGTCAGCTGTAGACTATCAGGCAAATGGCTCACTTCTCTTCTCCTGGGGCCTTCTCTCCAACATCAAAACTCCAACTTCAGAACTGCAACTCAAAAAACTGTTCCCTCTGTCCTTTGCCTTGCCTTTTATGTTCGATTCCCCCACCCACCAAGCAGTGGGGCCCAACGCCCTACTGACGTGGCCCAGTCACCGCCCTAAATATAACTTAATCATGCCCAGATTAACAAATCAGTTTACATGCATGATCCAATTATATTTTTGGAATTCATAATTACATCAAATTGCCAAATGGCTACAGTGACAATGCTACAAAATGTGTTCATCCATTGCAATGAAGGTAACTCATTAAAGAAGGATGTTGTTAATGTGGGAAAATGTGGGAGGTGCAGGAGCAATGATTATGGTAATCCACGATATGTTTTACTTGACATTTCTTAATCAAATATCTTAAAATATATATAAATTATATTAAAATAAATGAATAAACAAAATTAAATACATCTCAGGTTTTCTGTCTAAGGTTTTGGGTAGTTTATGTAGCCTAAGTTGGTGACAGTGCAATGCTCTGAAAGCTATTTTATCAGTAAATTGTAAAATGCAAAAACAAAAATTGTGCCTTTCCTCTTTTTAAAGTGTTTTAGTTGCTATACCTCATATAATTTCAAATTACAATAAAATATGGCCAATAGAATAATAATATAGATAAAAATAATCAAGTTAATATATAAGTAAACAAACATTATCTTTAGAAATACAGGAAGATCCTTTCCATTTGATTAAAAGTATACTCTCTGAAACTTGGAAAGAATTTTTTCTATGCTGTAAGATAATTCAGAGGCTTAAAGAGAAAGTAAAGGCCACATATTCAGGATTTTCCGAGAAGGATATCAAGTTCATTTGAAAGAGGAATTGACCATAGAGAATCTTCCTTCTTTGTCCTGCGATTAAAGTTTGTGGAAGTCCAGGTCATGTTGGGTTCTCCGGGATCCACTGGCCTCAGAGACACTCAGACGGAGGGCAGAGTAGTTGACAGTGTCTGGCAGCTGGAGAAGCCTGAGTGGAGAGAAGAAAGCAGCACTGTTTAAATCCCAGCCCATTCTCAAGGGAGGGACTCTCCCTGGAGGGTTGAATCCTCACACAGGGATGGGAAAATTACCTTGTGTTGTGGTGGTTCTCAGGACCTCATCAAGAGTTTCCAGTGAGTTTCCCATCGTCACCACTGCATCTCCTCGTTGAAAGGGTTTTCATCTCTCTTGCTCTACTTCACAGACTCATAAAATTAACTCTGCTTTCAGCATCGCTGCCTTTCCTTGGACTTTTTGTAGGTTACTATAAGGCTGGAGACTCTTACAGTCCATTTCTCTCAACTTGCGTCCTCTAAGGATGCCTCAGTCTCTATACCCCTTGTGAGCAGCACTCATCTGGTCAAGGAAATGACATTTCTCTTTAATCAGTGCAGCCAGTGTGTCTGAAAGCTGCTTTTCCTGTCTTCAATAAAGTCACCTACTCATTGACTGCAGTAATCTGAGTAGCAATAAGAGCCCTACCAACAAACAGATGGCAGGAGTACACACCCCTATTTCCCCGTGGAAGCTGTGGTGGACCATGTGCTCTGAACTTACGTCATCAGGCAGCAGCTCCATCACCCCCCCTCCCAGCTTCCCAAGGATCAGCCCAAAGGAAAGCTCCACAGAAGGACACAGCCTCTTCGTGGCCCTGGAGTCATCCCAGGATCCTGTCCAATGACCATGGATCCACTAGTCACAACAAACTGCTGAGAATCACCCCAAATTCCATCCATAACACAGCAGCAATGATAGTTTAAACAGATATTCAGTTAGCTGGTCTAATGAAGGATTTAGTAGTTAACATATTCTTGACTTCATTATTTTCTAATGGTCTTCCTTCTTGTCTTTAAATTTTTTATTGATGAAAATTTGAAATATAGTGAAATATTCCAATGTTACCAGAAAGATTTGCTGATATTTTAGAGTTTATACTTCCCCTTCCCACTGTATCCAACAATACTAATCATGGCTTTTCTCCCATATTTGACCTTTCTTTCAATACCCAACACCTTTATGTACACTTCTCTTTTCTCTCCCCTTGTATGAATATCCTTAATCATTTTGGTACTTTTGCTACAAATGATGTACCAATATTGTCCATTACTATTAGCTAAATTTCATAGTTCACATTAGAGTTCTTTATTTGTGTTGTAAAGTTCTATAGGTTTTGACCAATGTGTTATGCCATACGTAGCCATTTGGCAGTTTGATGTAATTATGAAATCCAAAAATCTATATTAGATTATGCTTGTAAACTGATCTGTTCATCTGGGCATGATTCAGTTATAATTGGGGCTTTGATTGGGTCACGTCAGTAGGGCGTTGAGTGCCCCCCCTTGGTGGGTGGGGGAATCAAATATAAAAGGCAAGGCAAAGGACAGAGGGAGCAATTTTGATGTTGGAGTTTTGTTGTTGGAGAGAAGGCCCCGGGATAGGAACGAGCCATTCGCCTGAGAGTATACAGCTGGCCTTGTGGAGAGAAGCAAAGCCTAGAGAGCCTAATAGTATACAGCCTACCTTGTTGAGGAATCAGTGGATCTAAGCCTGGAGAGAAACGCAGCCCTGGGAAGGGGGGAACCCAAGAAGCCTTAACTCTGGCAAACATCGGCAGCTCTCTTGCTCCAACACGTGGCAATGGATCTTGGTGAGGGAAGAAATTTATGCTTCATGGCCTGGTAACAGTGGACTTCTACCCCAAATAAATACCCTTTATAAAGACCAACCAATCTCTGGTATTTTGCATTAACACTCCTTTGGCTGACTAATACACCATATATCAACCATTATAATATCCCACATAATTATATTGGTGCCCTAAAAATACCCTATGCTCCATCTACTAAATCCCTGGAAATCAAGGATGAGTTTTAAATTTTTCATGGTTGAAAAGCAGCACAAAAGTAGTCCAATATTTTGGGAAATGTGAAAAATATCTGAAACTCAAATTTTACTTTCAATCTTTTTATATTTATATTTTAAAAAGTGATCCTCAACATACTAAAGGAGATAAAGATAAGAGAAAGGAGTAAAGCATATGAAGAAAACAATGAATGAGCAATATGGGAATCTCTTGGGGAGAGTTCACAAACAGAAATACTGGTCTTGATGAACTCAATACCTGAGATGAAAAATTCCCTGGATGGTGGCACCAACAGATTGGAGGTAGCAGAAGGAAATTCAGTGATCTCAAAAACAACACTACTGAAATAATTCACATCGATGAGCAAAAAGAAAAAAGAATGTGGTAGTGGGTTATTGGAAGTGTAATTAACAGCAATGAATGATGGATATGATTGTGGTAGAAAGGGAAGGTTTAGGTTCATGTATGTCACTAGAAGTAAAGCTAGAGGATAAAACTTGGGACTGTAAAACAGTGAAGTCTGTTTTGGAGGATGACTGTGGTTAATAGCACAAAGATAAGAATGTTCTTCCATGAACTAGAACAAATATATATCAGTATTAAAGGCTTAATAATAGGGTAGTATATGGGAAGAAGAAAACAGCTAATAAAAACCATGGATGATAGATGACTAGAAGATTGTAATATTCTTTCCTCAACTGTAACAAAGGTACCATACCAACCCAAAGTGTCAATGATAAGGAAGTGTAAGGGCTATGGGATTTTTCTTTTTGAAACAAAGAGAATGTTCTCAAATTGACTGGGGTGATGAATGCACAACTCTATGATTAAAGTGAGAGCCATTGTTTATACTTTTTGAATGGATTGTATGATTTGTGAATAAAAATGTCGTTAAAATGTTTTTCTGTTTTATATGGTTGCAAAAGAAATGGTATAATAAATATGAAAAGGTTGGAATTCTGCAAACAAGTCTATTATAGAAAGTGAAAGTATAGTTTCATCATCATTTTCATTATATTCAATTTCCTATAATAAAATTCTGGTCGCAATGCTAAATTAACTGATTTATTTTAAAGGCCATAGATTGTGGGTTATTATATTTAAGATATTAATTCATATTTCTTTTATGTGTATAGAATGGCTATATTAATTTGATCTGGCCTTGCTGTGAATTCACTCAGCATGGCATTCCTTTGATGCCCTAAAGTTTCCTAAATGCATAGAATCATGTAGCATGCATCTTACTGAAATATTTATGTATATACTAGAACAAAACTGTTTATTCAATTTAATATCTTATTTTTTCGATTCTCAGTTAAGTTTGTAGAGCAGACAGAAAGCAAATTCCAGCAGCTACTGAAGAAAAATACAAAGAAAATGTGGAAGACATATTAACCAATCTGTCCAAATCTCTTTTCTAAAAACCAGAGCCCTTAACTTTCAGGTCTGGATGTGGCAAGAAAGTTTTGGGGCCCTCTGAAGCTGGAGACCCTGAGCAGTTGGGTGTGTTTGCTGCTTTAAGGTAAACCAGTTATGCAATGTTTGGATAGCTATTTATCAAAGAGTTAGCTTCTCACTGTACTGTCGGGCAGGAGAGACCTGAGTAATCAACATGATGTCTGATGCCTTCTGAAACTGTACTTAAGGCCTTTTGTTTATAATGGTTCTGAGCACTATCCAAGAGGCAAGTGTCCTAGACTTTGAGGATTAGAAATCAGCAGCATAATATGCTCACTTGGGTTAATGGACTCCAGAGCAAGAAATGGAGAAGGAAATGGATAAATCCAACATGTAGATATTTGAGTCAGTGAAATTAAATGCAAATAAATGTTTGTCTGGTTTCAAATGAAAATACAATGAGCCCATATCCACTGGTCGCCATGTAAGTCCATGTTTATTCTCCTAGTTAACTATTGTCACTTGAGTCGTGGGCGTAGTGAACAATCCCTACATATGGTACACTTTTTGAAGTCAGTGCAATAATCACCTTCTTTGCTCACTATAACAAAACCGTGAAGGTCACTACTACTATGACCTTTATGGGTTTTACAAATGTGAAATCTGCTGGCAACCATTGACAGGTGTGACTTATTCTCATCAGCCCAGATCTCATGATCCAAACTTTTTTAATAGTAAAATATAATGCAGTTCTTCAAAAATTATGCTTTCCTTTTATGATGTTATTTCAACCACCTTGACACATATATAAATTTCCTTAGCTTCTTACCTCTTTCATGAAGTTTTCTCCTCCAACACTCTTTAAGACCATGTAGAAAAAAGCTATGTAAATATAATTCCTACCCACCCCACACTCTTCCATACTTTCTCTAAATGACCACAAAATTTAATTTCACCTCTGGGAAGAAGAAGTTAAATGGCTCTATCTACTCACCCAATTCCTTACTAAGAAGTAATCTTACAATGGAAGTTTTATTCGCACCCCACCCCAAATTCACACTACTGCAAATCCCCTTATGTTTTTGCTCCAGCAAAATGGCGAGAACGGAGCTCAGGCTTTACAACACGGAAGCATGGAAGATTAATTTAAAAATACTTTGCTCACATTCCTTCAAACTGCCCATTTCATAAGTTGAGTTCAACTAAATTAAACTTGCAGAGCTAAAAAATATGTAATTGAGTGCATTACTTCCCAATACAATTAGTGATTCTACAATTAGTGGAAATCCATGATTTCCAACAGGCAATAGCCAGTACACCAACTGGAGAAGAAACAAATTGGTTAGCTTAAGTTCCAACTAGCTACCTTTTTTGGGGGGGTCATGGGAGGGGTGGCGGGCTCTAAGAAAATAATGGGCTATAAAGTTAATACCTTGATGACTCACATCTATGTAATATGTCTAACTGCACAGAACACACATGCTTCAAAAAAGGAAGGCTAACAAAACCTAAAGTTTTTATTTCACAACCACTTTTTCTGATTCTCTCCCTGATGCTAGAATTGAAAATCTTCAGAGTCAACAAATACAGCATTCAGACTTCCTATATCTAGAGAAAAGGAACCCAGAGGTACAAGAGGTCTGGACCCAGAATGTTTTCTGGTTATCACCAGAAGGGAAGAGAAGTCTCTGTGATAGTCTTTGTCAGTTTTCAAACTTAACCGGAATGCCCTTAAGCTCTCCATTATCTACAAACTTTTTACTGTAGCATCTAACCTAGGACAAAAAAAAACCACTCATCTCTCATATACAGCATTTATTTAGCTGGGTAAGAATGGGGGGAGAGGTGTTAAGAAGGCACCAAACATACTCATTTGCTCAGCCTAGAAATGGGGCTTTCTAATTCAGCTTAACAGCAAAGACATGTTCAAACTGTGGGGAGTGAACACAGGTTCTAACTAAAAGACATCTAGGCTGGCTTTTCATGAATGGAAGTATTTCCCAAGATACAAATGAATTAAGCTCTATAAAAAAATAAAGGAGCTCCTGTCACTATGAGTAGTATAAGAGCTGCCTCCAAGAAGCCAGAAATGCCCATATCCCATACCCTTCCCAGATATGGTGAGTATCTCATGCAGAGCTACATGGGAACAGGATTTTTTTTCTCAGGACTACCAAAATCTATATCTACACACAAATTCAGACACTCACATGTACATATCCATCTTCAAGAAAGATTTTTCTCCCTGTGACTCTATGATCCTAGAATCCAGCCACTCATAGGCTCAAACAAAATACTTATTAACTATGTAGAGCTAGTCTCAATATACTATATAAAGCTCCTATCTTATTTCACAAAATGACTGGGCAGGAACAATGGATGTGGATAGTCATAGGGGATAAGTTTTTGTCTTAAGTCCAATTTACTCAGCAATGTTCTTAAGTCCACAGACTGGGAGAGGTTCTGTGTGCACAATGTGGTGGATGACGTAAGGGTCCCAGCCCACTGTGGTAAGGAGGGAGTGATGGAGCAGGGACCAAGTAGAAACCCTCACAAAGTCATTATGGGCTAGGCTTCTAATCCTAGAAAAGAAAAAAAGAGGTTTGGGCATGGTAAAGAACAGAGGAAATATTAAAGATCTGGAGAAGAAAGTGAACCCAACCCATCCAGGACATATTTTAGGGGAGTTTTATGCAGGTGTCATGAAATGTATAGCCTCATCAACAGCAAAGCAAAGTAGCTCTCCACAGAGGAAGGTATCTATCATCCAGTCCAGTCCTCTGTTGTTATAGATGAAGAAATGGTGGCTACAGTGAGGTAGTGATATGGGTCAGAATCAGCATCACATCATGGCAGAGATCAAAGTACAGGTCTCTTGCCTTGTATCTTTCACCCTACAGCAAGTTTCATTTGGTACATGGTGTTCTTTAAGTGATGAGTAAACTGCCCACTTGTGGAAGAAAGCAGGAATGCCAGGCTCAGAATTACCACCCACCACCCACATTCCTCCTCCAGCAGGGACAAAGCTGATTGTGGGTCAGCCCCAGCAACAGGGAGATGGTCAGCAGTCTGCATTGCTTCCATCAGGAGTAGATGGAAATTTTCCTTTCAAAAGAGATAAAGCATTATGTTGATGAGAAGACCCAGCTGCCCACTCCTCCCCTGCCCTGAATCCTCTTTAAAGGAATCCATTTCACCCTTGCATCTCAGAAAGGCCAGAGCAGCACAGCAAGTGAGCAGTCTTCACTGACAGAGGCCAGGAAGGGAATACTAGGAGGGGGGAAACAGGATTGTGCAAGGTAAGGCCAATGGACCCAAGACAAAACCCTGACTGAGCCCCCCGTGGCCACAAACCACTCTATATTCTGGCCCAGGGGGGAAGGTGCCCTGATGGCCACTCTGTAAGGTTAGGGTCTGGCTAACCACTCAAGTCTACATCACAAGTTCTAAGGAACACTGAGGAACGTGGGCACAACCAGGGTTGAAAAACATCCTGGCAACTAACCAGTCCATTTCGTCCTTCTCTGCAGGTTCAGTAATAACCCCAGAAATATCTAAGGGAAATATAGCTTTTCCAGCCACATGGTCCTAAGCCTACAACAGTCATTATTTTCGGTGTTGAGCAGGAATGGGACCACATCTTAGCCATATTCATAGAAAGACTCACAACCGCAAGAAGGACTAGGTTCTTAAGAGACATTTGTTGTGTGCAAGCTGGGCTCTTAGCCTCAACATAGTTGCTACACCTAGTCTCCTGCTCATAAACTCACCCAGGATGACTAAGTAGGAGGATCATAATGGACAACTACCATACCAAGGAACCAAGATACCTTACAACTTCAAGCAAGTCCAATCCATCAGTTGTATGGGAATGAAGCCCCCTCTCAATTAGAGATGGTATGGGCATCACCATCCCAGAATCCTCAGGATTGGAGAATGAACTATGGACTAGAGTGGACTTACAGCTATTCTACTATAAACTTACTGTGATTCTAGCAATGGAAGATATTTTATCATTGAGGTGGAGACAGTCACCACTGGAGTTTCTACAGACAGGGAGTGGAAAAACATGTATCATATAGGAACATTTTCTGGACCAGGCAATTGTCCTGAAAGGTATTGCAATATATAATACAGGCCATTATATATCTTCCCATAATTTACAGAATTAGGCTGGACAGAGTGTAAACTACAATGTAAACCTTAATCCACGCTTAGTGGCAATGTTCCAAAATGTGTTCATCAATTGCAATGAATGTGGGAAAATGTCGGGGTGTGGGTAGCAGGACATATGGTAATCCCCTATATATTTTATGTGACATTTATGTCATCTAATTATCTTCTTAAATTTTTAAAAATGTTAAAAAAAGGAATACTGAAATAAAATAAAATAGATCTAAGGTTTTCTGCTTAAGATGATATATACTTTATGTAATGTAGTTTGATGACAGTGCAATACTGTAAAAACTATTTTATCAGTAAATTGAAAAATGAAAAATAATTTTTCTTTTTAAAGTGTTTTTTATTGCTATACATCATATAATTTCAAATAACAATAATAATGGCAAACAGTATAATAATATATAAAAATCACTTATCAAGTTAATACATAAATAAAAAACATTATCTTTAGATGTAGGAAAATCCTTTTCATTTGATTAAAAGTATACTCTCTGAAACTTGGAAGGAATTTTCTCCATGGTATGAGATAATTCAGAAGCCTAAAGAGGAAGTAAGGGCCACATATTCAGGGTTTTCCCAAGAAGAAATAGCTTGTTCATTTCAAAGAGGAATTGACCATGGAGTATCTTCATTATATGACCCACGTTTAAAGTTGCTGGAAGCCCAGGTGATGTCGTGTTCCCCTGGATTCACTGGTCTCAGTGACACTCAGATGGAGGGCAGAGTAGTTGACACCACCTTGGCAACACTATGCGGAGAGAAGAGAGCAGGACTTTTTAAATCCCCAGCCCATGCTCAAGGGAGAGATTCTGCAGGTAGTTTTGGAGCCACACACAGGTTTGGGAAAATTATGTTGTGCTGTGGTGGTTCTCAGGACTTCATCAAGTATCTCCAGAGTTTTTCCCATCTTCAGCATTGCATCCTCTTGTTGAAAGGGTTTGCATCTCTCTTACTGTAGTTCATGGATCAACACAGTTAACTCTCCTTTCAGTATTTCTTTCTTTTCATTGGCCTTTCTTTAGGTATCTATAAGGCTGGAGAATCTTAAACTCTCTTTCCCTCTCCTGGCGTCCTCTAAGGAGGCCTCAGTCTCTCTATACCCCTTGCGAGCAGCACTCATCTGGTCCAAGAGGTGACATTTCTCTTTAATCATCTGCAGCAAGTGTGTCTGCAAGCTGCCATTCCATCTTTTATAAAGTTGGCTTCTCAGAGACTGCACTAATATGAGTAGCAATTGTTACTCAGATATGTGCAGCCTCTGGAGACTGTGGTGGACTATGTGCTCTGAACTCATATCATCAGGCAGCAGCTCCATCGCCCCCGCTCCCAGCTTCCTGAAGGTCAGCCCAAAGGAAAGCTCCACAGAAGGACACAGCCCCTTCGTGGCCCTGGAGTCACCACAGGACCCTGCCCTGTCACCAGGGTTCCACCAATCACAGCAAATCCCAGAATTCCACATGGAACCCAGCAGCAACAGTCAATTTGAACTGACATCAGCAGGTCTTGGAGCATCTGCAACATCCGACCCATTCTCTCCATCCCCACTTCCGCTGCCACTGCCCTGATCTGGGCATCACCACCCCCAACCTGGTATCACCTTTATTGTCACCACCAGTACTCCCTGCAGTATCATTTGACATACATCACAGCCACTATCCGCTTAAATTCAAATTCCTCTGGTGCCCAGTGACCATCATTGTCTGGCTACTGGCAGCCTTAACTTAAGCTCCGTGTATATGTCACTTCCTGCCTGGCACACTCTGAAGTCTGCCTGGACTTCACATACCCACACCTATGCCCGTTTTAGGGCCTTTGCTTTTCTGTCCCTTCATCCTCCTTTGCTATTCCACAGTTGCCATCACAGCTCAGATGGCCCTTCCCTGGGGGGCCTCCCCAGAACTCTCCTCCCAAGCGAGACCCCTTACAACACCCATGACTCCTGCCCTTCCTGCTCATTCTTGGCATCACTGTTTTCCTCTCCTGTCAAGCTATGTTCTATATTTCATTTTCTTTTCTTAGATCTGCCTTTCCCCTCTCAAACAACATTTTCTAGAGGATCGGGCTTTAGTTTCTCCTCTTTAATGCTCAACTTCCAGGCCCAATCCCAGTTATTTTCAACGGTGAGGAATAATCCCTTGCGTTCTCATGGCGCTTTACATGGCATTTCTCTACATTGCGTATCCCCACTTCCTCAGACTAGAACATGCCAATTCCCTTTCTTTGCCATTAATTACATCCAGCTTGTACTCATTGTCATAGGAACGTTGTTTGCAACTGACTAGACTTATCCTCGGAATACTGACTTTCCCCTTGGATGGAATGTGACTTAGTCTTGTGAGGTGTGTCCATGAGTAAGCGGCAGTGCAGAGGGGTGGGTCTGCTGGATTCCATCGATTGCCACTAGGTTCTTTCTTCTTACTGAGAAAATTCATCTTGCAGTACGCTTGCAATGGAAGAAACCCATCACCATGTGAATTTATCATTGAAAAATATAGCAATTACTCTCTTAGAGAATAGTAAATGACATTAAATTACATTGTCACCTCTTAATATACTGCATATTTTCCTCACAAGACAGACAAATCTCTTCCTTTATTTTTTTCTTTCTCTCTCTTTTCTTTAATTATTTTATTGAGGTGTATCACTTATACATGAACATACTTAAACAATAAGTGTATAGCAATAGTTGTGACCTTACAAAACAAGCATACATAACATCATACAGCACTCTCATACCTCACCCTACCACAAATACCTTGCATTGCTGTGAAACATTTTTAACTAATGATTAAAGAGCATCCTCAAAATATTACTACTAACCAAAGTATTTTCCCCCAACCCACCCTATTATTATTATTATTATTATTATTATTATATCATTTATACATGAACATACATAAACAATATGTATATGGTAAAAGTTTTGAACCTACTCGGCAAACAGTCATAACATCATACAAGGATCCCATACATCAACCATACCTTGCATTGTTGCAGATATTTGTTACAAGTTATGAAAGGATATTGTCAAGTTTTACTTCTGATTATAATCCTTATCTTACCTTTGGTGTATTTTTCCCCCAACCCACCCTATCATCATTTTGTAAATATATCATTATGACAGAAGTTGTAAACTTTCAAAACAATCATGCACATGTGAAGAATTCCCAAACAACACCCCTCTATCAACACACCACACCGTGGCGGAACATTTGTTACAGATTATGAGATAATATCATCCAACCAGTACGAGGTCCACAGCGTACATTTGGCACACACTCTCCATACTCTCCCATCATCAACACAGTACATCTTTGGCAAAAATGCAAGAATATTACATTATTACTGTTAACCACAGTCCCTAGGCCACTCGAGTTGTATTTTTCCCATGCCTCTACACATTCCCACCACCCTGTAACAGTGATGTACATCTGCTCTAGCTCACAAAGGACACTCTTGCATCTGTGCCATCAACCAAAATTCTCACCTACCTCTAGGTTTACTGTGATATTCAGTCCCTAGATTATTCTCTAACATTCTGTCAATGGACAATTACATGCTAGATTACCATTTTCAGCCACATACCCATTTATAAACCAGCTGTTACTCACTATAATGTATTACTTTCAACTCTGTACATTTCCACACTTTTACAGTAAAGCTAATTAAAACTTCTACATACAATATCAGTAGTCCATCTCAGTCCACATCTTATCTCGTTTTAGAAGCCACCACCTACCACGAGTTCTTGAAGATATTTTCCTACATTTTCTTCTAGAATCTTTAAGGTTCTTGCTTTTATACTGAGGTTTTTTATTCATTTTGCATTAATTTTTGTATAAGGTGTGAGATAGGGGTCCTCTTTCCTTCTTTTGCTATAAATATCCAAGTCTCTCAGCACCATTTGTTGAATGGACTGTTCTGCCTGAGCTGGGTGGGTTTGACAGGCTAGTCAAAAATCACTTGACTGAAATTGTGAGGGTCTGTTTCTGAACCATCAGTTCAGTTCTAATGGTGTCTGTGTCTGTCTTTATGAGAGTACCATGCTGTTTTTACCATTTAGCTTGGTAGTATGATTTAAAGTCCAGAAATGAAAGTCCTCCAACATTGCTTTTCCTTTTTAAGATGTTTCTAGCTATTAAGGACACCTTACCCTTCCAAAGGAACTTGATAATCATTTTCCACTTATTTAAAAAATGCTGGGGACGGTTGTGGCTCAAATAGTTGGGTGTCCGTCTCCCAGGGGTAGGCACCTGGGTTCAATTGCCCGGACATCCCAGTAAAAAAAAAAAAAAAAAAAAAAAGCTGGTGGAATTTTTATCGGGATTGCATTGAATCTGTATATTAATTTGAGTATAATTGACATCTTAATGATATTTAGTCTTCCAATCTGTGAGCATGGAATGTTCTTCCAATTATTTAGGACTTTAAAAATTTCTGTGAACAATGACTTGTAGTTTTCTGAATACAAGTGCTTTACGTGTTTGGTTAAGTTTATTCCTAAATATTTGGGTTCTATCTGTCATATTTTTTCAGCACTCTTTTGACACTTTTAATTACTTTTATTGATATAATGTTCATTTCTAGACTCTCTCCCAGGCCTCTCTCTCCTGTCTTTTCTTTTCAAGCTGTAGCACATCCTCTAGTATTTCTTGCAAAGCCAGTCTTGGTTACAAACTCTCTCAGTTTCTGTTTATCTGTGAATATTCTAAACTCACCCTCCTTTTTGAGAGACAATCTTGCCAGATATAAGATCCTTGGCTGGGAGTTTTTCTCTTGCAGTATCTTAAATATAGCATACCACTGTCTTCTTGTCTCCATGGTTTCTGTTTTTTAAATAAGTGGAAAAATCAGTCCTTAATCTGACTGAGGATCCCTTATATGTTATGCATTGCTTTTCTCTTGCTGCTCTCAGAATTCTCTCTATGTCTTTCACATTTGACATTATGATTAGTATGTGTCTTGGAATTTTTCTATTCAGATTTTTTCAACTTGGAGAATGTTGTGCTTCTTGGACATCGTTATCAATGTTCTTCAATAGGGTTCGGAAATTTTCTACCATTATTACTTCAAATATTCCTTCTGCCCCTTTTCCCTTCTCTTTTCCTTCTAGGACACCCATGGCATTTATGTTTGCAAGTCTCCTGCCATTGTTCAGTTTCCTGAGACCTTGTTTAAGTTTTGCCAATCTTTTCTTCATCTGTTCTTTTGTATGTTCAATTTCAGAGGCAATTTCTACAAGCTCACCATTCGTTTCTTCCACCTCCTCAAATCTGTTTTTATATGATTCCAGTGTATTTTTAATTTCATTTATTGCACCTTTCATTCCCATAAGATTTGCTAATTTCTCTGTGTATACTTTCAAATTCTTCACACTCATCCAATGTCTTCCTAATATCCTTAATTTCTTTAGTCATCTCATTGAATTTATTAAGGATATTTGTTTGAACATCTACAATTAGTTGTCTCAAATCCTTTCTGTCATGTGGAGGCTTATCTTGTTCCTTTAACTGGGCCATATCTTCCTGTTTCTTGGTGTGGATTGTAATTTTTTGTTGGTGTCTTCGCATCTGGCTTACTTGAGTATTTATTCCGGGTGCAGTTTTTCTCTTTAGTTTAGGGCTTCCTGCCCTTTCTCTGTAGCAGGTTGTGTAGTAGGAGCCAAGGATGTAGTTGGTGCTGAGTGCTGTGGAGGCTCAAGCTTCCCTCAGTGTCCTCAAGGACCATTGAAGCTTCTCCCACTTTCTCTTTTGCCAGAGGTAGAACAGAGCCACAGCTGTGTGGAGTAATCCAAGACATGCAGGCCTAGACTGTAGTTGCCCAGAAAGACTGAGGAAGCTTCACGCCCCTTTCTCTGCTGTCTGGGGCCAGCATGGAGCTGCAGGTTTGGTCAGCAATCTGTGCAGTGCAGGTCCAAGATGACCACAGTTGCCCCAATAGATTTCTAATTATTCAGTCTGTGTCACCTGCTTAAGATGGGGCTGAAGCCTAGACTAGGGCTACAGGACAACATGGGTGAAAGAAATTGGTCCCTATCACCGCCATGATTTTCAGTCAGCCCGGCTAACCCTCATGCTGGGGGTGGATTCAAAATGGCAGCTACCAGCCTCCTTCCAACTTGGACAGGTTCAATATTCATCTGTTCTTAGGGTAATATTTTAGCCAGCCCAACTGACTAATCAGTAGCTGACATTGGTGGCCTACTGTCTCTTCCTCCCCTGTTTTTGGGAAATGGAGCTTCCGATTCCTGCCACAGAATAGCTCCTGGGATGGCTTGCAACGCCAAAGTAAGATGATCACTGGCCTCTGCGGCATGTCCTGTTTTTTCCCCCGAGTGGATGGCGCAGCTCCCCCAGCTTCCTCCCTGTCCGTGGTTGGCCTGGAGCTTAGGCGAGCAGCAAACTTATCTCCATGGAAAGAAGCCGGTCCCAACCAGCACTGTGATCCTCAGTCAACCCCACTTCCCATGTGTCAGTCATGGAGTTAAGATGATGGCTACTGGCCTCTTTCTGACTTGGACAGGTTCAACTCTAGCTGTTCTTAGGATAATACTTTTTTTTTTTTTTTTTTGCAGATAAAGGGTTTATTTTAAATGTTTTAGGGATAGGATAGACTTACATCATAAATATAAAAATTACTTACAGAATTAACAGATTTATATTGTTTATACTTCTAAATGCAGAGAACAGGGTACTGTCTACACATTGTATAAAATAAAATGAAAATTTAAAATGAATTCAAGTTCTAAAGATGAGGTCATTTACCTAATTTTAAAATGTGAACATGAAGACCTCTGAACAATAACACAGTTATTCAAACTGCATTAATGTAAAATACAAAAAGTGCAGCATTTCCAAGGAACCACAAGCATTGAAAACATAATTACTTTCTGTTATAATAATTGTTTCTGTTTTGTCTTTGGAGAACTTTGACTTTTTTAAGACAATTAACGTTAAGAATGTTTTTAGGCACTACAATTTGTGACAATCAAAACAGTCTTCTAATGGGTCTACGGCTTTCAAAAATTCAAGTCCAATGCACTTTGGGGTTTGGCACATAAAACAATAATAGAAATGAAATCTGTTTGTAGAAGTAACTGTGACTTTTTTTTTAAAAGAAAGCACAGTCCATTCAAATGCTGTGTGACATATACAACTAGAAAATTACCTTCTGTTGGCACTACATTTGCTTCACCAGTGCATTTTTATCCTACAACCACTAAAACAGTACAGTAAGCAAATATACAGAAAACAGAAAAAATAAAATAAAAGCAAAGATAAAAAACAAAAAACCTAAATATCTATAAAACACAATTTAGTTACATTGAACATTCTACTTAGAATAGAGCATGCGAAAAAGGATGGTCTGTTTTTCACATTTTTCTTTGAAATTTTACATGGCAGCCTGACATATCTCTCTCTCGCTATCTCTCTCTCTCTCTCTCTCTCTCACACACACATGCACACACAATACAGTAATGCTATAGCAGGTAAATGAGAAAGGCCAATAAATTTTGTACACAGATTGTCTTGTGTTGTCACAAGCCCCATGATAATTTTGGAAACTAATGTTGAATTTCTAGAATAAGGAATCAACATTCAGATACCAGGAAAATGCAAACAATGCATGCAGATCTGAAACAAGAGCCTAAAATGAATCCCCAAACAAGGGGCTAGGGAGTAGACTTAGCCACAGCATCAATAAATGTGGGTTAAAAGCACCAAAAGAAAGAATTGGGGAAAAAAGGGGGAGGGGGGACAAACAAAAATCCTTCCCTTTTTCCTGACCTAAAAGCAATAAATGGAACAATTAAAATAATCAAGTCACATTCTTCTACAGATTGGTAGATTATGTGGTATATAAAGTTGTTTAAGTTGCTTGCAGAAAAACCACAATGCAAGTCATTAAGTAATGCTAAAACTGTTTCAGTTGACCCAACCCTCAGAATATTTCAAGATGAGCTTAATTTTTCAGCCCAAATTCACTATACCACATTATGCATATTTTTTATGTGTACTAGAAACACCCACTCACTTTGTGCCACAAATATCAGCTTGGGCTCATGGAGTCAGTCTCAGCCGTTGGATTTACATGCAGGGACTCCTAAGAGTCAATAGAAAACACACACTAGATCTACAGTATCAAACTTGTTCAAACACTCAAGAAACATTTATGCCTTGGGTTCTCAGTGCTTTCACACTGCATTAAGAAACTTGCCTTTGGTTGTCCTAGGTGAAAAACTGGGCACAATGCAACTGTAGTCATAGACAGAGAATTGAGATACTGTATTTACATAATGAGTAGTTCTTATGATCCAACAGCATGATGAGGCACAAACCTTAAGGCTAAAATGGGAACGAGAAAAACATGAGGAGGAAGGCCTTTAAACTACAGAATCTAAAACTTTAAGACCAGTTACAGGAAAGAAGTAACCTAGAGGTCTGGTGCAAAACTTCTGGTGTAGGACAGCATGTATGTTTAGCCTTCTGCCTACTAAATACACAAGATCAATTCTCTGGTCTCCTAAATTGCTCCATAAGACTGGTTTCACACAGTGCCTTTCTCCTTGCTTTCAAACCACCAAGGTTCATCCAAAACAAAGAGATATGTGGAGATTTCGTTCCTAAACCTGAGGTAATGTTTACCAGGCGTTTGCGGGGCACTACGCCCCACCTTCTTCCCGGACCCAACTTCCCCATTTCTCTCAGCCTATCACAGCATTCCCTCAACAGCCATAACCTTATTTGGACATGTTGGCCTTCTCCTCTAGCCTCCCCCCTCCCTCCCAAATCTTCCCTCCACGCCCAGCAACAGCTTCGCCCTATCAGAAGACAACACGCTCACCCCCGCCCAACTCTGCCTATAAAACTGCGCAGCTCTCCCTGAATAGAGGTCTTACCTTCCAGCAAGCAAGTGAGTGGTGTCTCTTCATTTAGTACTGTCAGGGAGACCACAGGGCACCAAACGGCGACCCTGTGACAACTTCTCCTTAACCCCCGTGAAGACCAGGGAGCCGGGCCTGCGCTCTCCTGACAACTTCTTCACCCCCCCGCCGTTCCGGAGTGCACGCCGGACGGTCTACAACTAGCTCGTGTCGCTCCCCGGGCTGCAGCAGGGCTGATCACCCTCAGGCCCGGAAACAAAGCGGCAGAAATGGTTAAGTTCTATTATAGTTTTAGATGACTATGATACTAGCTTAGCATTTACAAAATGTGTCTGTAACTCCCCTTCAAACAGATGGGCTTTTTTTAAGAGGAAGGGGTTCCTTAAACAAAATGCTTTGTGTTCACATATTTCTGTACTATTCAGAACAAAACAGTTTTGCTGGCAGAGATTATGGGTTTGAAGGGACATTTAAGCTTTCATTAAACTGAAAAGCAATCAAGTCTTAATGTCGACAAATTCTATATTTAATAGTTCCACAAATTTGGCAAAGTTCATGATGACATCTAGGATGTTTTCACCAAATTGTAGGCATAAATATAGAAATCATCATCAAACTTGAAGAAATAGACAGATGCTTTGGCTTCTACTTGATGAACAATCATGCCACTCCATTTCAAGCTATCTTCTTTGGCATATTCCACTTGTCTGCCTACCAGGCTGTCCACAAGTTCTCCTGCTTCCCTTTCTGCTGGAGGAGAATCATTAGAATCAGGCATAATGAAAAGTTCCCTTTCTTTATAGTCATCTAAGAGCTGGTACATATATATACAAGACAGGATCTTTCTCATAAGTAATGTAAAAGCATGTGTTCATCATAGGTACGTGTGCTAAGACCATTCCCCTCCATTCATCTTTAGAGCCATCTTCTATCTCAAACATATGCTCCACTGCTTTGCCAATCATTGTGTCTGCTAAGTGAGCATCACTGATTCAAGATGTTGCAACTCTATCAAGGAGGACTTCAACTGCAGAAACTCTTTCATCTTTATTAAGTTCTAGTCCATAAGCATAGTCAAATCCATCGTATTTTATAAGATACAAAGAAGGATTTACAGGAACCTCATCCAGATCTGTTCCTTTCCACTGTATAACATGTCCATTCCCTTCTTTCCACCCGTGTTGAATTCTGCAGCCTACAATGTTCTGCCGTGACTGGAAAACAGGTTTGCTGGGCCCCACACCTCTCCGATGTTTTTTGTGGGAAGTTCTTTTCTTCATCATGATTGCAGATACACCAGCATGTCCTGCATCAGCTATTTTCCTCTGGCCAGGTGTCTTTCCAAATGGGGTCTTCAGTCATCTGTATTTAAGTGAGCAGCAGAGCTGCTGGACTAGAGTGAAAACTCAATAGCCTCCAATTTGAAACTTTTCACAGTATTTCAATGTTCTTATTAATCCACCATCCACGAGTCTCTTTAACAAGTTCAGCAAAAACACTTAAAGCACACAATCACTCTGCCAGGCTGCCGTCTTCAAGCCCCATGCAAACTCTCACCATCCCTCTTCTCAGGCTCCCCACCCTGGACCCAACCCTTGCCAGACTGTGCCTCCCCACCCCCACCAGGCCTCTCATCAGTATTATACTTTCCCCGCCAAATTAACTAATCAGTACTTGAAGTTGGTGCTCAACCGTCTCTTCCTCCCCTGTTTCTGGGAAGTGGAGCTTCCAATTCCAGCAATGGAACAGCTCCCCAAGTGGCTTTTGCCTCCATGGAGAATGGGCACTGGCCTCTGTGGAGTGGAGAGCTCTACTTACAAATCTTCTCTGCATATGGGGACTCTCCTCCTTCCATTCATTCAAGGATGTTACAGGATGCTCTTTTGATCTCCTGGAGGCCCCCAACAAATCCTTTAGTTAGCTCTGGGTGATTACTAACTGTCCTGTAGCAGGATCTGATTCTCGGAACACCTTACTCTGCTGCCAACTTGCTGGTTGACACCTCTTCCTTTATTTTTTCACTTATACCTATTTAGAATAGGAAAAAAATGTCACTTTGACTTGTAACTTAAGTTTTGGGGATAAAGTCTCACTGTGCTAAATAAATTTTGCCATGGATGATGGAAGTGTTCTACATGATCTTATAAGGAAGGTACAGAAGCTGTTGAATTGCATCAAAGTTTATTAAAGTGATTGGTACAAACTATAAACCTTAATGTAAACCATTGACCATGGTTGGTAGCTATGTTTCAATATTTGTACATCAGATCTAACAAACTTGCCATCCATATATAAAATGCTATTAATAGGGGAGGGGGAAAAGGGGGAAGATGTTGGGAATGGAGGAGTCCCCTGTATTCAGCACAGGACGTTTCCATAAAGTCCTAAATCTTCTTTGAGGACAAAATGAAAAAAGGAAGACACTGGGGCAAAATAAGGAAGAAAATGTCACTGTACATATCTGACAACAGGCCTTACATTGAATAAATGGCATAATGTCAAAAACAATTTTTTAAAAAATTTATCATTATTTCTTATTAACTTAATTGATATTTTTTAATTTCTTTTATTCTTTTCAACTGTTTTCTATTTTATTTCTTATTTTTAAAACTATCATTATTTCATTTTCTTATTAATTGTATTTGGCTATTTTTATAAGCTTCATTTTGTAAGAAGTTTGGATCACAAAAGGTATACAACTGTTCCAGGGGAGGATCATTGTACAGAGTGGCTTTTACGTGGGATACACGGGAGGCAACTCTTCTGCACAAACATATAAGGCATAGAAATGTGTTCAAATCTACGAGGGGCATCTTCACATATTCTGGAGATTCCCAGAATATACAAGGAATATCAAATTCCCATCCTGGGGAGCTCTGACACAATCTCTAATGTATCAGCAAGAATCCTCTGAGTACAGACAGGGGCAATGTTCCCTATCCTCTGAGTACAGACAGGGCAATGACTATTAAAGGAGGATGGTCCATGCATGGGCCCTTGATATTGATGACTATGCATATGCAACTCTACTCTTGAAGATCAAACTTAGCCTAGTATAGGGTGCCGAAGAGATGCCTCTGAGAGCCTCCCTGTTCTCAAGTGTGGTGTGTCTCTATTCCAACTCATCATATAAATACTTTACCTTCCCGCAAGCATGGGACATGACTTCCGTGGTTGAGCTTCCCTGGCAATGAGGAATTACAACAAAACTCAAACTAGCAATGCAACTGGAAAAAGACCTGTACCAAAACAGTGAAAAGGAAAAGACAAATGAGTTTATATGACCAAGAGACTTCAAAGTAAATCAGATAGTCATTCCAGAGGTTACACTTATGCATGCCTTAACAGGATTTCTTAGAATGCAAATTAGATACTACCCCAAATAGCAGGGATCCTGTGGGATCTGGAGACATCCAACATTAGTCAGCACAGATAGATCAGGAGTTTGGACCTTGTCAGTGAGGCCTACTCTGGAATTATAGATCCCCAGTATGACAGAGTTGGACTCAGTTGTGGTTTGCCTACTTATGACTCTTCTGTCTTTCTATTTGTATCTATAATTAGTACTAGAGTTGGTATGTGTACGTCCAAGTCACGTAAATCTTTTGACTATACATGTACCAGCTGGGCCCTGAATCTTTACACAGTTGCAACACCTACTCTGCATTCCGTTATTCTCACCCAGGACAACAAACAAGGAAGTGGTGATGAACAACTACCATACCAAGGAACCAAGAGTTTCTACAACTGCAAGAAAGATGATCCATCCATTGTCCCTAAGGGTTTGAAGCTCCCTCTCAATTGAGGTGGGGTGGACATCACCATCCCACAATCCTCAGGATTGGGGAATGAACTATGGACTAAAATAGACATCGGTATTCTACAATAGATATATAGCATATATATAGATATATTTTGATTCTAGTAATGAAAGAAATTATATCATTGATGTGGAGGCAGTAGCCACTGGAGGTTCAGAGGGCAGGGAGAGGGAAAAACAGGTGTTATCTGGGTGCATTTTCAGGACCTGGAAATTCTCCTACATGACAATGCAGCTACAGATGCAGGCCATTCTATATCTTGACTTAACCTACCAAATTGAGTTGGAGAGAGTGTAAACTACAATGCAAACTATAATCAACATTAGTGGCAATGCTACAAAATGTGTTCATCCATTGTAATGAATGTAACTCACTAAAGAAGGATATTGTTAATGTGGGAAAATGTGGGATGTGCAGGAGCAATGCATATGGAAATCCACGATATGTTTTACTTGACATTTCTTAATCAAAGTATCTTAAAATATATATAAATTATCTTTAAAAAATAAATAAAACTTAATACATTTCAGGTTTTCTGTTTAAGGTGTTATGTAGTTTATGTAATGTAGATTGGAGACAGTGCAATGTTGTGAAAGCTATTTTACCAGTAAATTGTAAAATGCAAAAACAAAAATTGTACCTTTCCTCTTTTTAAAGTGTTTTTATTGCTATACTTCATATAATTCAAAATTACAATAAAATATGGCCAATTGAATAATAATATAGACAAAAATAATCAAGTTAATATATAAGTAAACAAACTATCTTTAGAAATTCAGGAAAATCCTTTCCATTTGATTAAAAGTATACTCTGTGAAACTTGGTAAGAATTTTTTCTATGCTGTGAGATAATTCAGAGGCCTAAATAGAAAGTAAAGGGGGTGTATGTGGGCTACCATGTGCCATGTGGAGGCACCTTCGATCCCCAGGACCTCCAGGTAAAATAAAAAATATATATGTGGAAGGGGCATGGGCTGCCAGGATCTGTGTGCCGGTGAGCCACCAGGCCCCAGGAGCCATGCAGTGGGATGATGACGTAACAGGAGAGGGACGAAGGGGAGGGACAAGAGGAGATGCTCTGAAAGCTCCAAAGGCCAGGAACCAAGGTGGCGTGGGTAGTCGAACAACTCCCTCCTACATCGGAGGTTTCCAGGATCAGGTCCTGGTGAGGACTGGAGGAGGAATATGAGAGGAGAAGGCAGGAAACAGATACAGAGAATTGCCCAGCAAATGGACACAAAACAGCAAATGGGGAGGGGGGGTGGTTAAAATGGATAAAGTAAATAAATAAATCTTAAAAAAAAGAAAAAAAAGTAAAGGCCACATATTCAGGATTTCCCGAGAAGGGATATCATGTTCATCTAAAACAGGAATTGACCATGGGGAATCTTCCTTCTATGTCCTGCGTTTAAAGTTGGTGGAAGTCCAGGTCATGTCAGGTACTCCTGGATTCACTGGCCTCAGAGACACTCGAGGGCAGAGTAGTTGACAGTGCCTGGCAGCTGAGGAGGCCTGAGTGGAGAGAAGAGAGCAGCACTGTTTCAATCCCCAGAACATGCTCAAGGGAGGGACTCTGCTGGTAGGGTTGGAGCCACACACAGGGTTGGGAAAATGACCTTGTGCTGTGGTGGCTCTCAGGACCTCATCAAAAGTTTCCAGTGTTTTTCCCATCGTCACCATAGCATCTTCTCTTGGAAGTGTTTTCATCTCTCTTGATCTAGTTCACGGACTCATAAAGTTAACTCTGTTTTCAGCATCGCTGCCTTCCCTTGGCATTTTTGTAGCTTATATTAAGGCTGGGGACTCTTAAAGTCTCTTTCTCTCACCTGGCATCCTAAGGATGCCTCAATCTCTCTATACCCCTTGTGAGCAGCACTCATCTGGTCAAGGAGGTGACATTTCTCTTTAATCAGAGCAGCCAGGGTGTCTTCAAGCTGCTTTTCCTGTCTTCAATAAAGTCGCCTGCTCAGAGACTGCAGTAATCAGAGTAGCAATAAGAGACCCACCAACAAACAAATGGCAGAAGAACACACCCCTATTTCCCCATGGAAGCTGTGAACTCCACAGGAGGACAAAGACCTTCATGGCCATGAAATCACCAAAGGACACTGCCCAGTAACCATGGATTGACCAATCACACCAAATCCCAGAATTTTGCCTGGAACGCAGCAACAACTGACAACTTTAATTGGCAACAGCAGGTCTCAGAGCATCTGCAACCTCTGATCCATTCTCTCCATCCCCACCTCTGCTGCCACTGTCCTGCTCTGGCCATCACCATCCTCAGCCTAGAATCGCCATCATTGTCACCACCAGTACTCCCTGCCTTACTGTTTGACACACACCACAGTCACTACCCGCTTAAAGTAAAAATCATTTAGTGCCAGCGACCCTCAATGTCTGGCTGATGGTAGCTTTAACCTAGGCTCCCGGTGTATGTCACTCCCTGCCTGGCACACTCTGCTATCTGTCTGGTCTTCACACCCCCCACACCCAGGCCCATTTTAGGGACATTGTATCTTCTTTCCCTTCATCCAACAATGCTTTTCCACAGGTGCCATGTCTGCTTAGATGACCCCTCCCTGGGGTGCCTCCACAGAGCTCTTCTCCCAAGAGGGACTCCTCCCAATGTCCGTCACTCCTGGCCTTCCTGCTCATTCTTGTCATCATCCTTTTCCTCTCCTGACAAGCTATATGCTGTATTTAATTTTCTTTTCTCTGATCTGCCTTTCCCCTCTCAAACACCACTTTCTAGAGGATGGAGACTTACTTTCTCCTCTTCACTGCTCAAACTTCAGGCCCAATCTCAGTTATATTAAACTGTGAGGAGTAACCTCTTGCATTTTCATGACACTTTCCCTCGCATTTCTCTCCATTGTGTCTCCCCATTTGTTCAGACTGGAACATGCTGCTTCCCTTTCTCTGCCATTTCATTTGTACTCATTGTCTAACATAGGAATTGTTAGCAAATGAGTAGACATATTCTTGGAATACTGAATTTCCCTGGGGACAGAAATGTGACCAAGTACTGTGCCGTTTGTTGGTGGGTAAGTAGCAGTGTGGAAGGGTGGGCCATGCCGGTTTTCCCCAATTTCTGCTGGGTTCTTTCTTCTTCCTCAAAAAATTCGTATTGCAACTTGCTTGCAATGGAAGAAACACATCACCGTAAAAATTTATCATTGAAAAAAAATAGCCATTATTCTCTTATAAAACATTAAATGATATTAACTTGTCACCCCCTAAATATACAGCATATTTTCCTCCCAAATGGACATATCTCTTCTATTATTTTTTAATTGATACATTTTTAGATTAGGAAAAAAATGTTACTTTGACTTGTAAATTAAGTTTTGGGAAAACCCTCTCACTCTGATAAATAAGTTTTGCCAAGTGCGACAGATATGTTCTCCATGATCTTTTTATGCTGGATATGGGCCATGTTGAATTCCATCAAAGTTTATAAAAGTGTGGGGTCCAAAACAGAAATCATAATGTAAACCATTGACCATGGTTGGTAGCTATGCTTCAATATTTGTACATCTGGTCTAACAAATTTGCCATCCACATATAAAATGCTATTAATAGAGGAATGGGTAAAGGAGTAAGATGTTGGGTATATAGGAGTCCCCTGTATTCAGTATTGAAGTAAGGCAGGCTGAAGTCTGGCCAGCAGGCATAGCCACGCCCAGTGGGGGATATGCACAGCCCACCACTCGGGTGTAGGGCGGCTGGAACGGGCGCACTGCCCTCAGCCTCGCCCAGGCAGCCAACATCTGCTTACTGCTGGCCAGAAGAAGCCTGCCCACATACACACTCCCCCTTCCCGCGCAGCTAGGGAGAGCCGCACCGCCAAGGCCGCACCCTATAAGGCGAGGAAACTGCCCCCGGCCAATCACGCCCAGCCACGTATCACGCCCAGCCCCTTTTCCTTTCCTGCCCCCATAACCCTATATAAGCATCTGTACTTCCCTTAATAAATCAGACCTGCATACTTACCTCGTCTCCGCGGTGGTTTTTCCGCCATGCGCCCTCCACGCCTGCGAGCCCCCGCAGGAGCCTAGGCCTCTCCTGCCCCGCCGCCCCCCAGACAGGACGCTCCGACCGCAACCACTCCGACCGCAACTGGCGCCCAACGTGGGGCCCTGCCCGCTGTGAATGGGTAGGACCCTACTCCGCCTCGCTCCGCGACTTGGCGACCCCTCACTGCCCATGAACCCTGCTCTCTTTTCCCTTTTCCCCACCTTTCTCCTTCTCCCGCTCATCCTCCTTGCCGTCCTCGCCATACTACACCGCTCCTGCCCCTCACTTTCGCAATCAACCGCCCCGACCGTCGTCTTTCTCTGCCTCCTTACCTCCCTTCTCACTGCCTTTGTCGTCGTCATTTTCCTTTACCGCTAAGTTGGATGCGTCCTGCTCGCCGCCCTGCCCAAAACCCCCGGTAGCTGCCGCTACCCGATCGCCGCACTCGCTAGGTAGGGCCCCAACCCTCCCGGCTCCCTAGGCCTAAAATGGGCGGTAGGCTATCATCTCGCCAAGCGCCCCAAGTCCACGCCCTCGCCGGACTCCTAGACACCCACAAGTGCAGAGTTTCAATTCGCCAATTACAAGTTTATTGGGACCTTCTCCTTCCTTTTAACCCTTGGCTCACAACTTGCCACCTTTGGGACCCCGGTACTTATGAACGCCTTATCGACCATGTTACCAATGCCATGGAACACGAAGGGAAGCGTTCCCCCCCCCACCCCCCGGCCTTGTGCCTAGTTGATTACCATCCGCTCCTGTCTCCAGGGCTCTCGCCCCCCCACGTCACAGGTCCTATCCTCTCGGTTACGCGATAAGGAAGAAAAGGCATCTCCCTCTTGTCCCAAGTCTGGCTCCGACTCGGACCGAGACTCCGATGCGGAGTCTCTTGTCGAGCAGCTTAACAACGCGCTCGATCTAGACCCGCCCAAACAAACCAACCTTAAGCCCCGCCAAGATGGCGAACTTCCTCCTTCTCCCCCCCCAGAAAAGAGGAAGTCGTTTAAAAAAGAACTAGAGCCGCCCCATAGGGCGGTAACCCCCCTTTACCCGCCCCTCCCTGTCGAGGGCGAAAAAACAGGCTTGCCCCCTGACGCTGCTGACGTGCATGCGTCAAGTCGGCCATTTTATGAGCCCAAACAGCCATTTTGTAACACCTTCGGTGCGCGCGCGCCTGGTCAGCCATCTTGTAAGTCCGAGCGGCCATTTTGTGCCCCGGCTGACCCTGCGGCAGCATCCACTTGGGCTCCCACCCCCCCCCCGCAAACCCCTGGGCTAGTCCTCCGCCCAATCCCTGGGTGCCTATAACGAGCCTCCCTCAGAGCTCCGCTACCCCAAACACCAACCCTTTCACTCCTGCCCCGGCGCAAACACCCCCCACCAGCCGGTGGCGCTCCCCCAAGCGCCCTACCCCTTCCCGTCTCCTGCTTCCCCCTAAATGTCACTCCCTCCCAACAGCGCCCACTCCCCTGGTATCCCCATGACCCACAAGACATTAAACGCCTTAGAAAGGCAGTTAAGGAAGACGGGTTAGGAAGTCCATATGCCATGCAAATGTTGGAAGAGACTTCCACAAACCTCTGTATCCCTTATGATTGGACCTCCTTGGCTCGGGGTATCTCACTCCTGGCCAATTTATAGACTGGAGAGCCCACTTTCATGCTGAGGCAGAAAAACAGGTTGCCACCAACGCTGCAGCCGGTATACAAATCCCGGCTGATGCCTTCACCGGCTCCGGCCAATTTGCCAACCATATAGTCTACCAGCAAGCCCCGGCCGGCTTCTGGATTCAACTGCGTGACCTCGCCCTCCGGGCTTTTCGCTCATGTTCAGCTATTAAAGCTGACAATTTCACCAAGCTCACGCAAAACAAAGACGAGGATTTCTCTGCCTTCGTCTCCCGCGTCCTCCAGTCCTGTGAGCGCAAAGTCACAGACCCACAAGCCCAAACAGCCCTTGCCCGAGAGCTCATCTTACAAGGCGCCAACCCCATCTGTAAACAGGCCATTGTTCCCGTCCGAGAAAAGACAATTCATGACTGGGTTCTGGCCTGCAGTGGCCTCGATGTACATACTGCCGCACTCACACAAGCATTTTCGGCCACCATGGCATTGAATGCGAGCTGCTTTAAATGTGGCAATACTGGACACTTTGCCAGAGAGTGCCCTGAAGCACCCGGGCTGCCTGCTCCCGCGGCCATTCCCCCCGGTCACGTCCACCTCAACAGCCACCCCGCCGAGGGCCTCCCACACCCTGCCCCCGTTGTGGCAAGGGTTATCACTGGGCCCGAGACTGCCGCTCTAACAGCGCGCCACAGCCTTTAAACGCCACCAGGGGCAGGTCTCAGCCCCGCACCCAAGAGACCCACAAACAGGCTCCCCCAAAGCCGTGAAATGGACCATTCCCATCTATCAAAGCAGGCCCACTCTTACCTTAAAAGTTAAAGACCAATGGTACACAGGAACAGTAGACTCAGGAGCAGAAGTCAGCTGCTTCCCAGAATCATATGCCTTTATTACTTCCACCAAACCAGGTCCACCAGTACAAGGTGCCACAGCTGAAGGTCCTTCCCTCCAAGCCAATATGCTTGTAGCTTGGGAAGATGAGGAGGGCCACTCCGGCATATTCCAGCCACTGTTCATTCACGGGCTCACCTCCATTCTATGGGGCAGAGATGTCCTTGAACAGATGGGGGCAACCCTTAGTACTAAACCACCGGACGGCCGCCATATCCTGTCCTCTCGGCCACAAAACCACCAGCCCCCCCAAGTGCAAAAGCCATTGCTCGAATAGAACCACCAAAACCCATTCCTCTTGAGTGGGACACAGAGGAACCTATATGGGTGGAGCAATGGCCCCTACCGTCCCACAAATTACTTGCCTTACAGGAGCTGGTAGAAGAACAATTACAATTAGGCCACATAGAACCCAGCTATAGTCCTTGGAACACCCCTATCTTTATAATTTACAAAAAGGGTAAAAACACATTCCGTCTCCTCCATGACCTGAGAGCGGTGAATGCTCACATAAAGCCCATGGGCTCACCCCAGCCAGGTCTTCCACATCCCTCTGCAGTACCTTTAGACTATTATCTTCTTATTTTGGACATAAAAAACTGCTTATTCTCCATACCCTTGCATGCGAAAGATAAGGAAAAATTTGCGTTTTCAGTTCCCCAAACAAACAACCAAGGCGCCAATACTCGTTATCAATGGAAAGTGCTACCGCAGGGTATGAAAAATAGCCCAGCAATATGCCAAATTTATGTTAGCTATGCCATCCAATCTCTTAAAAATCGGTTTTTCGTCATCCACTACATGGATGACATCCTCTTGGCTCATGAGAACGAACAGATGCTATCTGAAGGTTTCCAGGAGTTAATCCACAACCTTCAGCAAATAGGATTGACAGTAAACCAGGAGAAGGTACAGCGACAAGCTCCATTCACATTTCTAGGTTACAAAATAACTGAACAAATACTCCCAATCACTCCTCAAATCCACTGCCCAGACAGTCTGAGCCTCACAGAATTACAAACCCTGTGTGGCTAAATCAACTGGATGCGCTCTGCTCCGCCCATCACAACGGCAGAACTGCAGCCACTCTTCAGGCTATTGGAGACAAAAGGTAATGCTGCTGCTGCAGTCCATAAAATCATAAAAATTACTCCAGCAGCCAGAGCAGTTGTTGCTAAAGTCTCCAACCTAATAAATAAGACTAAAAATCAGCGCTATTTGCCTGAAAAACCCATTCAAGCCATAGTCCTCTTAACCCGAGGAACCCCCACGGGAGCGCTATGGCAAGATGGGCCCCTGCTGTGGTCACATTTGGCTAAATCTTGCACTTCAAAAATATTCCCTCTCACACAGGCAATCGTTCAGTTAGCTCAAGATTTAGTGTGCCTAAGTGTCCATACTTATGGCGTTGAACCAGCCACTATCATCTGGCCATTCTCTAAAAACCAAACTACCATTTTGGCTCAAACAAATTTAGAGTTCCAAACTCTCTTAATCAGCTATACAGGGCAAATAGATAACCACTACCCTAATCACAAAATTCTGCAAGGACTCACAACGCTGCAGATTACGGGACAGCAGCACCCCTTTCCATCCTCTACCCCTGTAGCCAATGCAAGAGTTGTCTTTACCGACGCCTCAAAAAAGGGGTTTGGATTTGTCTCATTCTCCCAAGATTCCGAGACGCCACACACTCGTACCCTCTGCCTCAATAACTCTGTCCAAAGAGGAGAAATAGAAGCCATCATTCTAGCTCTTCTCACTTACACCTCTGAGCCTCTTAACATCTTCTCAGACAGTGCATATGCTTGCCAAGTCTGCAAGGTTATAGCCTTTAGTATGTTTTTCCCATCAAACTCTGATCTAGACAACAGCTTGCATACATTACAGCAGCTCACTGAGCGGCGCCAGCACCCCTGGTTCATCACTCATATCCGTAGTCATACAGGGCTACTTGGACCGCTGGCAAAAGGCAATGAGTTAGTCGACTCCACCGTGACTACTTTAAGTCTCTCAGCCCATATTAACGACCCGATACTGCAGGCACAGAGCTTACACTCACAATTCCACTTCTCCGTGTATGCCTTAAAACACCTATTTCCAGACCTAACTGCGGAGCTGTGCAAACATTTGGTTCGCAGCTGCCGGCGCTGTGCTCCATTTTTGCCTCTGGGACCATTACAACCCCAAGGTACTAACCCTATAGGCTTAAAACCAAATTCAAGATGGCAAATGGACGTTACCCAGGTTCCTTCCTTCGGCCGCCAAAAATATGTACACGTGGTCAAAGATACCTACTCTGGCCTAGTTAGTGCCGTGGCTCTACCGGGAGAACGAGCCCGCCATTGCATAGCCGCTATGAGACGGGCCATACTCCTCATGGGAGTTCCTTGGGACCTAAAAACAGACAATGGCCCAGCATACCGAAGTGCCACGTTCCAATCATTCTTAAAATTATACAACATTACTCACCATTTTTGGTATCCCTTATAACCCACAAGGACAGGCAATTATCGAAAACACCAACCGCCACCTCAAAAATCTTATAACACAAGAGAGGGGAGAGAACCCCCACTGCACCCCTGATGAACTTCTAACTATAGCACTAATAAAAATCAATTTATTCATTTTTGACAAAAATGGGCTGTCCCCTATGCACAAGCATTGGGGCGCCTCCTCCATCTCCACTCCACTTCCTCTGGTATACTGGAAGGATCCAGAAAATAACAAGTGGCAAGGACCTCACCCCCTCCTGTGTCAAGGTAGAGGCTTTGCTTGTGTTTTCCCAGACGATGCCCCCCAACCCATCTGGATCCCGGGACGCAACATCCGACCGGCCACCGCAGACCAAGCACCTGACAAGGAGGGAACGCCAACTACTGAGGCGCCTAACCTACCAGATGACGCGTGTCGCTCTGAACGACCCAACTCCTCCAACAGAAGAACAACTACTCAATCTCTATCGCCGAGTCCAAGCACAGACTCCCCTCCAGCCTAACCAGCCCATCAACCTGGTAGCCCTACTAATCCTCCTTCTTTCCGCGGCCACAACCCCTGTCCTCTCTAACTCGTCTCACCAACCCTTCAATTGGACAGTCAGGGTTATTGGGGCCCAAAATAAAATCCTGCTGCACAACGTCACCGCCCAAGGCCCATCCTTCTCGGCACATATTTGTCTCCTTATGGGTTATTCCTACTCACCTACAAACGACTTCAAGGGGTCATGCTATGCCTCGCCCGCTAATCAGTATTTGTGCGGTCCTAACGGCCATTTCGGCGGTGGATATCGGGTCTCCGGTTTTTACATCTGCCCTTCCTCCGCCAGAGGCTGCCACGACCCCACGCACTTCTATTGCCCCTCTTGGGGCTGCGAAACCATGGCATACGGCTGGAGCACTGCTCCAAACCGGGACCCCTACCTTAAATTCCACACTGCAAATAGTTCCCGATGGGATATAATTGTCCTCACTGTTAAAGACCCTTCCAGCACTGCCTGGCTAGAGGGCCGTACATACGGTCTCCGGCTATACATGGAAGGCTATGATTACGGCGGCCTGTTCATAATACAAAAAAAAGGCCCCCACCCCCACTCCCCCAATTTCCGTTGGCCCCAACCCAGTCCTCAACCCTCACTCTAATCCTGCACCCCCTCCTCCTTCCCCTGCGGCAAATACTAACAATCAGTCTTCTAACTCCACCACCGCCCCTGCTACCCCACTACCCCCACTACAAATCCACAACCCGCTTCTGTCCTTAGTCAACACCTCCTTTTCCACTCTTAATTCCTCCAATCCCAACCTTACCGCTAGCTGTTGGCTGTGCCTCTCCTCCTCGATGCCTTACTACGAGGCTATAGCCACTAATGCCTCCTATCAATCTTCCTTAGAAGACGCTCCTGCCTCTTGCAATTGGAACCAAACCCACATAGGACTAACAATCCAGTCGGTCTTGCAAAGCGGGCTCTGTATCACTAAAATTGGAGGCACTGTTATCCCCTCCATGAAAACCCTCTGCAACCATACAACCGCCCCTGAGGCAACCACAAAATTTCTCTTACCCTACAATAACACACAATGGATCTGTTCCTCCACAGGCCTTACCCCATGCTTTAATGTTCACACCCTCAACTCCACCAACGAAACCTGTGTGCTTGCTGTTCTGCTCCCCCGCATTATCTACCATAGCAATAACCACTTTTTTGACTCCTGGCAGCGTCACCTCCTACCAACCTACGTACAAAAGAGGGAACCTGTCACTGTCATTACAATTGCCACACTTTTAGGTTTTGCAGGAGCCGGCACCGGAATTGCAGCCCTAACCCTACACGCTAATGCCTTTTCCTCCCTCAGGGCAGCCGTCGACCAAGATGTCGCCCGTCTCGAAACAGCCATTAACCACCTAGAAAAATCTCTTAAATCCCTTTCCGAGGTAGTCCTTCAAAACCGCAGAGGGTTAGACCTCCTCTTTCTCAAAGAAGGAGGCCTCTGTGCCGCACTGGGTGAAGAATGCTGTTTCTATGCTAATTACTCGGGCCTCATCCAAGACAATTTAGCCCAAGTAAGGGCCGGGCTAGAAAAACGAAAAAGGGAGAGAGAAGCCCAGGGAGGCCTCTTCCAAGGAGGCATCTCCTGGGGATTCCAAGGAATCCTCCCCTACATCCTCCCTATTCTAGGCCCCCTAATCATTCTCCTTGTCGCACTGGCAGTTGGACCATGGGCCATCAGGAAGATGGCCCAACTCGCAAAAGATCAGGCTAATGCCATTTTCACCTCATTTGTACAGGTCCACTACCAGCGGCTCGCCGCCACCGAAGACCCGCCCCATGTCCTTCCGACCCCCCCGCACCCGTTCCTCCCGCAGCCACCCCCCCTCGTCCTTCCGGCCCCCCTCGACCCGTTCTCCCTGCAGGAGCCCCGCGCCTCCTGTTACCTTGGCCCCCCCTGCTGCCCTCGCCCTCAAGCAGATTCAGCTCTGAGAACCCGCCCACAACACCGTCCACTCCTGCTTCCTCTAGTCCAAGACCTCGCAAGAAACAGATCCTCCGAAACTTCGTTCGCCCTAAGCCCCACCACTACAGCCGCTGCTCTCCAGGGCCAGGCAGCCACTCACCTGTCCCATCACCCAGCACCTTTTAGCTCCTTTTCCGCATCTTCTATGGTGCGTGCCACATTCTGCGGTCTCTCCAAAATCAAAAGCTACTAACTACAGCCATATTTGCCATAAATAAAAAAGAACGGGGAGATGAAGTAAGGCAGGCTGAAGTCTGGCCAGCAGGCATAGCCGCGCCCAGTGGGGGATATGCGCAGCCCACCGCTCGGGTGTAGGGCGGCTGGAACGGGCATACTGCCCTCAGCCATGGAACGGGCGCACTGCCCTCAGCCTCGCCCAGGCAGCCAATATCTGCTTACTGCTGGCCAGAAGAAGCCTGCCCACATACACACTCCCCCTTCCCGCGCAGCTAGGGAGAGCCGCACTGCCAAGGCCGCACCCTATAAGGCGAGGAAACTGCCCCCGGCCAATCACGCCCAGCCACGTATCACGCCCAGCCCCTTTTCCTTTCCCGCCTCCATAACCCTATATAAGCATCTGTACTTCCCTTAATAAATCAGACCTGCGTGCATACCTCGTCTCCGCGGTAGTTTTTCAGCCATGTGCCCTCCATGCCTGCGAGCCCCCGCAGGAGCCTAGGCCTCTCCTGCCCCGCCGCCCACCAGACAGGACGCTCCGACCGCAACCGCTCCGACCGCAACCACTCCGACCGCACAGTATGTGACTTCTCTGACTTCCTTGAGGACAAAATGATAAAGACAGTGGGGCAGAAAAAAGAATAAAATGTCACTGTACATTTAGGACAATAGACATTCCACTGAAAAAGGCAAAAATTCAAAAACAATATTTTTAATATTTTTCATTCTTTATTAACCCAATTTTAATTTTTATTCATTTTTATTGTTTTAAATTGTTTTGTATCTTTTTTTTAAAAACTAACATTATTATTTCATTTACTTATTAATTGTATTTTGCTATTTTTATTGGTTTAATATTGGAAGAAGTTTTGGATCACAGAAGGACTACAACATTGGAAGGATAGGTTGATTGCTACGGGGTGGCTTTTATGTGGGATACATGAGAGGAAGCTCACCTGAACAAACATATAAGGCATAGAAATGTGTTCAAATGTTCATGGGACATCCTCACAGTGGGTGGGACATGTTAAGCAAAGGAATATCAATGTCCCACCCTGAAGGGCTTTGAAACATTCTCTAATGGATCAGTAAGAATCTCCTGAGCACAGACAGGGACAATGACTATTAAAGGAGGATGGTCCTTGGATGGGACCTTGACACTGACTATTGTGCATATGAAAATATACTCTTGAAGTTGAATCTTAACCTAGTATTATATGGTGCCTAAGTGATGCATCTAGGGAGCCTATGTGTTGCCTAAACATGGCCTGCCTCTAAGCCAAGTTCAGCATATAAATACATTACCTACCCCCAGCATGGGACATGACTCCCAGGAATGAGCTTCCCTGGCAATGAGTAATTAATACCAAGCACCAACTAGCAATACAACTAGAAAAATACCTTGAGCAAAAGGGGTAAAAGGTAAAGACAAATGATTTTGTAAGGCTAAGAGACATCAAAGTGAGGCGGGAAGTCATTCCAGAAGTTACAATATGGCACGTCTTAACAGGATCTCTTTGAATGCCAAAGTAGACACTAATCCAAATAGTGGGGATTATGTGGGTTCTGGAGACATCCAGACAGAAGAGACCAGGCAGATAGCTCAGGAGTTTGGTGTGACAGAGTTGGTCTCAGTTTTGTTGCCCAGCACTTGGCTCTTCTGTCCTTTTGTCTAGTAATAATTAGTACTAGCATTGGTATGTGTAGGTCCAAGGCACATAAATCTTTGGGCTATCAATATGCCAGCTGGGTTCTGAATCTCAACTGAGTTGCATCACCGACTCTCTAGTTCATTGATCTAACCCAGAAAAACTAAAAAGGAGGTGATGATGGGCAGCTAACAAACAGGAACTGACAGATTCTACAGCTACAAGCAAGAGCGCCCATCCATTGGCCCAATGGGAATGAAGCTCCCTCTCAATTAAAGATGGAAGGGACACCACCAGCTCAAAATCCTCAGGATTGGGGAATGAACTATGGACTAAGGTAGACTTACAGTAGATATATTATTATTCTAACAATGGAAGAAATTATGGCATTGATATGGAGGCAGTGGCCACTGATGTTTCTGAGGGCAGGGAAAGGCAAAAACACAGGTTATCTGGGGGCATTTCAGCACGTGAGAATTTTCATGAATGACATTGCAACAAGAGATGCAGGCCATTATATATCTTGCGTTAACTTACAGAATTGCATGGTAGAGAGTGTGAAAACTACAATGTAAATTTTAATCCACATTAGTGGCAATGCTCCAAAATGTGTTTATGCATTGCAATGAATGTACCTCACTAATGAAGGATGTTGTTATAGTGTGTAAATGTGGGAGGTGTGGGGAGCAGGTCAAAGGGTAATCCCCTACACACTTTATGTGACATTTGTGTAATCTAAGTATCTTAAATTTTTTTTTTTATTTAACTTAATAAATAAATAAAATAAAATACATTTCAGGTTTTCTGTTTAAGGTTACATGTACTTTATGTAATGTAGGTTGATGATGGTGCAATACTGTGAAATATATTTTATCAGTAAATTGTGTAATGCAAAAGAAAAATTTTACTGTTCACTTTTTAAAGTATTTTATTGCTATACTTCATATAATGTCAAATTACAGTAAAACATGGCAAATAGAATAATCATAGAGATAAAATCACTGACAAGTTAATATATAAGTAAACAAATTTATCTTTAAAAATACAGGAAGATCCTTTCCATTTGATTAAAAGTATACTCTCTGGAAATTAGAAAGAATTTTGTCTATGCAGTGAGATAATTCAGAGTCCTAAAGAGAAAGAAAAAGCCACATATGCAGGGTTTTCCCGAGAAGGGTAAGCCTGTACATTTCAAACAGCAATTGACTATGTAAAATCTTCCTTCTGTGTCCCACGTTTAAGTCCAGGTAACATCGGGTTCTCCCTGATCCACTGGCCTCAATGATACTCAGATGGAGGGCAGAGTAATTGACAGCGCCTGGCAGCTGGAGAGGCCTGAGTGGAGAGAAGAGAGGAGCACAGTTTAAATCCCCAGCCCATGCTCAAGAGAGGGACACTGCCCATAGGACTGGAGCCACACACAGGGTTGGGAAAAATACCTTGTGCTGTGGTGGTTCTCAGGACCTCATCAAGGGTCTCCAGTGTTTTTCCCATCATCATTGTGGCAGTTTGATGTAACTATGAATTCCAAAAATATAATTGAATCATGCTTGTAAACTGATCTGTTAATCTGGGCATGATTATGTTAGGATTAGGGCATTGAGCCCCACCCCTTGGTGGGTGGGGAATTGAATATAAAAGGCAAGGCAAAGGATAGTTAAAGTAGTCTTTTGAGAAGCAGTTTTGATATTGGAATGAAGGCCCCAGGAGAAGAGAAGCAAGCTGTTTGCCTGATCATCTACAACTGACCTTGTGGAGGAAACAGGAGCCAGCTGACCTTGTGGAGGAAACAGGAGCTAAGCCCGGAGAGAAACGCAGCCCCGGGAAGAGAGGAACCCCAGAAGCCTGAACCCTGGCAAACGCCGGCCACTGTCTTGCTCTAACACGTGGCAATGGACTGTGGTGAGAGAAGAAACTTAATGCTTTATGGCCTGGTATCTGTGGACTTCTACCCCAAATAAATACCCTTTATAAAGAGCAACTCATTTTTGGTATTTCACATTAGCACCCCTTTGGCTGACTAATACAGAATTTAGTACCGAGGAGTGGGGTGCTGCTTTTGTAATTACCAAAATGTTGGAACGGTTTTATAAATGGGTAAGGGGTATTTTTTTGAGGAATTGTGAAATGCTTGATGGAAATGGCCTAGTTCACGTTGAAGAGACTGTTGATAGTAATATGGACACTAAAGAAACTTTCTATGACGCCTTAGAAGTAAATGATAAAACTATTATTGGAAACTGGAAGAAAGGTGATCCATGCTTTAAAGTTGCAAAGACCTTAGCAAGATTAACTCCTGGTGTTATATGGAAGACAGAATTTGAAAATGGCTAACCGGAGCATTTAGCTGAAGAACTTTCCAAGTTAAACTCGGAGAATGTGGCTTGGCTTCTCCTTGCAGCTTATAACAAAATACTAGATGAGCGAAATACACTAATGACTCAACTTTTGGGCACAAAGAAAACAGAAACTGATTCCGGAACTTCCAAGTGTCTGGAAATAAAATTTCCAGATGAAAATGCCCTATTTGAAGACTTTACTAAACTTGGAACTCATAACTCAGAATTGAAGATCCAGTTATCTCAGAAAGACTTGTGGAAAGTCTTACTGTCTGATGGCTTGGACCCCTGCTTCTTGCATGCTAAACCAACAATGTTTTTGAGAATGCTGTATGAACAAAACCACTGTCAGCTTGAACAAAAGAGGACATGGAAAGGAGAGACTGAACGAGAAAAAGCTTTAAGAAGAAAACCGTGGAAGCAGAGATCTGGGATTAAAACATCTCCTTGGGCCAAGAGAGGAGCCCCACCCATATATACAGAGAGGGTGAGTTTTCCCCAGCAGTTGAAGAGGGTGGATGTCCCCACCCGATGTTCAGGAAGAATTTTGCCCCCCCAGGGTGCAAGGAGGTTGGAGCACATTCCTCAAAGATTAGGGCGGTTAAGGTTAACACCCCATTGGTCTGAGTGGGGTGTACCTGTCCCCAATGGATTAGGGAAGGCCAGGTGGTCAACACATTGCTCTGAGAGAGTTGAGCCTGTATGCCAAAGGTTAGGGAAAGCCAGGTGGTCAACTCATTGCTCTGAGAGAGTTGAGCCTGTATGCCAAAGGTTAGGGAAAGCCAGGTGGTCAACTCATTGCTCTGAGAGAGTTGAACCTGTATGCCAAAGGTTAGGGGGAGTGTTGTCTTCACCTCAGTGTACTAAGGGGGCTAAGACTCTAACCCAAAGATTGGGTAAGGTGTGGCAATCACCCCAACACTCTTGGAGGGTGAGGTCTGGAGCTTGGTCAACACTCAGATGCTTGATGAGGGTGGAACCAAGAAAATGGCCGCTGGGCAAGCCTGTGGAAAGGGTGGGTTCCCTTGTGGCCCCAAGGAAAAGAAACCATCATCTTAAGAATGACTCTCAGACTTTGAAATCGAATGGAGGATGCCCTGCCAGTTTACTGAACTGTAGAGGATCCATGACTCATGTTTAACATCCCAATTTCTTCTTATGATATTGAAAATGTTTATCCTTTGTCTTTCCATTTGTGTATTGGAAGCAGTTAAATGGTTTTGTAAGATTCAGAGGTCTATAGCAGATGGGACTTTGCCTGAAGACAAACTGTATTTCTTTAAAATGATTTTGATATGATTTTGTACTTGGATTGTTACTGATTTAAGTTTTTTAAAATATTGTAATGTATTTTTGGAATTCAGAGGGTGGAATGTGGCAGTTTGATGTAATTATGAATTCCAAAAATATAATTGAATCATGCTTGTAAACTGATCTGTTAATCTGGGCATGATTAGGTTAGGACTAGGGCGTTGAGCCCCACCCCTTGGTGGGTGGGGAATTGAATATAAAAGGCAAGGCAAAGGACAGTTGAAGTAGTCTTTTGAGAAGCAGTTTTGATATTGGAATGAAGGCCCCAGGAGAAGAGAAGCAAGCTGTTTGCCTGATCATCTACAACTGACCTTGTGGAGGAAACAGGAGCCAGCTGACCTTGTGGAGGAAACAGGAGCCAGCTGACCTTGTGGAGGAAACAGGAGCTAAGCCCAGAGAGAAACACAGCCCCGGGAAGAGAGGAACCCCAGAAGCCTGAACCCTGGCAAACGCCGGCCACTGTCTTGCTCTAACACGTGGCAATGGACTGTGGTGAGAGAAGAAACTTAATGCTTTATGGCCTGGTATCTGTGGACTTCTACCCCAAATAAATACCCTTTATAAAGACCAACTCATTTTTGGTATTTCACATTAGCACCCCTTTGGCTGACTAATACAATCATCATTGTGTCTTCTATTTGGAAGGGTTTTTATTTCTCTTGCTGTAGAACACTGACCAGTACAGTAAACTCTCCTTTCAGCATTTCTTTCTTTTCCTTGACCTTTCTGTAGATATCTGTAAGGCTGGCCATGCTTATACGCTCTTTCTCTCACCTGGCGACCTCTAAGGATGCCTCAGTATCTATACCCCTTGTGAGCAGCACTCATCTTGTCAAGGATTTGGCATTTCTTTAATCAGTGCAGCCAGTGTGTCCACAAGCTGCCTTTCCCGTCTTCTATAAAGTCGACTCCTCAGAGAGTGCACTAATCTGAGTAGCCATAAGAGACTCACCAAGAAACAGATGGCAGATGTACACACCACCGGTTCCCACTGGAGACTGTGATGGACTGTGTGCTCTGAATTCATATCATCAGGTGGCAGCTCCATCACCCCCTCTCCCAACTTCCCGAGGATCAACCCTGAGGAAAGCTCCAGAGAAAGAAACAGCCCCTTCTTGGTCTTTTAGTCACCAGAGAGCCCTGCCCAGTAATCATGGATCCACCAATCACAGCAAATCCCAGAATTCCACCAGGAACCCAGCAGCAACTGACAGATTGAACAGATATCAGTGGGCTCTTCTAATGAGGGATTTAGTGGTTAACATATTCTTGTCTTCATTACTTTCAAATGATCTTCCTTCTTGTCTTTTTTAAAAATTTTTATTGATTAAATTTTGAGATATAGTGAAATATTCCCAAGTTACCTGAAAGATTTGCTGTTTTTTTAGCATTTATACTTACCCTTCCCAAGAAGTCCAACAGTAAGAATCATGACTTTTCACCCATATTTTACCTTTCTTTCAACACCCAATACCGTTACGTGCACTTCCATTTTTTTCTCTCCTATTGTGAATATCCTGCATCAGTTTGGTACTTCTGCTACAAAGGATGAACCAATATTATCCATTATCAATAACTAAAATTCATAGTTCACATTAGAGTTCTCTCTTTGTGTTGTAATGTTGTATGGGTTTTGAACAAAGTGGCATGACATGTATCAAACATTACACTATCATACAGAATTTATTGGCACTCTAAAAATACCCTGTGCTCCACCTACTAAATCCATGGAAATCAAAGATGAGTTTTAAGTTTTTCACATTTGAAATGCAGCTCAAAAGAAGTCTCATATTTTGGGAAATGTGAAAAATATCTGAAACTCAAATTTCAGTTCTCGATGGTATTTATTTTTATATTTAGAAAAAAGATCCTCTTCATACTAAAGGAGATAAAGGAAAATACAGAAAAAGAACTAAAGGATATGAAGAAAAAATGAATAAGCAATATGGGAATCTCTTGGTGAGATTTCACAAACAGAAATACTGGTCTTGATGAACTCAATAACTGAGATGAAAAATTCCCTGGATGGTGGCAACAACAGATTGGCGGTAGCAGAAGGAAAAATCAGTGATCTCAAAGACAGCACTACTAAAATGATTCACACTGAGAGCACAAAGAAAAAAGAATGTGTTAGTGGGTTATTGGAAGTGTAATTAACAGCAATGGATTATGGATGTGATTGTGGTTGAAAGGAGAAGTTTAGGTTCATGTATGTCACTAGAAGTAAAGCTAGAGGATAAAACATGGGACTGTATAACATAGTGCAGTCTGTTGTGGAGGATGACTGTGTTTAACAGTACAAAGATAAGAATGTTCTTCCATGACAGAGAACAAATATATATCAATATTAAAGGCTTAATAAGAAGGTAGTATACGGGAAGAAAAAAACAACTAATTAAAACTACGGATGACAGTAAACAAGACGAATGAAATATTCTTTCCTCAACTGTAAAAAAGGTACCATACTAATCATAAGTGTCAATAATAAGGAAGTGTAAGGGCTATGGGATTTTTCTTTTGGGAACAAAGAGAATTTTCTCAAATTGACTGTGGTGACAAATGCCCAACTCTATGATTCAACTGAGAGCCATTGATTATACTTTTGGAATGGATTGTATGGTTTGTGAATAAAATTTTCTTTTATAAATGGTTGCAAGAGAAATGGTTTAATAAATGTGAAAAGGTTGGAGTTTTCTAAAGAAGTCTATTATAGAAACACAAAGTATAGTTTCATCATCATTTTCTTTGTATTCAATTTCCCATATTAAATTTCTGGTCAAAATGCTAAATGAACCAATTTCTTGTAAAGGTCATAGATTATGGGTTATTATATTTAAATAAAGAATATTAATTCATATTTCTTTTATGTTTATAGAATGGCTATATTGACTTGAGAGGGTCTATTCTCTAAGCATTATAATGGACCTATTATATCAGCCCTTAATTAATTGAGGAAGCTGGGGGCCTGGAAATTGGATATGGAGCTTTTCACCTCTAATTCATTAAATCAAATCTAGCCCAAATTGGTAGTAAACAAGAATGATTACAACGGTGGCACTTTGGTGGCTTCTGTGTAGTATACTTAGGTCAAGTTGAAGTACATCAGGATAATTGCTGACAGAACATAGGATCATATCTATATTCACTTTGCATTTCTGTGGGTAGATGGAAACAGATGTAAGGCCCAGGAACTCATAAAGCCAAGTGACATGTCTTTATTAATGCAGAAAAATCTGGTCTACTCTGAGACTTTCCTAGGTATTTCATTCAGTTCAACTAGTTTACTTAAGGTTTTAGTAAGATGAGAACTGAGAATGTACTGATAAACAGTCTAGAGTCCAAATCTGAACAGGCCTGGGCAAGGGACTTAACTTGCTGATATTTCCTTATAATCTTGTCTCTGTGCTGATCATCAAGCTATTCTGTGTTCAATATTTGCAAACAGTGCTGAGTAGATAATAGAGTTATTATTAACATTGATCCATATTTCTTTAAATTTTCACATAGGTTTTAACATTAAGAGATAACTATTCACAGGATGGAAGACTATTGCCATAGATATTTTCCTTAATGGTTTTCTTTCTTTTTTAATTCAGGAGCTTCTACTGAATATAATGTTTTCAACTTACTATTCCTTTCTTGTAAACTTGTTGCTAACACTATTTGTTGCAAGAAAAATTTGGATCTCTTCTTAATGTGTGATAAAATTGATTGCAATCTTACTGAACAAGTAATCATCAATATCATTTTATTTCTCTAGAGAGGTAACTTTGATTAGTGATTTGCAAGCAGTTAGAGAAGCATTTTTTTTTAAATTTCTCAACTATCATGATCAATAAATTTGTGAAATACAATAAAAATGAAATATCTGAAAAATAAACACATGCAAAAAAAAAAAAAAAAACAGAGCCTAAGAGACCTGTGGAGCATCATCAAGTGTAACAATATGTGGATTATGGGAGCAACAGAAGAGAAGAAAGAGAGAAAGGGGAAGAAGGAATATCAAAAGAAATAATGGCAGAAAACTTCCCAAATTTGTTGAAAGACATTAACATGCACATTCAAGAAGTACCCCCACCCCCAAAAAGAAATAAACAGGACAAATTTTAAGAGAACCAAGCCCAGGCAAAGAAGAGATTCCCGAAAGCAACAAGAGAAAATCAATGTGTTATATATAGGGGATTCCCAATAAACATAAGAGCTCATTCTCATAAGAAACCATTGAGGAAAGAATGCAGTAGTATTAAATATTTGAAGTGAAGAAAATGCGAATATTCTCGCCATCCTGATTTTGTGATAATCAGTTTAGTCTAAGCATTCGCTATATTAGAAACCATGCATGTGTCCCCAGACCTAGTTTTTCTCCCTAGATCTGGTTTTTAGAATGCTGGTGAAAAACAGCCTGATTTATTATATGACCATCCTGTATGGGAAATGACTGTAATTGTAGGTTCTTTGGTCAACCTTAAGAGATATAGCAGGGGAACAGATGTGGCTTAAATGGTTGAGCATCAACTCCCATATGGAGGGACCTGGGTTTGATCCCCAGGACCTCCTGATAAAATTTTAAATAAAGAAAAACATAGAAAGTGTGTGGGCCACGAGGCCCCATGTGCAGGTGAGACCCCAGGCCCCATGCATAGGTGAACTTTCAGGCCCCAAGAGACATGCAACAAGATGATGACATAACAGGAGAGTGACACAAGGGAGAGCCAAGATGAGACGCACCAAAAAAACAGGAAAAATGTGGCACAGGTGGTAGGACACCTCTTTCCCACATCAGAGTTTCTGAGGATCGAATCCCAGTGAAGACAGGAGGAGAAGAATGAGAAGAGAGGGCAGGAAATAGATACAGAGATTTGCCCAGTAAATGAAGACAAAAACAGCAAAAATGGATGGGGGTGGGGAGGGAAATTGATAAAAGGAAATAATTTTTTTTTAAAAAGTATAGGGGAGTAAGATATGGACTATAGTTAGTAGTGATATTTTGACAATGCTCTTTCATAGTTTATTAACAAATGTTACACTACAATGCAAAGTATTTGTGGTGGGGTGATGTGTAGGAGCCCTGTATGATATTATGCATGCTTGTTTTGTAAGTACACAAGGTTTACAGAACACTTGGTTTGTGTATGTTCACGTATGAATGATATACTTCAATAAATTGGTTTAAAAGAAATCAATAAATAAAGTTATCAAAGAAAACAATTGCCAAACAAGAGTTTTGTATCCAACAAGACTATCTTTCAAATATTAAGGAGGGATTAGGTCATTCCCAGATAAACAAAAACTGAGGGAGTTCATTAACACTAGATGTGCCCTATGAGCAATGCTAAAGGCAGTTCTTCATACCGAAAGGAAAGGATATTAGACAGTGGATAGAAGTGGCATAAAGAAATAATGGCCTCCATTAATATATGGGTAACATAAATGCAAGTTGGTATGTGACTCCACTTTTTACTTTTTACAGGTTCTAAAATGCAAAATGCATAAAGAACAGTGAAAAGCCTATGACTTTGAACTTGCAATATACAAGGAATAATTTGTAACAAGGAAAATAAAAGAAGGGGAGATGGAAGGGTATAGGATCAGTGTATGTCCATGCTATTGAAGTTAGTTCATATGAAATCAAAATCATGAAATCAAACATGCCTTGGTCTCTCTATACCCCTTGTGAGCAGCACTCACGTGGTCAAGGAGATGACATTTCCCTTTAAATCAGAGCAGCCAGTGTGTCTGCAAGCTGCTTTTCCTGTCTTCAATAAAGTCACCTGCTTAGAGACTGCAGTAATCTGAGTAGCAATAAGAGACTCACCAACAAACAGATGGCAGGTGTACACACCCCTATTTCCCCATGGAAGCTGAGAGCTACACAGGAGGATAAAGCCCTTTATGGCCCTAAAGTCACAAAATGATACTGCCCAGTAACCACGGAACGACCAATCACACCAAATTCCAGAATTCCTAGACTGGAACCTAGCAGCAACTGATAACTTTAACGGACAACAGCAGGTCTCGGGGCATCTGCAAAATCCGATCCTTTCTCTCCATCCCCACCTCTGCTGCCACTGCCCTGCTCTGGCCATCACCATCCTCAGCCTAGAATCGCCATCATCGTTGCCACCAGTACACCCTGCCTACCGTTTGACACACAACACAGCCAGTACCCCTTAAAATAAAAGTCATTAGTGACAGCGACCCTCAATGTCTGGCTCATGGTAGCCTTAACCCAGGCTCCCTTTGTTCGCCACTTCCTGCCTGGCACACTCTAGTATCTGCCTGGTCTTCGCACCCCCAACACCCAGGCCCGTTTTAGGGACATCACCTCTTCTTTCCCTTCATCCACCAATGCTATTCCACAGGGGCCACCACCGCTTAGATGACCCTCCCTGGGGGCCTCCCAGAGCTCTCCTCCCAAGAGAGACTCCTTCCAATGCCCGTCACTCCTGCCCTTCCTGATTATTCTTGGTATCACCCTTTTCCTCTCCTGAAAAGATATATATTGTATTTAATTTTCTTTTCTCTGATCTGCCTTTCCCCTCTCAAACACCACTTTCTAGAGGATCGAGACTTACTTTCTCCTCTTCACTGCTCAAACTTCAGGCCCAATCCCAGTTATATTCAACTGTGAATATAACAAATCAAAGAATTGACTTCTTTGAGTGTCAATTGCATTTTCATGACACTTTCCCAGGCATTTCTCTCCTTTGTGTCTCCCCATTTGCTCAAACTGTAACAGGCCGCTTCCCTTTTCCTGCCATTAATAGCCTCATTTGTACTCATTGTATGTCATAGGAACGTAGTTTGCAATTGACTAGACTTATACTTGGGATACTGAATTTCCCTGGGGACAGAAATGTGACTGAGTCCTGTGCCGTTCTTCGGTGGGTAAGCGACAGTGTGGAGGGGTGTGCCATGCAGGTTTTCCCCATTTTCCACTGGGTTCTTTCTTCTTGCTCAGAAAATTCATATTGCAACATGCTTGCAATGGAAGAAGCACATTACCATAAAAATTTATCATTGAAAAAAAAAAACAGCCATTATCTTCTTATAAAGTTAAAATTGTCACCCCCTAAATATACAACATATTTTCCTCCTAAATGGATATATCGCTTTTTAAAATTTTTTCAATGGATACATTTTTAGATTAGGAAAAAAATGTTACTTTGACTTGTAACTTAAGTTTTGGGAATACCCTCTCATTCTGTTAAGTAAGTTTTGCTAAGCATGACACGTATGTTCTACATTATCTTTTTATGCTAGATACAGGACATGTTGAATTCCATCAAAGTTCAGAAAAGTATGTGGTTCAAAATATAAACCATAATGTAAACCATTGACCATGGTTGGTAGCTATGCTTCAATATTTGTACATCTGTACTAACAAACTTGCCATCCATATATAAAAAGCTATTAATAAGGGAATGGGTAAAGGGGAAAGATGTTGGGTATATAGGAGTCCCCTGTATTCAGTATATGACTTCTCTGTAAAGTCCTAAATCTTCTTTGAGTACAAAATGAAAGAAGACAGTGGGGCAGAAAAAAAAAAAAATGTCAGTATACATGTAGGACAATAGGCCTTACACTGAAGAAAGGCAAAAGTTCAAAACTAATAGTTTTAATATTTTTCATTATTTATTAACCCAATTTTTATTTTTTATTCATTTTTATTGTTTTAAATTGTTTTGTATCTTATTTATTTTTTTTAAAACTAACGTTATTATTTCATTTATTAATTAAATGTATTTTGCTATTTTTATTGGCTTCATATTGGAAGAAGTTTTGGATCACAGAAGGTCTACAACTGTGGAAGGGGAAGATGATTGGTACGGGGTGGATTTTATGTGGGATACATGAGAGAAAGCTCACCTGAACAAACATATAATGCATAGAAATATGTTCAA
>JAKSZT010053947.1:128284-188875 GCA_026826555.1 Tolypeutes matacus | reverse complement strand
AAGGCTAAGAGACTTCAAAGTGAGTCTGGAAGTTATTCCAGAAGTTATGATATTGCACGTCTTAGCAAGATCTCTTTGAAAGCAGACGTAGATACTAATCCAAATAGCCGGGATCATGTGGGTCTGGACACATCCAGACACAAGAGACCAGGCACAAGACATCCAGACACAAGAGACCAGGCAGATAGCTCAGGAGTTTGGTGTGACCGAGTTGGGCTCAGTTGTGTTGCCCAGCACTAGGCTCTTCTGTCCTTCTGTCTACTACTAATTAGTACTAGAGTTGGTATGTGTACATCAAAGACACAAAAATCTTTGAGCTATCCATATTCCAGCTGGGCCCTGAATCTCAACTGAGTTGCATCACCTATTCTCCAGTTCAATGGTCTAACCCAGAACAACTAACAAGGAGGTGATGATGGACAACTACCATAAGGAGGAACCGAGAGATTCTACAACAACAAGCAAGAGCATCCATTCTTGGCCCAATGGGAACGAAGCTCCCTCTCAATTAATGTTGGAAGAGACACCAGCAGCCCCAAATCCTCAGGATTGGGGAATGAATTATGGACTAAGGTAGACTTACAATAAATATATTGTTATTCTAACAATGGAAGAAATTATGTCATTGATATGGAGGCAGTGGCCAATGAAGTTTCTGAGGTCAGGGAGAGGCAAAAGCACAGGTTATCTGGGGACATTTTCAGGACGTGGGAATCTTCCTGAATCTTCCTGAATGACAGTTCAATAAGAGATGCAGGCCATTATATATCATTATATATATAACTTACGGATTTGCATGGTAGAGAGTGTGAAAACTACAATGTAAATTTTAATTCACTTTAGTGGCAATGCTCCAAAATGTGTTCATGAATTGCAATGAATGTACCTCACTAATGAAGGATGTTGTTAATGTGCGTAAATGTGGGAGTTGTAGGGAGCAGGTCAAAGGGTAATCCCCTATATACTTTATGTGACATTGGTGTAATCTAAGTATCTTTAATATATTTTTTTCATTAAAATTTATAAATAAATACAATAAAATGCATTTCAGTTTTCTGTTTAAGGTGACAGGTACTTTTTGTAATCTAGGTTGATGATGGTGCAATACTGTGAGATCTATTTTATCAGGAAATTGTGTAATGCAAAAAAAATGTTTTCCTATTCACTTTTTAAAGAATTTTATTGTTATACTTCATATAATGTCTAATTACAATAAAACAAGGCAAATAGAGTAATCATAGAGATAAAATCACTCGTGAAGTTAGTATATAAGTAATCAAAATTATCTTTAGAAATAAAGGTAGAACCTTTACATTTGATTAAAAGTATACTCTCTGGAAATTAGAAAGAATTTTTTCTATGCAGTGAGATAATTCAGAGGCCTAAAGAGAAAGAAAAAGCCACATATACAGGGTTTTCCTGAGAAGGGTAAGCCTGTAAATTTCAAACAGGAATTGACTATGTAAAATCTTCCTAATGTGTCCTGCCTTTAAAGTCCAGGTAACGTTGGGCTCTCCCCAATCCACTGGCCTCAATGACACTCAGATGGAGGGCAGAGTATTTGACATCACTTGGCAACTGGGGAGGACTGAGTGGCGAGAAGAGTGCAGCACAGATTAAATCCCCTGCCCACACTAAAGGGAGGGACACTGCCCATAGGGTTGGAGCCACACACAAGATTGGGGAAAATACCTTGTGCTGTGGTGGTTCTCAGAACCTAATCAAGTATCACCAGTGTTTTTCCCATCTTCCTCATTGTGTCTTCTATTTGGAAGGTTTTGTATTTCTCTTGCTGTAGTTCACTGACCAGTACAGTAAACTTTCCTTTCAGCTTTCTTTTTTTCCTTGGCCTTTTTGTAGATATCTGTAAGACTGGAGACGCTTAAATGCTCTTCTCTTGCCTGGTGACCTCTAAGGTTGCCTCAGTATCTCTATACCCCTTGTGAGCAGCACTCCTCTTGTCAACGAGTTGGCATTTGTCTTTAATCAGTGCAGACAGGATGTCCACAAGCCGCCTTTCCTGTCTTCTATATTGTCGACTTCTGAGAGACTGCACTAATCTGAGTAGCCATAAGAGACTCACCAAGAAACCGATGGAAGGTGTATACACCACTGGTTCCCACTGGAGACTGTGATTGACTGTGTGCTCAGAATTCATATCATCAGGCAGCAGCTCCATTACCCCCTCTCCAAACTTCCCGAGGATCAGCCCTAAGGAAAGCTCCACAGAATGACACAGCCCCTTTGTGTCCCTGTGGTCACCAGAGAGCCCTGCCCAGTAACCATGGATCCACCAATCCCAGCAAATCCCAGAATTACACCAGGAACCCAGCAGCAACTTACAGTTTGAATAGATATTCAAGAGCTCTTCTAATGAGGGATTTAGTGGTTAACATATTCTTGTCTTCATTACTTTCAAATGATCTTCCTTCTTGTCTTTTTTAAAAATTTTTATTGATTAAATTTTGAGATATAGTGAAATATTCCAAAGTTACCTGAAAGATTTGCTGTGTTTTTTGAGTTTATACTTCCCCTTCCCAAGGTGTCCAACAGTAAGAATCATGACTTTTCACACATATTTTACCTTTTTTCAATACCCAATACTGTTATGTGCACTTCTATTTTTTCACCCCTATTGTGAACATCCTGCATCAGTTTGGTACTTCTGTTACAAAGGATGACCCAATATTATCCATTATTATTAACTAAAATTCATAGTTCACATTAGAGTTATCACTTTGTGTTGTAAAGTTCTATGGGTTTTGACCAAAGTGGCATGCCATGTATCAAACATTACACTATCATAGAAAATTTATTGGTGCTTTAAAAATAACCTGTGCTCTACCCACTAAATCCCTGAAAATCAAAGATGAGATTTAAGTTTTTCACAATTGAAAAGCAGCTCAAAAGAAGTCTAGTATTTTGGGAAATGTGAAAAATACCTGAAACTCAAATTTCAGTTTTCAATGGTATTTATTTTTATATTTAGAAAAATGATCCTCATCATACTAAAGGAGATAAAGGAAAATACAGAGAAAGAACTAAAGGATATGAAGCAAAAAATGAATGAGAAATATGGGAATCCCTTGGTGAGATTTCACAAACAGAAATCCTGGTCTTGATAAACTCAATAACTGAGATGAAAAATTACCTGGATGGTGGCAACAACAGATAGAAGGTAGCAGAAGAAAAATCAGTGATCACAAAGACAACACTACTGAAATGATTCAAGTTGAAGAGCAGAAAGAAAAATGAATGTGGTAGTGGGTTATTGGAAGTGTAATTAACAGCAATGAATTATGGATGTGATTGTGGTTGAAGTTTAGGTTCATGTATGTCATTAAAAGTAAAGCTAGAGGATAAAATATGGGATTGTATAACATGGGGAAGTCTGTTGTGGAGGATGACTGTGTTTAACTGTACAAAGATAAGAATGTTCTTCCATGAAAGAGAACAAATAGATATCAATATTAAAGGCTTAATAAGAGAGGGTAGTATATGGGAAGAAAAAACAGCTAATAAAACTGTGGATGACAGTTAATAAGAAGAATGTAATATATTTTCCTCAATAGTAACAATGGTACCATACCAATGCTAAGTGTCAATAATAAGGAAGTGTAAGGGCTATGGGATTTTTCTTTTTAGAACAAGAGAATGTTCTCAAATTGACTGTGGTGATGAATGCACAACTCTATGATAAACCTGAGAGCCATTGATTGCACACTTTGAATGAATTGTATGGTTTGTTAATAAAACTGTCCTTAAAAAATAAAGTTCTTTCCAAGGTTGCAGCATAAATGGTATAATAAATGTGAAAAGGTTTAATTTCTCCAAATAAGTCTATTATAGAACATCAAAATATACTTTGATCATCATTTTGATTGTGTTCAAGTTTCCTATAATAAAATTCTGGTTGAAATGCTAAGTGAACTGATTTTCTAAAAGGCCTTAAATTATTGGTTATTCCATTTAAATAAAGAATATTTATTGATATAGCATTTATGTTTATAGAGTAGCTATATTGATTTGATCTGGTATATTCTCTTATCATTGTAATGGACCTATTATATCAGTCTTTAATTAATTGAGGGAGCAGTGGGCCTGATAATTGGATATGGAGCTTTTCACATCTAAATCACTAAATCAAACATAGACCAAACTGGTAGTAACCAAGAATGATTACAGATAGAAGATAAAACATGGAACTCTTTGATGGCTTCCGTGAAGTTTATTAAGGTCACATGGAAGTACATTGGGATTATTGCTGACAGAACATGGGCTCATAAATGTAGTCACGATTGCCTTTCTATAGGGAGATGGAAACAGATGTAAGGCCCAGGGACTGATAAAGCCAAGAGACATCTCTTTATTATTGCAGAAAGATCTGTTCTACTCTGAGACTATCCTAGATTTTTCAATTAGTTAAATTACTTACTTAAGGTTTTAGTAAGATGAGAAATGAGAATGTATTGATAAACAGTCTAGAGACAAAATCTAAACAGGCCTGGGGAAGGGGCTTAACTTCCTAACATTTCCTTATGATCTTGTCTCTGTGCTGCTTATCATGCTGTTCTCTGTTCAATAATTGCAAAGCAGTGCTATGGAGAGAGTAGGGCTACTTTTTACACTGAATGATAGTTCTCTATACTTTCACATAGACTTTAATATTAACAGAAAACTAATTGCAGGATGGAAAATATTTACCAAAGATATTTTCCCCAATTTTTTTTTTAAATTCAGGAGCTTTAGTTGAATATAATATTTTCAACTTACTATTCCTTTTTTCATAAACTCCTTGCTAACACTATTTGGTGCAAAATAAATTTGGATCTGCTCTTAATGTTTGAAAAATTGATACTTTGCAATCTTTTTAAAGAAGTAAGCATCACTATCATTTCATTTCTAGAGAAGGTAACTTAGATTACGGTTTTGCAAACATTTAAATTACCATATTTTAAAATTTCACAATTATCATGATCAATAAATATGTGAAATACAAAAAAAAGGAAATACCTGAAAATAAACACATTAAAAATACTCACAGAGCCTAAGAGACCTGTGGGCCATCATTTAGTATAACAATATATGCATTATGCATTATGGGAGCAACAGAAGAGAAGAAAGAGATATAGAGGAAGAAGGAATATTAAAAGAAATAATGGCAGAAAATGTCTCAAATTTATTGAAACACATGAATATGCACATTCAAGAAACAACACCCCCTCTCAAAAAAAAAAAAAAGCCAAACAAGATAAACTTTAAGAGAACCATGCCCACACACAGAAGATTTCCCACAACCACAAGAGAAAATGAATGCCTTATATACAGGGTGTCCCAATAAGCGTTAAGAGCTGATTTCTCATGAGAAAACATTTAGGATAAAAGTAGTAGTATTAAATATTTAAAGTGATGAAAGAAACAATTGCCAATGAAGAATTTTATATTGAACAAGACCATCTTTCAAAAATGAGGGAGAGATTAGGTCATTCCCAGATAAACAAATGCTGAGGGAGTTCATTAACACTAGATCTGCCCTACAATCAATGCTAAAGGTAATTCTTCACACAGAAAAGAAAGGACATTAGACAGTGATAGAAGTGACATAAAGAAATAAAGCCGTCCGTTAATATACGGGTAACATAAATGCAAGTAAAATTCTGTTATATTTCTTTTGGTATGTGACTCCACTTTATGCTTTTTACAGGTTCTAAAATGCAAAATGCATAAACAACAGTGAAAATCCTATGATTTTGAACTTACAATATATAAGGATATAATTTGTACAAGTAAAATAAAAGAAGGGAAGATGGAAGGGTATAGGATCAGTGTATGTCCATGTTATTGAAGTTAAGTTCATTTAAATCAAATATGACTGTCATAGATTTGGGGAATTACATTTTAACCTCATGGGAATCTCAAAGAAAATATAGTAATAATATACACAAATGAAACAATAAGAGATACAAAACAGTACGCTGAAAAAATCAAATATGAATGTGGGCATTAATGGAAGTCTTGAAGGACAAAAAACGTATAAATCATACAAAGACCATGTAGCAAAATGGCAGAAGAAAGTCCTGTACTATGATTTGTGATTTTAATTGTAAATGGATTAAAGTCTCCAGTGGAAAGACAGAGTTCTACAGAATGGATTTAAAAAAGTAGAAGAAGAAGAAGCATAGTCCAACCACATGCTGTTTACAAAAGACTCACCTTAAATTCAAAGATGCAAGTAGGCTGAACGTGAAAGGATGTAAAAATATACCATGAAAATAGTAAACAAAAGAGAGCTGGGGTACCTATACTATTAGATAAAGCAAATTTTGATCAAAAATTGTTATAAGGAACATAGAATGTCACTATACACTGAAAAAGGGGACAGTTCAAAAAGAAGACTTCACAATTTTATATGCATCCAATGGTGAGCCCCAAAATAAAAGAAGTAAATATTGACATATTTAAAAGGAAATATATATAGTTCTAGAATAATAGTATAAGACTTCAATATACCACTTACAATAATGGCTAGGACAATTTAGAAGACCAAAAAAGAAATAAAAGATTGAATAATACTCTAAACCATCTAGACCTAATAGATACATACAGAACATTTCACCCAACAGCAGCAGAATACACATTTTTCTCTGGTGTACATGGATCTTTCTCCCAGATCAATCATATGTTAGGTCATAAAACAAACAGCAATCAATTTTAAAATGTGTAAGTCATACAAAGTATCTTCTCCAACCACAATGGAAGGAAGCAAGGAATCAATAAAAGAGGGAAAACTGAAAAATTCACAAATATGTGAAAATTTAGCAATGCACTCTTAAGCAACCAGTGAGTCAAAGAAGATCAAAGAAAATTTAGTAAATATCCTCAGGCAAATGAAACCAAAAACACAACGTATCTAAACTCACGGGAGGCAGCAAGGGCTGTACTGAGAGAGAGAGTTAAAACTCCTAATGTTTGCTGTAAAAATGATCTCAAACCAGAGATCTAACTTTCTAACTGAAGGATCTAGGAAAAGAAGAGGAAATTAAATCCTAAGCAAGCAGAAGGAAGGAAATAAAAAAGACTAGAGTAGAGCTAAATGAGATCGAGATTTAAAACAGAGAGAGACTCAACAAAACCAAAAGTCTTTACTAGACTGACAAAAACAGAGAACACAAATAACTAAAATAAGAAATGATAGGGGATATTACAACAAAACCTAGAGAAATAAAAAGGATTATAAAGGATACTATGAAAAACTGTACACCAACAAATCAGATACCCTACATGAAATGAATGAGGTCCTAGAAACAGGCAAACCACCTACACTGACTCAAGAATAAAAAGAAGATCTCAGCAGAACAATAACTAGTAAAGAGATTGAATCAGTAATCAAAAACCTACCAACATCCATATTCAGTAGTAATCTTTTGATGATGTTCTTTCATAATCTGTAACAATGTTCTACAACAATGCAAAGTGTAGGTGGAAGAATGTATGGAAATTGGGTACATTATGCATGACTGCTTTGTAAGCTCACAACTTCGCTAATAATATATATATATATTTTTAAAAGGACAAAGAATTTTTTAAAAATCTGCCAAAGAAGAAAAGCCCAGGACCAGATGGTTTCGCTGGTGAATTTTACCACACATTCCGAGTAGAATTAACTCCAATCCGGCTCACACACTGCCAAAAAATTGAAAATGTTTGAATACTCCCTAAATTCTTCTCTGAGACCAACATCACCCAAATATCAAATTTAGATTAAAAAAAAAAAAAGCATAAGAGAAAAGTACAGACCAATATCCCTTATCAATAAAAACACAAAACCTCAAAAAAATACTAAAAAACCGAATCCAACAGAACATCAAAAGAATTATACACTATGATCGAGTGGGACTTATCCCAGGTATGAAACAATAGTTCAACGTAAGAAAATAAATTAATGTAATACACCACATTAATAGAATTAAGGGAAAAAATTATCATCTAATTCATGCAGAAAAGGCTTTTGACAAAATCCAGCACCCTTTCTTCATATAAACACTTAGAAACCTAGGAATAGAAGGATATTTCTTCAACATGACAAGGGGCTTGTATGACAAACACACAGCTAACATCATACTCAAGGGTGAAAGACTGATAGCAGTCCCTCTAAGATCAGGAATAAGACAAGGATGCCTACTGTCACCACTGTTAATCACTATTGTACTTTAAGCTTTCGCTAGAGCGCTAAGGCAAAAAAAGAAATAAAATGTACCCAAGTTGGATAAGAAGAAGTAAAGCTTTCCCTGTTTGTAGATGGCATGATCTTATAACCAGAAAATCCTCAAAAATCCACAAAAAAAGCTTGTAGAGCTAGTAAATCATTTCAGCAAACTGGCAGGGTACTAGAACAACATGCAAAATCAGTAGTTTCTTACTCTATTAATGAACCATCTGAAGAGGATATCAAGATGTCAAGTCTACCCAAAGCAGTTTACAGATTCAATGCAACCCCAATCAAAATTGTAACAGGCTTCACAACAGACATGGAAAAGCCAATTCTCAAATTTATATGGAAAGTTAAGGGAACCTGAAGAGCGAAATCCATATTTAAAAGACAACAAAGAAGTTGGAGGACTCACACTTCCCAACTTTAAAACTTATTACAAAGCTACATTAATCACAGCAGCATGGTACTGGCACAAAAACAGACAAATAAACCAATGGAATCTAACAGAGAGTTGAAAAATAAACACTCCCTGGGCCACACTTGTGGGAGATGTTTGTGTGGGATATGGTGGGAGGTGTGGGAGGTGGGCAACATGGGAATCCCAGTGGGTTCCGTGTAATATTTTGGGTAATCTAAGCACCTCTTAAAATATATGTATATATATATATAAATAACATTTTTGTAAGCAAATACACATATATGCATATATATTTATATATCATTTTGCAAATGTTTGTATGTATTGTGAGAATTTTGATTTTTACCCACAATAAAAATAAATTAAAAAATAAAAAATAAAAAAAATAAACACTCCCATCCACAGCCAATTGATATTTGACAAGGGTATCAAGTCCACTAAATTGGGAAATAAAAGTCACTTCAACAAATGGTGATGGGAATTCGGGATATCTCTATGCAAAAGAACGAGTATGGTCCCATTTATTTGAATCTATAATTAGTAATATACTACTTAAATATATGTCCCAGAGACTTAAATTCTCAGGCCCTTCATATATCAGTTGGGTTCTGGACTCATGAGATGTAACAACTACACTCCAGTTCACTGAACTCTCCCAGGACAACTAACAAAAGGATGAAGATGGACAATGCCCATCCCGAAAAAAACAGAGAGTATCTAGGACTGCAAGCAAGACATTTGCATCAATTTCCCCCATAAAATCTAATGTCCCTCTCAATCAGAAAAAGAGGAAGCATCACCATCCTAAAACCCACAAGATTGAGGATTGAACAAAAATAAGGGGAATATGCAACTATGGACTAAAATAGACATTATTATTCTAGCAATTGAAGAACTTGTAACATTGATATAAAGGCAGTGGTCACCTGAGGCTCTGAGGGGAGGGACAGGATTGAACATGTAACATGGGGCATTTTGGAGACATTGGAATTGTCCTGCAAGATATTGCAATAATGGATACATGCCATTATACATTTTGTCAAACGTGTAAAATTGAGTGGTGCAAAGTATAAACTATAATGTAAACTATAGACCATGGTTACTAGTAATGCTTCAATATGTGTTCATCAATTGTAACAAATGTACCACACTAATGAAAGATGTTGTTAATGGGGAAAAGTGTGGAAGTGGGGGAGGTGATGTATATGGGAATCCCCTATATTTTCGATGTAACATTTCTGTAATCTAAATCTTCCTTAATAAAATGAAATAAAATAGAAATAAAATAAAACAAAAGAGAACGATGTGGACTCCTATCTTATCCCATATTCAAAATTAAGTCAAAATGTAAAAAAGATCTATGTATAAAAGCCAAAATTATAAAACTCCCAGAAAAAAACATAGGGATGCAAGTTCAGGACCTTGTCTTAAGCAATAATTTCTTAGACTTTACACAAAGAGCATCAACAATAAAAGAAAACATAGACACATGGGTCTTCATCAAAGTTAAAAACTCTGTGCATCAAAGGACTTCATCATGAAAGTAAAAAGACAATCTAAAGAATTGGGGGAATATGTTCAGAAATCATATTTCCAATAAAGTTTTAACAACAAGAATATATAAAGAAATCCTACAACTTAATAACATAAAGACAAACAACACAGTTTTAAAATGTGCAAAACGTTTGAATAGACATCTCTCCAGAGAAGATATACAAATGACCAAAAGCACATGTGAAAATGCTCAACATCATTAGACACTGGGAATATGCAAATCAAAACCTCAGTGAGATACCATTTCACAACCCCTAGAATGACTACTGTTTCAGAAAAATGGGAAACTACAAGTTTTGCAGAGGATGTGGAAAAATAGGAACACTCATTCATTTCTGGTGGAAATGTGAAATGATGTAGCTGCCATGGAAAACAGTTTGGAGGTTCCTCAGACAGGTGAGTGTAAAATTACCATATAACCCCACAATCCCACCTCTAGGTCTATATCTGTAATTTTTTTTTCTATATATTTATTTTCTTCTAACTGCACTCCCACCCCCAACACTCATTGTCCCATGCTCGCTGTCTGCTCTCTGTGTGTTCCTCTGTGTCCACTTATCTTCTCTTCAGGCAGCATTGGGAACTGATCCTGGGATGTTCCAGAGTGGAGGGAGGCTGCTCAATCTCCTGCACCACCCGAGCTCTCTGTTGTGATGTGTTGTCCCATGGACTCTCCTCTGTGTCTCCATTCGTTGTGCCATCCTACTGCACCAGCTGTCTATGCAGGCTAGAATTCCTGTGCAGGCCAATATGGATTCACCAGGAGGCCCCAGTTATTGAACCCTGGACCTCCCATACAGTACAAAGGAGCCCAATTTCTTGAGCCACGTCTACTTCCCTTATATCTCTCTTATTTTGTCAAAGGCTGACAAAGCAAAAATACCAGAAAAGTGGTGGCTTTTATAATAGGAATGTTATTTGCAAAAAATCTTACAGTTCTCAGGTCATGAAATGTCCAAATCAAGGCACCATCAGAGATGCTTTGCCACCGAAGTCAGCTACTGGTGATCCGGGCAACCTGCCACATGGTGAGGCAAACTGGCAGCCAATCTTGCCAAGGTCACTGCCTTCCCTTCCAGGATCACTGTCTTCTGGCGCTCAGCTTTGGTTAGTTAGGCATATGGCTTGTCTCTTTCCTGGCCTCCTCTCTCAGCCTCAACTGCTGCAGTTTCTCCCTGAGCCCAACTGTAACAATCAGGCATATAGCTCATAACTTCAGGATTGGGCTTCTCTATGGTTCAGCTTCTTGCAGGCTTAGTGCCTCGGCTTCAGCTGCTAGCAACCCTTGAGTCCTCTCTCTCACATGTCCATGTCAAAATTGCAGAGCTCCCTTCTCTGTGTGTCTTCTTTCTCTCTGCCTCCATTTATATAAGGATCCAGTAAGAGGGCAGAGACCTAACCTGAGTCACAACTCACTGACATCATCCAACCAAAAGCAATCAGATTTGGGAGCAGACGTAGCTCAAGTGGTTGAGTGCCTGCTTCCCAAGTATGAGGTCCTGGATTATAATCCCTGGTACCTTTAAAAAAAAAAAATAGAATCTAAGTAATTGATATAATCAAATTCCCTTACAAAATCTAAAGCAATCAAAGGATCTCACACTCCCAGGAAGGGATTACTTAAAAAAATATAACCTTTTCTGGAAGGGATTCATCAAATTAAAACTGAAATTGTGGGGGGCGGATGTGGCTCAAATGGTTGGGCGTCCGTCTGCCACATGGAGGGACCTGGGCTCGATCCCCAGGACCTCCCAGTAAAATAAAAAAATATATATATATATATATAGAAGGTGCATGGACTGCCAGGCTCTGTGTGCCAGTGAGCCGCTAGGCCCCGGGAGCCATGCAGCAAGATGATGACGTAACAGGAGAGAGATGCAGGGGAAAGACAAGACAAGATGCTCTGAAAGCTCTGAAAACCAGGAACCGAGGTGGGGCAGGTGGCAGAGCACCTCTCTCCTACATCAGAGGTCTTCAGGATCGAATCCTGGTGAAGACTGGAGGAGAAGGATGAGAAGAGATGGCAGGAAACAGACACAGGGAATTGCCCAGCGAATGGACACAAAATAGCAAATGGGGAAGGGGAGGGGGGTTAAAGTGGATAAAGTAAATAAATAAATCTTTAAAAAAAAAGAAAAACAAAAACTGAAATTGTCACATTACCCAAAAGAATTGAAACCAGGAAATTGCACAGATATTTACAGATATTTTCACCAATATTCATAGAAGCATTATTCTTGCCAAAAAAAATGGAAGAACAGAGGAATGGATAAACAAAGTGTGGTGAAATAGTCTTCATCTGTGAAGATAACATGAGACAACATGAAGAATCTTGAAATAAGCCAGACACAAAAGGACATATGTATGATCTCATTGATATGAAATAATTGGAATAAGCAAACTCATACTCAGAAACTAGAATAAAGTTTACAGGTGCCAGGGTAGGGATAAGGAAGTGGGAATTAATGCTTAATTGCAGAGATCATGAAGGTGATTTTATCCCTCAATGGTGACTGCTCCTCTAAAATGAATTTGCTCTACACAACCATTTCTTTTCTTTTTTTTTTTTTTCTTTTATTAAAGGAAGCTTTAGATTACATAAATATTACATCAAAAAATGAGGGTAGAGAGGAATATAGGGTTTTACACACACACCCCTCCCTCCTCTTTCCACAGTTTCTCCCTTTAGCAACATACCTCATTAGTGTCAGAACCATCTCTTTTTACATTTTCAGGTTACCTCTCTCTAATAACAGTTCCACTGTTGCTGGCCCAAAGTTGCAGCACCAGAGCCCTTGAGATTCTCTTACACCCTCAACCCCAACCTTTGTAATCAGTCCTTTGTAAATACACATTCCTTTAGTTGTCTTTTTTTGAGTGAACAATCTGTTTTCCTTAGGAATTTGATAAAGTATATGATACTGAAATAAGTTACTTAAACTTTATGAGCATGTATTCTCACACTGCTCTTCAGATTATTCTGCTGATGAAAAGTGATGCTTTAAATAGAGTGTTTGAAAGAGTAAACACTCAAAAATATCATCATGATGGTTATTTTATTGTAAGCATGCAGTTCACTGTGTGCAATAGAAAACTCAACTAGAAGTGACATAACTAAAATGAATGCTTAACATCCATTAAAAGAAATACAAAACCTACTTTTGGTTTTATTTTGTTGATTTTTTGTGTGTGTGTTTTCCTTTAATCCTTTTTTAGGGTAATCATAGTAGGCCAGGCCGCTGGGCAGGACACAGCTACCTCTCTCCTGGCATCTTTTTAATACCAGACACCCAGTGGCTCAGCCCCTGAGCAGCTAGAATGAAATAAAGTAAGAACATAAAATAAATTTAGAAAAAATTTTAAATGGAAAAAAATAAAAGCATAAAAAACACAGCAAATTTCTTGATTGAAATTGAAATTTCCTTGTATTTTAGAAATAAAAACAATAAGAAATACCAAAGAAGATGTTTCAGGGTTGTTTAATTCAGGTGCTTGACACCATCATCTAAGACCTAAGTTTGTTCTGTCTTCTCAACCCTAAAAGGCATGCTGCCTGATATCTGGACACATATTGGAGGAAAAGGGAAAAAATTAATTTATAAAAAACCACTTTTTTTTTTTTTTTTTTTTTTTTTTTTTTTCTTTTTTTTTTTTTTTTTTTGGAAACCACTCTTTCGACACTATTAAGTACATGGTGGGGAGGGGGCTTCTTGACATCTCTGTCAGCATCTGACCTCTCTGTCATCACATCAATGTGGTTGGGACTCAGAGAGAGTCTAGCAGGGTTGGAGTGAACATAACAGGGTCTGAATGAAAAGGAAAAATACAGGGAAACCAGTAAGTGAAGAAGTGCTGCTATATGGTGTAATGATTAGGCTCATGTGACCACTTGGCCAGGTAATGGTGCCCATTTGTCTGGCCAAGCAACCACTGGCCTAATTGTGACTATGAGAACATCTCAGAGACTTGAAATATCAGTAAGTTATTGTATCGGTAGCTATTTTATCTACAATCAACTGAAATTGGCAACAACAACGAGAGATGTCTCATCCAATCAACTGGAGGCTTTAAAAGGAGAAGTGATGGTTTCAGCAGTCAGAAGAGAAAATTTTCATCTCTATTTCATCCAGCCACCTTCTCCAGGGAAGCACATTGAAAATATTCTTCAGAGTTCCTGGCTTTAAGCCTGCCCCACAGAATCTGGACTTGTGTATCCCCACCATCTTGGGAGACAACTTTACAAAATCTCATAATATTTACAGGTGTCTCCTGTCAGTTCTGTTTCCCTAGAGAACCCAGTCTAATACACCTGGTGCCAATGATGAGCCCAGTTGCAGAAGATATCCCATAACTTTTAAAACAGCTTCTACTTCATTCCCAGCCTGATAGATCCTGTAGCCTTTTCCCCACTAACAAATACAGTAACTATAGGGCCTGGGTTTGCCAATATTAGAATCTGTCTCTGGCTAGCCTGACCAAAACAAGCCAGCTTTCAACGGAGAGATGTAAGGCAACTCAAAATCAGCAGGAGTGCAGGAGAATCCATCTATAAAAACAGAGAGGACCCAAGAAAGATTAAACTACAAAGGATCCTGCCCTGGGAAGTCTGCTAGTGGAAGGCCCACCTCTGGGCTACATCTGCTGCCTCTCATCATTGTCATCACTATCACTCATCGCAGCATCCACACTTTTAATTTTTGCAGGTGTTCCTCCTGATTTAAGGCCCAGATGTGCATATTCAAGTGACCAGGCCTCGTTCATCTGCATATACCCTAATAGCCTAGGCGTAAGGAAAGAAAACCAGGCTTCTCTGATCTTCCATAGGCTCCCCTCCAAACCACAATTGTGTAATCTATTCTAAAAGTATATCCAACTCTATTACTTCCCTGTTGGAGATCCTTCCCGGGACTCATAGCACCCATGATTCAGCTCCGACAAGCCTCATCTGGTTTAAGAGTAAGAGATATCCCTCTCTCATTTAACCCTAGCTACAGTGACCTCTTTCCTACCATGCCCCACAAGCTCCCTCACACAGCAGGGCTTGCACACTTAATTCTATCTAGATTCTTCCTCTCTCCCTGCTGGTCATCAGCTCACTCTTAGTAAACCTATAGGACTCCATCAAAATGTAACTTTCTCAGGGGAGCTTTTCTACCTCTTCGTGACTGGGCTACTATCCCACTGTTTTCCAGCACTCTTTAGTTCTCTTATCTATCACTTTAATACTAACCCATCCGGACTCTCTCTCCAGACTAAGCTGCTGAGGACAGAGATAACCATGGCTATCTTGTTCATCACTGAGTCCCACACTGCCTCACACCTTCTGGTACTCCACAGCTGCCCACTCTGCCTGGGCCCTGATACATCTGTCATTCCCAATACACATCTACATCAGTGCTCCTCAAGCTTTGATACACATGAATCCCCAGAGGAGAATGTGAACATGTGAATTCTGATACGGGAAGGTCAGGAGGTTCTGTGTTTCTGAAAAACTCCCTGATGATGCCAATGCTCCTGGTCCATGTACCACACTTATTAAATCAAATGAGGTTCAAGTTGTTCCCATTGAGAAGTCCAGGAGCACGGAGCAATGAGGAATTACAACAAAACTTGAACTAGCAATGCAACTGGAAAAAGACCTTGACCAAAAGGGTGAAAAGGAAAAGACACATGAGTTTATATGACCAAGAGACTTCAAAGTGAGTTGGGTAATCAATCCAGAGGTTACACTTATGCATGCCTGAGCAGGATTTCTTTGAATGCCAAATTAGATACTACCCCAAATAGGAGGGATCCTGTGGGCTCTGGAGATATCCAACATTTCTCAGTGCAGATAGATCAGGAGTTTGGACCAAGTCGGTGGGTCCTAATTTGGAATTTATGCTCCCCAGTGTGACAGAGTTGGACTCAGTTGTGGTTTCCCTACTCATGGCACTTCTGTCCTTCTATATGAACCTATAATTAGTCCTAGAGTTGGTATGTGTATGTACAAGTCACGGAAATCTTTGGACTATACATGTACCAGCAGGGCCCTGAATCTCTACAGAGTTGCAACACCTACTTTGCATTCCGTTAGTCTCACCCAGGACAACAAAAAAGGAGGTGATGATGAACAACTACCATTCCAAGGAACTGAGAGATTCTACAACTGCAAGCAAGATAATCCATCCATTGTCCTTACGGGTTTGAAGGTCCCTCTCAATTAAGGTAGAGTGGACTTCAGCATCCCATAATCCTCAGGATTGGGGAATGAACTATGGACTAAAGTGGACTTATCGGTATTCTACTATAAATATATTTTGATTCTAGTAATGGAAGAAATTATATCATTGATGTGGAGGCAGTAGCCACTGGAGGTTCAGAGGTCAGGGAGAGGGAAAAACAGGTGTAATCTGGGTGCATTTTCAGGACCTGGAAATTCTCCTACATGATAATGCAGCTACAGATGCAGGCCATTCTATATCTTGACTTAATCTACCAAATTGGGTTGGAGACAGTGTAAACTACAATGCAAACTATAATCAACATTAGTGGCAATGCTACAAAATGTGTTCATCCATTGTAATGAATGTAACTCACTAAAGAAGGATATTGTTAATGTGGGAAAATGTGGGCTGTGCGGGAGCAATGCATATGGAAATCCACAATATGTTTTACTTGACATTTCTTAATCAAAGTATCTTAAAATATATATAAATTATTTTTAAAAAATAAATAAAACTTAATACATTTCAGGTTTTCTGTTTAAGGTGTTGTGTAGTTTATGTAATGTAGATTGGAGACAGTGCAATGCTGTGAAAGCTATTTTACCAGTAAATTGTAAAATGCAAAAACAAAAATTGCGCCTTTCCTCTTTTTAAAGTGCTTTTATTGCTATATTTCATATAATTCAAAATTACAATAAAATATGGCCAATTGAATAATAATATAGACAAAAATAATCAAGTTAATATATAAGTAAACAAACTATCTTTAGAAATTCAGGAAAATCCTTTCCATTTGATTAAAATTATACTCTGTGAAACTTGGAAAGAATCTTTTCTATGCAGTGAGATAATTCAGAGTCTTAAAGAGAAAGTAAATGCCACCTATTCAGGATTTCACAAGAAGAGATATCTTGTTCATCTCAAAGAGGAATTGACTGTGGGGAATCTTCCTTCCTTGTCGGTGGAAGTCCAGGTCGTGTAGGGTTCTCCCGGATTCACTGTCCTCAAAGACACTCAGATGGAGGGCAGAGTAGTTGACAGGGCCTGGCAGCATGGGAGGCCTGAGTGGAGAGTAGAGAGAAGCACTGTTTCAATCCCCAGCACACGCTCAAGGGAGGGTCTCTGCTGGTAGGGTTGGAGCCACACACAGGGATGGGAAAATTACCTTGTGGTTCTCAGGACCTCATCAAGACTTTCAGGGATTTTCCCATCTTCACCTTTGAGTCTTCTCGTTTGAGAGGTTTTCATCTCTCTTGCTCTAGTTCACGGACTTATAAAGTTAACTCTACTTTCAGCATCGCTGCCTTCCCCTGGTCTTTTTGTAGGTTACTATAAGGCAAGAAACTCTTAAAGTCTCTTTCCCTCACCTGGCATCCTCTAAGGATGCCTCAGTCTCTATACATTGTGAGCAGCACTCATCTGGTCAAGGAGGTGACATTTCCCTTTAATCAGTGCAGCCGGAGTGTCTGCAAGCTGCCTTTCCCGTCTTCTATAAAGTAGCCTGCTCAGAGACTGCAGTAATCTGAGTAGCAATAGGGTACCTACCAACAAACCAGTGGCAGGTTTACACACCCCTATTTCCCCGTGGAAGCTGTGGTGGACCATGTGCTCTGAACTTATGTCATCAGGCAGCAGCTCCATCACCCCCTCTCCCAGCTTCCCAAGGAGCAGGACAAATGAAAGCTTCACAGAAGGACACAGCCCCTTCGTGTCTTTGGAGACACCCCAGGATCCTGTCCAGTAACCATGGAGCAACTAGTCACAACAAACTCCTGAGAATCACCCCAAATTCCATCTGTAACACAGCAGCAACTGATAGTTTGAACAGATATTCAGTGAGCTGGTCTAATGAAGGATTTAGTAGTTAACATATTCTTGTCTTCATTATTTTTGTATGGTCTTCCTTCTTGCCTTTTTAAATTTTTTATTGATGAAAATTTGAAATATAGTGAAATATTCCAATGTTACCAGAAAGATTTGCCGATTTTTTTAGAGTTTATACTTCCCCTTCCCATGGTATCCAGCAATATTCATCATGCCTTTTCTCCAATATTTGACCTTCCTTTCAATACCCAACATCTTTATGTGCACTTCTCTTTTTTCTCCCCTAGTATGAATATCCTTAATCAGTTTGGTACTTTAGCTACAAATGATGTACCAATATTGCCCATTAATATTAGCTAAATTTCATAGTTCACATTAGGGTTCTTTATTTGTGTTGTACAGTTCTATAGGTTTTGACCAATGTGTCATGCCATATGTAGCTGTTTGGCAGTTTGATGTAAATATGAATTCCAAAAATCTATATTAGATTATGCTTGTAACAGATCTGTTCATCTGGGCATGATTAACTTATAATTGGGGAATTGATTGGGTCATGTCAGTAGAGTTTTGAGCCACCTCGGCTTGGTGGGTGGGGGAATCAAATATAAAAGTCAAGGCAAAGGATAGAGGGAGCAGTTTTGCTGTTGGAAAGGAGGGCCCCGGATAAAGACAAGCCATTTACCTGAGTGTTCACAGCTGGCCTTGTGGAGGGAAGAAAAGCATAGAGAGCCTAATAGTCTACAACTGACCTTGTAGAAGAAACAGAGGAGTTAAGCCTAGAGAGAAACGCAGCCCCGGGAAGAGAGGAACCCAAGAAGCCTGACCCCTGGCAAACGTCAGCAGCTGTCTTGCTCCAACATGTGGCAATGGACTTTGATGAGGGAAGAAATTTATGCTTCATAGCCTGGTAACAGTGGACTTCTACCCCAAATAAATACCCTTTATAAAGACCAACCAATCTCTGGTATTTTGCATTAGCACCCCTTTGGCTGACTAATAGACCAAATATCAACCATTATAATAACATACAAAATTATATCAGTGCCCGAAAAATACCCTATGCTCCACATACTAAATCCCTGAAAATCAAGGATGAGTTTTAAATTTTTCATGGTTGAAAAGCAGCACAAAATTAGTCTAATATTTTGGGACATGTGAAAAATACCTGAAACTCAAATTTCAGTTTTCAATCGTTTTTATTTTTATATTAAAAAAAGTGATCCTCAACACACTAAAGGAGATAGAGATAAGGGAAAGAACTAAAGGATATTAAGAAAACAATGAATGAGCAATATGGGAGTCTCTTGAGGTGAGTTCACAAACAGAAATACTGGTCTTGATGAACTCAATAACTGAGATGAAAAATTCCCTGGATGTTGGCAACAACAGATTGGAGGTAGCAGAAGGAAAAATCAGTGATCTCAAATGATGATTCACAAAAGAGCAAAAAAAAAAAGAATGTGGTAGTGGGTTATTGGAATTGTAATTAACAGCAGTGAATTATGGATATGATTGTGGGTGAAAGGGGAATTTTAGGTTCATGTGTGTCACTAGAAGTAAAGCAAGAGGATAAAACATGGGACTGTATAACAGTGAAGTCTGTTGTGGAGGATGACTGTGGTTAATAGCACAAAGATAAGAATGTTCATCCATGAAATAGAACAAATATATATCAGTATTAAAGGCTTAATTATAGGGTAGTATATGGGAAGGAAAAAACAGCTAATAAAAACCATGGATGATAGTTGACTAGAAAATTGTAATATTCTTTCCGTAATTTTAACAAAGGTACCATACCAATCCTAAGTGTCAATAATAAGGAAGTATAAGGGCTATGGGATTTTTCTTTTTGGAAAAAAGAGAATTTTCTCAAATTGACTGTAGAGACAAATGCACAACTCTGTGATTAAACTGAGAGCCATTGATTATATTTTTGAATGGATTGTATGGTTTGTGAATAAAAAGATCCTTAAATTTTTTTCTTTTTTAAATGGTTGCAAGAGAAATAGTATAATAAATGTGAAAAGTTTGGAGTTCTCCAAAGGAGTCTATTATAGAAAGTCAAAGTATAGTTTCATCATCATTTTGATTGTATTCAATTTCCTATAATAAAGTTCTGGTCAAAATACATAATGAACTGATTTCTTTTAAAGGCCATAGATTATGGGTTAATATTTAAATAAAGAATATTAATTCATATTTCTTTTATGTTTGTACAATGGCTATATTGATTTGATATTGTCTATTCACTAAGCATTATAATGGACCTATTATATCAGCCCTTAGTTAATTGAGGGAGCTGGGGACCTGGAAATTGGATATGGAGCTTTTCACCTCTAAATCATTAAATCAAATCTAGCCCAAACTGGTAGTAATCAAGAATGATTACAGCGGTGGCTCCTTTGTGGCTTCTGTGAAGTATATTTAGGTCACATTGAAGTACGTCGGGATAATTGCTGACAGAACATGGACTCATATCCATATTCACTATTGCATTTCTATGGGTAGATGGAAACAGATGTAAGGCCCAGGAACTCATAAAGCCAAGGGACATCTCTTTATCATTGCAGAAAAATCTGTTCTACTCTGAAACATTCCTAGGTATTTCAATCAGTTCAACTAGTTTACTTAAGGTTTTAGTAAGATGAGAACTAAGAATGTACTGATAAACAGTCTAATAGGATTGAGTTTTACTTTGATGAATTTAGGGAGATTTTTACTTTTGTTATTGAGTCCTTTTATTTTTTTTTTTTATTTTTTTATTTTACCAGGGGGCCCAGGGATTGAACCCAGGTCCCTCTTTATGAGAGATGGACACTCAACCATCTGAGCCACATCCACCCCTCATAAAGTCTAGAGACCAAATATGAACAGGCCTGGGCAAGGGACTAAACTTCCTGACATTTCCTTATAATCTTGTCTCGGTGCTGTTCATCAAGCTATTCTGTGTTCAATATTTGCAAAACAGTGCTGAGTAGATAGTGGAGTTATTACTAGCACTGATCCGTATTTCTTTATATTTTCACATATATTTCAACATTAAGAGATATCTATTTACAGGATGGAAGACTATTGCCATAGATATTTTCCTAAATGTTTTATTTTTTTTTTAATTCAGGAACTTCTATAGAATATAATGCTTTCAACTTACTATTTCTTTCTTGTAAACTTGTTGCTAACACCATTTGTTGAAAGAAAAATTTGGAACCCTTCTTAATGTGTGATAAAATTGATAATTGCAATCTTACTGAACAGGTAAGCATCACTTTCATTTTATTTCTCTAGAGAGGTAACTTAGATTAGTGATTTGCAAGCAGTTGAAGCATTTTTTTTTTATTTCTCAATTATCATGTTCAATAATTTTGTGAATACAATAAAAATGAAACATCTGAAAAAATAAACACATGCAAAAAAAAAAAAAAAACAGAGCCTAAGAGACCTGTGGACCATCATCAAGTGTAACAATATGTGGATTATGGGAGCAATGGAAGAGAAGAAAGAGAGAAAGGGGAAGAAAGAATATTAAAAGAAATAATGGCAGAAAACTTATGAAATTTATTGAAAGACATTAACATGCACATTCAAGAAATACCCCCGCCCCCAAAAAGAAACAAACAGGATAAACTTTAAGAGAACCATTACCAGGCAGAGAAGAGATTCCCAAAAGCTGCAAGAGAAAATCAATGTGTTATATATAAGGGATTCCCAATAAGGATAAGAGCTGATTCTCTTAAGAAAACATTGAGGAAAGGATGCAGTAGTATGAAATATTTAAAGTGATGAAAATGCAAATATTCTCTCCGTCCTGATTTTGTGATAATCAGGGTAGGCTAAGCATTCACTATATTAGAAACCATGCATATTTTCCCAGACCTAGTTTTTCTCCCTAGGTCTGGTTTTTAGAATGCTGGTGATAAACTAAGCCTGATTTATTATATGACCATCCTGTATGGGAAATTACTGTAATTGTAGGTTCTTTTGTCAACCTTAAGAGATACAGCAGGGGAACGGATGTGACTCAAATGGTTGAGCATCCATCTCACATATGGAGGGACCTGGGTTCGATCCCCAGAACCTCCTGATAAAAATTAAAATAAAGAAAAATATAGAAAGTATGTGGCCCAACGAGCCAAGCAACAACAGATGACATAACAGGAGGGTGACACAAGGGAGAGCCAAGACAAGACACACCGAAAAACCAGGAAAAAGGTGGCGCAGGTGGTAGGATGCCTCTTTCCCACCTCGGAGTTTCTGAGGATTGAATCCCAGTGAAGACAGGAAGAGAAGAATTAGAAGAGAGGGCAGGAAATAGACAAAGAGAGTTGCCCAGCAAATGAACAGAAAAACAGCTTTCATAGTTTATTAACAAATGTTTCACAACAATGCAAAGTATTTGTGGTGGGGTGATGTGTAGGAGCCCTGTATGATATTATGCATGTTTGTTTTGTAAGTACACAGGTTTACGGAACACTTGTTTGTGTATGTTCACGTATGAATGTTATACTTCAATAAATTGATTTAAAATAAATAAATAAATAAATAAATAAATAAAGTGATGAAAGAAAACAATTGCCAACCAAAAATTTTATATCCAACAAGACTGCCTTTCAAACATGAAGGAGAGATTAGGTCTTTCCCAAATAAACTAAAGCTGAGTGAGTTCATTAACACTAGATGTGCCCTATGAGCAATGCTAAAGGCAGTTCTTCATACTGAAAGGAAAGGACATTAGACAGTGGATAGAAGTGACATAAAGAAATAAAGGCCTCCATTAGTATATGGGTAACATAAATGCAAAGAAAATTCTGTTATGTTTTTTTTGGGGGGTATGTGACTCCACTTTTTACTTTTTACAGGTTCTAAAATGCAAAATGCATAAGCAACAGTGAAAAGCCTATGACTTTGAACTTGCAATATACAAGGATATAATTTGTAACAAGGAAAATAAAAGAAGGGGAGGTGGAAGGGTATAGGATCAGTGTATGTCCATGCTATTGAAGTTAGTTCATATGAAATCAAACATGAATGTCATAGATTTGTGGTGTTAAATTTTGAACACATGGTAACATCAAAGAAAATATATTAAAAATGTATACATAAGAAATGATAAGAGATTCAAAATGAAATACTGAAAATATCAAATATGAAAGTAGACATTAAAGGAAGACTTGAACGATGAAAAAGGTATAAATCATACAAAGACCATGTAGCCAAATAACAGAAGAAAATCCTGTACTATGAGTTGTGACTTTAAATGTAAATCGATTAAATTCTCCAGTGGAAGGGCAGAGTTTGACAGAATGGATTTAAAAAAAAATTTTTTTAAACAGCATAGTGCAACCATATGCTGTTTACAAGAAACTTGCCTTAAATTCAAAGATGCAAGTAAGCTGAAAGTGAAAGAATGCAAAAACATACCATGGAAATGGTAAACAAAAGAGAGCTGGGTAACCTATACTATTAGATAAAATAGACTTTAACTCAAAAATGGTTATAAGGGACAAAGAATGTCACTATATACTGAAAAAGGGGGCAGTGCAAAAAGAAGACAACACAATTATAAATATATATACATCTACTTTTAAAAAATCAAAGTTTATATGGAAGACATATTACTCATTCTGTCCAAGTCTGTCTTTTAAATCCCAGAGCCCTTAACTATTTGTGGCAAGAAAGTTTTGGAGGCCTCTAAATTTGGAGACCCTGAGCATTTGGGGGTGTTTGTCGCATTAATGTGAAACAGTTAGGCAATGTCTGCATAGCTATTTATCAAAGAGCTAGCTCCTCACTGTACTGTCAGTCAGGAGAGACCGCGGTAATCAGCCCCATGTCTGATGCCTTCTGAATCAGTACTTAAAGCCTCTGTTTGTTGTGGTTCTGAGCACTATCCAAGAGATGAGTCTCCTAGACCTTGGAGGATCGGAAATCAACAACATAACATAGTAACTTGGGTTGATGGATTACAGAGCAAGAAATGGAGAGTGGGAGATGGATTAATCCCAACATGTAGACATTTGAATCAGTGAAATAAAATTCAAAATAAATGTTTGTCTGGTTTCAAATGAAAATACAATAAGCAATCACCCACTGGTCATCATGTAAGTCCATGCCTATTCTACTAGTTAACTATTGTCACTTGAGTAAGGGGCATACTGAATAATCCTACATGTGGTATGCTTTTTTTTTTAATAATTTTTCTTGCTTTAAAGATACTTAGATTACATAAATGTTACACAAAAAATATAGGGATTCCCATTTGCCCCACCTCCCACACCTCCCACAACCTCCCACATAAACATGCTTCATTAGTGTGGCACATCAATTGCAATTGATATACACATTCTGGGGCTTTGCCTTAAGCATGGACCATAGTTCACATTGTAGAGCACACTCTCTCCCATACAGTTCTGCATGTAATATGATGATATAAAATCGCTATATCTGTCACTGCAATGTCACTCAGGACAATTCCCTAGCCCCAAAAAAGCCCCTGTATTACCACTGCTTTAGCCTCTCTCTGCTCCCAGAGTGTCTAGTGGCCACGACTCCACATTAATGTTTAAGATCTTCCACTGCTTGAATCACAATATGTGTATAATAGAATACCAGTAGGTTCACTCTAGTCCCTAACTCTTCCCCCAATCCTGAATAGTCTGGGATGGTGAGGTCCACTCAATCTCCAATTGAGAGAGGGTTTATATTCCATGGATAAGATAGAAGCGATTATCATGCCTGTAGCTTCAGACTCTCTCAATTCCCTGGGAGGGCCATTGTCCATCATCACCTCCCTGCCAGGTTTCCTCAGTGAGTCCATTGAGTTGTAGAGTAGGAGTTGCAGAACCACTGAGATTCCGGGCCCAGAGCTGGCACATGTACAGCCCAAAGATACCATACTGTGGATACGTACCTACAAACTCCAGCACCACGTATAGGTTTGAACAGAAGGGACAGATGAACCATGTGCAGGGAAGACATATTTGAGTCCAACTCTGTCACTCTCAGGAGCACAAATTCCAAAGTAGGGCCTACTAGCAAGGCAGCAAACTCTGGAGCTATCCACACTTACATAGGACCTGGGTGTCTCCAGAGCCTTCAGGAGCCCCTCTATTGGGGTGATATCCACTTTGGAAGTCTATGAGATCCTACTGAGATATGCATAAGTGTTACCACTGAGATGACCTCCTGACTCACTTTGAAGTCTCTTAACCATATGAAGTCATTTATCTTTACCTTTTCCCCCTTTTATTTGAGGTTTATTTCCAGTCACATTGCCAGTTGGCACTTGATTCTGTGCCAGGGAGGCTCACCTCCGGGAGTTATGCCGCATGCTAGGAGGAAGGAAATGCATTCATATGCTGCGTTTGGTTTAGAGAGAGGTCATATTTCAGCAACAAGGAGGCTCTCAGGAGGCAACCCTTAGGCACCCCAAAATAATAGGCTAAGTTTCAATTTCAAGAGCAAAGACTCATAAGGCTAGTCATCAATAACAAGGGCCCATCAGTGGATCATCCTCCTTTGCCAGACCCTGCCTCTGCACTTGGGGAACAGTTGCTGCTCCCTTGGAGAATGTGGCACAGCTCTCCAGGATGGGAATTCAGTATTCTCTCATTTATTGAGTGATTCTCCACCCACTGTGACAATGCCCTGTGAACATTTGAACAATTTTATACACCTTATATGTATGTTCAGGTGAACTTCCTCCCATTCAACATCCATCCCTGATACCGCCCACCAATGATCCTTTCCCACCCCAGTTGTAACACTTCTGTGAGCCAAAGCTTCTTTGAAGGTGAAGACAATACAACATCCAAATTCAATTAATAGGGAAATGAAATAATAATGATAAGTTTAAATGTAAGAGATAGACACACATGTAGCAAGCTTCTAGGGAGTGTGTGAGTGTTCATCCTATCATAATGTGTTGTATCAGTGGATGGAGAACCACATAATGAGTGGGAAAGAATTGGACTCCCATCTTTGGGAGGACTGGTTCATTCAGAAATAGACAAAGACCAAAGGTGGTTCCTCTAAAGAGCAAGGGAGGACAAACCAGTATATCAAGACCTCTGGTTGCATGTAACTATGAATCTTGTCATCCAATTAGTCAAGCCAGGGAGTTGTCGTGGGCCCCAGTGGGATGGGGAGGGAGGAGCAGAATACATCAAACAGGGGGTGTATAGTGGTCAGTGGAAATGTTCTTCATTAGCTTACAATGATGGACAAAGGTCATGATAAATATCATCAAAATTTATAAAAGTTTATGATGTAACATGTGGTACACATTTTGAAGTCAGTGTAACAGTCACCTTCCTTGCTCACCATCACAAAATTGTGATGGTCATTCCTACTGTGACTTTGATTCATTTTACAAATGTAAAATCTAGTGGCAACCTTTAACAGATCTGACTTATTCTCATCAGTACAATTCTCTCTGAATCCAAACTTTTTTTTAATAGTAAAAGATAATACAGTTCTTCAAGAATTATGCTTTCCTTTTTTGATGTTATTCCAACCACCTTAACAGATATATAAATTTCCATGGTTCTTACTTTTTTCATGTGGTTTTCTGCTCCAACACTCTTAAGACCATGAGGAAAAAGGCTATCTAAATTTAATTCCCATCCACCGCACCCTCTTCCGTACTTTCTCTAAGTGACCGCAAGATTTCGTTTTACCTCTGTGAAGAAGAACTTAAATGGCTCTTCCTACTCACCCTGTGCCTTCCTAAGAAATCTTACCAGTGAGTCTTTATTCCCATCACACCCCATAATCTCATGCCTGAGGATTCCCATGTATTTTTACTCAAAGGTAATGGCGAGAACAGAGCAATACTGAAAATGGAAGCTTCATTTAAAACTATTTTGCTCACATTCCTTCAGACTACCCTTTTCATGAGGTGATTTCAGCTAAATTAAACTTGCAGAGCTCAAAAATACATAATTGATTGCATAAGTTTCCAATGCAAATAGTGATTGATCTATGACCTCCAACTGGAAATAACCAATCCAGTAATTAGAGAAAAAAACAAATGGTTAGCTTTAGTTCCAACTAGATACTTTTTTGGGGGTCAGTGGGGGGCACTAAGAAAATAATGGGTTATAAGATTAATACCTTGATGGATCATATAAATGAAATATATCTAACTGCACAGGACATGCATGCTTCAAAAAAGGAAGGATAACAAAGCCTAAACTTTTCATTTCACAATGATTATTCCTGATTCTTTCCCTGCTGCTGGAATTGAAAATCTTCAGAGTCCACAAATACAGTATTCAGACTTCCTAAATCTAGAAAAGAGGACCTCAGATGTGCAATAGGTCTGGAACCAAGTTGTTTTCTGGTAATAAAAGGGGAAGTGCTGTCTCTGAAATAGTCTGTCACTTTTCAAACTAAATGGAATGCCCTTAAGCTCTCCATCATCTTCAAACTTTTTTCTGTAGCATCTAACCTATGACAAAAAAACCACTTATCTCTCATATACACAACTTTGTTGGCTGTGGGGGCGGGGGTGGAGGGCATCAGGGATTACAAAAGCACCAACAATACTAGTTTTACTCAGCCTAAAAATGGCTTTCGCATTCGGTTTAACAGCAAAGACGTGCAAATTTAGGGGAGTTAATCCGGGCTGTACCTAAAAGTCATCTGGGCTGGCTTTTCATGAATGGGAGTATTTCCCATGATACAAGTCAATTAAGCTCTATAAAAAAATAAAGGAACTCCTGTCACTACGAGTAGTATAAGAGCTACCTCTAAAACTCCAGGAATGCCCAGACATGGTCAGTATTTCAGGAAGAGCTATATGGGAACAGGAATTTTTTTTCTTTCTCACCACTACCAAAAACTCTATCTACACACACATTCAGACACACGCACATACGTATCCATATTCAAGAAAGCTTTTCTCACTAAGACTATAGGATCCAATAATCCGGCCACCCCCAGGTTCAAAGACAATAACTGTGTAGATCTAGTTTCAAAATACTATGTAAAGATCCTATCTTGTTTCACAGGATGAAGGAGCAGGGACAATGGATGTGGATAATCATAGGGGATTAGTTTTTGTCTTCAGTCCAATCTACTCGGCAATGTTCTTATGTCCAGGGACTGGGAGAGGTTCTGTGGCCACAATATGATGGATGACCTCATGGTCCTAGACCACAGTGGTAAGGAGGGGGTGATTGAGCAGGGACCTAGTAACATCTCTCATGAATCTTTGTGGGCTTGTCTTCTAACACTAGAAGAGAGAAAAAAGAACTTTGGGCATGATAAAGAACAGAGGAAAAACATGTCAAAGGTCTGGAGAAGAAAGTGAACCCAACTCATTCAAGGCACATTTTCATGGTGTTTTGTACACACTTCCCCAAAAGTATAGGCTCATCACCAGCAGAATAACAAACCTCTCCACAGAGGAAGGTGTCTATCATCCAATCCAGTGTTCTGTTTTTATTGATGAAGAAATGGTGGCTATACTGAGGTAGTGATATGGGTCAGAATTGGCACCAAATCATGGCAAAATTCAAAGTACAGATGTCTTGCCTGGTATCTTTCACCAAACAGCAAGTTATATTTGGTATATGGGGTTCTTTAAGTAATGAATAGGCTGCCTCCTTGTGGAAGAAGGCAAGAAGGCCAGACAGAATTTCCAACCAACACCCTCATTCCTCCTCTGGCAGGAACAAAGCTGGTTGTGGGTCATCCCTAGGAACAGGGAGATGGTCAACAATCTGCATTGTTTCAATCAGGAGCAGAGGGAAATTTTCCTTTCAGAAAAGATAAAGCATTCAGTTGAATAGAAGACCCAGCTGCCCACTGCTTCCCTGTCCTGATCCCTGATTACAGGATACCATTTCACACTTACATCTCAGAAAGGCAGAGTCCACAACAGCAAGTGAGCTGTCTTCACTGACAGAGACCAGGAAGGGAATACTAGGAGGGGGAAAACAGATTGTGCAAGGTAAGGCCCAAGGATCCCAAAACAAAACCCTGACTGAGCCCACCTTGACACCAGCCCGCACTAAAAACTGTCCCAGTAGGGAAGGTGCCCCGATGGCCACTTTGTAAGGTTAGGATCTGGCTACCACTCAAGTCTACATCACAAGTTCCAAGGAAAAATGAGGAAAATGAGCACAGCCACATTTAAAAATGGGCAACTAACCAGCCCATTTGCTCCCTCCCTGTCTGTTCAGTAATAACCCTAGAAAGATGTATGGGAAATAAAGCTTTTCCAACCACATGGTCCTTAGCCTACAACAGTCATTATTTTGAGTATTGAGCAGGAATGAGACCACATCTTAGCCATATTCAGAGAGCCCTTATAACCCCAAGAAGGACAACGGTCTTAAGAGATGGTTGATTTGTGCCCCCTGGGTTGTGAGCGTAATGGAGTTGCTACACCTATGCTCCAGTTCATTGGACTTACCCAGGACAACCAGCAAGGAGGGTGATGATGGAAAACTACCATACCAAGGAACTGAGAAAGCCTACACTGCAAGCAAGAGAGTCCCATCCGTCAGCCATATGGGACTGAAGCCCCCTCTCAATTAGAGGTGGAGTGGGCATCACCATCCTACAATACTCAGGATTGGAGAATGCACTAGGGACTACAGTGGAATTACTGGTATCCTACTGTAGAGTTATTTTGATTCTAGCAATGGAAGAAACTTTATCAATGATTTAGAGGCAGTGGCCACTGGAGGTTCTGAAGGCAGGGAGAGTGAAAACAGGTGTAACACAGGAGCATTTTCTAGACCTGTGAATTGTCCTGAATGACATTGCAATGACAGATACAGGCCATTATATATTTTCGCATAAACTACAGAATTGGGTGGGAGAGAGTGTTAACTACAATGTAAACTTTAATCCACATTTAGTGGCAATGCCCCAAAATGTGTTCATCAACTGCAATGAATTTACCTCACTAACAAAGGATGTTGTTAAAGTGGGAAAATGTGGGAGGTGTGGGGAACAGGTATGGTAATCCCCTATATATTTTATGTGACATTTGTGTAATCTAAGTATATTTAAAAAAAATTTTTTAAATTAAAAATGAATACACAAAATAAAATACATTTCAGGTTTTCTGTTTAAGATGATTTGTGTTTCATGTAATGTAAGTTGATGACAGTGCAATACTGTAAAAACTTATTTATTAGTAAATTGTCAAATGAAGAAAAATTATTGTGGCCTTTTCACTTTTTAAAGTTTTTTTTTATTGCTATATGTAATATAATTTAAATTACAATAAAATATGGCAAGCAGAATAATATATATATAAATCACCTATCAAGTTAACATACAAGTAAACAAACATTAACTTTGGAAATATAGGAAGGTATTTCCATTTGATTGAAAGTATGCTCTCCAGAAGCTGATGTGGATCAACTAATTGAACTCCCATCTACCATATAGGAGGGCAAGGGTTCGATTACTGGGATCTCCTGGTGAATAGCAAGCTGACCCTAGGGGACAGCTGTCCTGCGTGGAGTGCTGGCTAAACAGAATGAGATAACTAAAAGAGACACATAGAAGATATGATGAACTGGCAGCACATCAGAGAGCTCAGGAGGCACAAGTAATTGAGCAGCCTCTCTCAATTCCAGGAGGTTCCAGGATCAGTAGCCAGTGCCGCCTAAAGAGAAGTAAAGTAGACACTGAGAGCAGACAGTGAGTGCAAAACAATAAGGGGGGAAGAAATAAACAAATAAACAAATCATCACCCACCAAAAAGGATATTCTCTGAAACTTGGAAAGAATTTTATCAATGCTGAGAGCTAACTCAGAGGACTAAAAGAGAAAGTGAGGGTGACGTGTTCAGGGTTTTCCCGTGATAAAATAGCCTGTTCATTTCAAAGAGGAATTGACCATGGAGAAACTTCCATCTGTGTCCTACATTTAGAGTTGGTGGAAGTCCAGGTCATGTCAGGTTCTCCTGGATCCACTGGCCTCAATGGCACTAAAATGGAGGACAGAGCAGGTGACAACTCCTGGCAGCTGGGAAGACCTGAGTTCAGAACAGAGAGCAGCACTGTTTAAATCTCCAGCCCACCCTCAAGGGAGGGACTCTCCTAGTAGGGTTAGAGACACACACAGGGTTGGGCAAATTACCTTGTGCTTTGGTGGTTCTCAGGACCCAATCATGTGTCACAGTGTTTTTAGCATCTTCACCATTACCTATTCTTTTTGGAAGGGTTTTCATCTCTCTTGCTCTAGTTTATGGATAGTTTATTCACCAATAAAGCTTTCAGCATTACTTTCTCTTGGCCTTTCTGTAGGTATCTATAAGGCTGGAGACTGTTAAAGTCTCTTTTTCATGCCTCAGTCTCTTTATACTCCTTGTGAGCATCACTCAGCTATTCAAGGAGTTGACATTTCCCTTTAACCAGTGCAGTCAGTGTGTCTGCAAGCTGCTTTTCACATCTTCTATAAAATCCCCTCTCAGAGACTGCACTATTTTGAGTAGCAATAAGAGACCCAACAATGAACCAAAGGGAGATGGACAAACCACTCTTTCCAATGCAGGCTGTTGTCGAAATTTGGCTGTGAACTCATATCATCAGGCAGCAGCTCCATCACCCCTCTTCCAGCCTCCTAAGGATCAAACGAAAGGACTGCTCCACAGAAGTATTCAGGCCCTTCGTGGCCTTGGAGTCACCAAAAAGACCCTGCCCAGTAACCATGGGGTGAACAGTCACAGCAAATCCCAAAATTCCTCCTGGAGCCCAGCAGCAACTGTCAACTTGAACGGGCATCAGCAGGTCTCAGAGCATCCGCAACACACCACACATTCTTTCCATCCCCACCTCTGTTGCCGCTGCCCTGCTTTGGCCATCACCATCATCAGCCTCGTATCACCATCATTGTCACAACCAGTTCTTCCTGCCGTACCATTTGACAAAAACACCACAGCCTCTATCCGCTTAAATTCAAATTTCTCTGTTGCCACTGACCCTCAATGTCTGGCTCATGGTACCCTTAACCTGTGTACATCACTTCCTGCCTGGCAGACTCTGGTATTTGCCTGGCCTTACACACCCCACACCCATGCTCATTCTAGGGCCATCGTTGTCTCTACACGCTCCAATGCTATTCCCTAGTTGCCATCATTGCTCAGATGTCCCCTCCACAGGGGGGCCTCCCCAGAACTCTCCTCCCAAGAGAGATCCTTTCCAATGCCCACTCTTACCCTTCCTGCTGATTCTTGGCATCACACTTTAACTCCCCTGACAAGCTATGTGGTGTATTTAATTTTCTTGTCTCTGATCTGCCCTTCTCCTCTCAAATATAAGTTTCTAGAGGATTGAGACTTCCTTTCTCTTCTTCACTGCTCAACCTCCAGGCCCGAGCCCAGTTATTTTCAACTTTGAGGAGTTACCCCTTGCATTCTCATGGTACTTTACATGGCATTTCTCTCCATTGCATCTTCCCACTTGCTAAGACTGGAACGTGCCAATTCCCTTTCCCTGCCATTAATTACCTCCCATTTGTATTCATTGTCTGGCTTAAGAATGTAATTTGCAACTGATTAGACTTATCCTTGGAATACTGACTTTTCCCCGAAGACAGAAATTTGAGTGTGTCCTGTGAGTTGTATCCGAGTGTAAGCAGCAGTGTGGTGAGGGCGTATGTGCCGGATTCCCTCAATTGCCACTGGGTTCTTTCTTCTTGCTCAGAAAATTCATCTTCCAGCACGCTTTCAATGGAATGAACCCATCACCGTGTGAAATTATCATTGAAGAAAATAGCCATTATTCACTCGTAAAAGATTAAATGATAATAAATTAAATTGTCAACACTAAATATAATGCATATTTTACATCCAAGATGGATATATCTCTTCCTTGATTTTTTCACTGATCCATATTAGATTATGAAAAAAAATTTTACTTTGACTTGTAACTTAAGTCTTTGGGAACACGCTCTCACTCTGGTCAATTAGTTTTGCCAAAGGTGATGGAAGTATTCTACATGATCTTCCTATGATGGATAGAGGCCATGATGAATTGCATCAAAGTTGATAAAAATGTGTGGTCAAAATATAAACCATAATGTAAACAATTGACCATGGATGGTAGCTCTGTTTCAATATTTGTACATCAGTTCTAACAAACTTGTAATCCACACATAATATGTTATTAATAAGAGAAGGTTAAGGGGGAAGATGTTGGGTAGGTAGGAGTCCCCTGTATTCAGTATCTTACTTTTCTGTAATGTCTTAAATACTCTTTGAGGACAAAATGAAAAAAGTAAGACAATGGGGCAATAAAATGAAGAAAATATCACTGTACATATAGGACAACAGACCTTACCATGAAGAAAGGCAAAAGGAAAAAAAAATATTTAAAATATTTTTTCATTATTTGTTACTATCTCCAATTTTTATTTTTTTATTCATTTTTATTGTTTTAAATTCTTTTGTATTTTGTTTCTTAATTTTAACTCTATCATAATTATTTCATTTTCTTTTATTAATTGTATTTGGTTATTTATATTGACTTCATTTTTAAAGAAGTTTTGGATCTGAGAAGGTCTACAACTGCAGCAGGGGAGGATCATCGGTACAGGGTGGCTTCTAGGTGTGATAAATGGGAGGAAGCTCACCTGAACAAACATATAAAGAATAAAAATGTGTTCAGATTTTCATGGGACATCATCACATTGAGTGGAGATTCACACAACAAACAAAGGAAAATCAAATTCCCATCCTGTGGTGCTCTTCCACATTCTCTAATGGATCAGTAAGAATACCCTGAGAACAGGGGCAATGACTAGTGAAGGAGGATTGTCCATGAACAGCCCATTGATGTTGATGACTGTGCATATGAAAATCTACAATTGATGCTGAAAGTCAGCCTAGTATTACAGGGTGCCTAAGAAATGCCTCCTGCGAGCTCCCTGTTGCTCAAATGTGGCCTGTCTCTAAGCCAAACTCAGCATATAAATCCATTACCTTCACCCCAGCATGGGACTTGACCCCAGGGATGAGTTTCCCCAGCAAAAAGGAGTTATTACCAAGCACCATCTAGCAATGCAACTGGAAAAAGACCTTGACCAAAATGGGGAAAAGGTAAAGACAAGTGAGTTTATATGGCTAAGAGACTTCAAAGTGAGTCAGGAGGTCATTCCAAAAGTCACACTAATGCACATCTTAGCAGGATCTCATTAACTGCCAAAGTAGATAATACACTAAATAGTTGGGATCCTGTGGGCTCAGAAAACATCCAGACACCACTGTCAGGGAAGATAGCTCAGGAGTTTGGTACTTAGCCATTGTGCTTACTTCCAATGCCCATCACCCCTGCCCTCCTGCTCATTCTTGGCATCACCCTTTCAATAGCTTCACAAGCTATGTGATCCATTTAATTTTTTTTTCTCTGATCTGCTTTCATCTCTCAAATATCAGTTTCTAGAGGTACAAGACTTGTGTTCTCCTCTTCACTGCTCAGTTATTTTCAACTGTGAGGAGAAACCCCTTTAATTTTCATGACGCTTTACCTGGCATTTTTCTCCATTGCATCTCCCGACATGCTCAGACTGGAACATGCTGCCTCCTTTCGCTGCCATTAAAACCTCCTGTTTGTACTCATTTTCTGGCATAGGAACGCTGTTTGAAACTGACTAGACTTCTTCTTGTAATACTGACTTTTCCCCAGGGACAGAAATGTCCTGGGAGGTGTGTCCATGGGTAGGCGACAGTGTGGTGGAGTGGGATGTGCCGGTTTCCCCCAATTGCCGCTGGGTTCTTTCTTTTTGCTCAGAAAATTCATCTTCCAGCATGCTTGCAATGGAATAAACCCATCACTGTGTGAATTTATCATTGAAAGTTTATAAGACATTATTCTCTTATAAAATATTAAATGATAATAAATTAAATTGTCACCACTAAATACACTACATATTTTCCTTCCAAGACAGACATATCGCTTCCTTTTATTTTTTAACTGATCCATATTTAGATTAGGGAAAAAAATGTTACTTTGACTTGTAACTTATGTCTTTTGGGAATACACTCTCACTCTGGTAAATTAATTTTGCCAAGGGCGATGCATGTGTTCTACATGATCTTGTTATGATAGATAGAGGCCATGATGAATTGCATCAAAGCTGATGAAAGTGAATGGTCAAAATATAAACCATAATGTAAACCATTGACCATTGTTTGTTTCTATGTTTCTATATTTGTACACCAGTTCTAACAAATTTGACATCAACACATTAAATGATATTAATAGGAGAAGATTAATAAAGGGGAAAATGTTGATTATGTAGGAGTCTTCTGTATTCAGTATGTGACTTTTCTGTAAAGTCCTAAATTCTCTTTAAGGACAAAATGAAAAAAGTAAGACAATAGGACCATAAAAGGAAGGAAATGTTACTGTACATACAGGACAAAAACCTTACACTGAAGAAAGGCAAAATGACAAAAACAATTTTTTAAATATTTTTTCTTTTTTTGTTATTATCCCCAATTTTAATTTCTTATTTATTTTTATTGTTTTTATTTATTAAATTGTTTTCTATTTTACTTCTTAATTTTGAAACTATCTTAATTATTTCATTTGATTATTAATTATATTTGGCTATTTTCATTGGCTTCATTTTTGAAGAAGTTTTGATTCTCAGAAGGTCTACAACGGTGGCAGGAGAGGATCATTGGTATGGGGTGGCTTCTATGTGGGAAGCTCACATGAACAAATATATAAGGCATAGAAATGTGTTCAAATATTCATGGGGTACCATCACAGTGGGTGTAGATTCACACAATACCCAAGGGAATATCAAATTCCCATCCTGAGGAGCTCTGCCAAATTCTCTAATGGATCACCAAGAATCCCCTGAGTACAGACAAGGACAATGACTAGTGAAGGAGGATAGTCCACGGACGGGCCCTTGATGTTGATACCTGTGCGTATGAATCTGTACTCTTGAAGCTGAAACTCAGCCTAGTATTATAGGGTACCTAAAGTGATGCCTTCTGGGAGCCTTCTTGTTACTTAAATGTGGCGAATCTCTAAGCCAAATTCAATATATAAATCCATTACCTTCCCCCCAGCATAGGGCATGACTCCCAAGGATGAACTTCCCTGGCAAGGAGGAGTTACTACCAAGCACCAATTAGTAATGCATTTTCCATTAAAAGGACCTTAACCAAAAGGGGGAAATGGTAAAGACAAATGAGTTTATATGGCTAAGAGACTTCAAAGTGAGTTGGGAGGTCATTCCAGAGGTTACGCTAATGCAAGTCTTAGTAGGATCTCATTGACTACCAAAGGAGATACTCTCCCAAATAGTGGGGTTACTGTGGGCTTTGGAGACATCTAGATACTATAGTCAGGGCAAATAGGTCAGGAGTTTGGGACCTTGCAAGTGGGCCCTACTTTAGAATTTATGCTCCCCAGTGTGACAGTGTCAGACTCAGTTGTGTTTTCCCTACAAATGGCTCTTCTGTCCTTCTACTTGAAACTATAATTAGTAAATGAATTCATGTGTGTAAGTCCAAGACACATAAATCTTTGGGCTATCCATGTGACAACTGGGACCTGAATCTTAACAGAGTTGCAACACATAAGGTCCACTTCATTGGTCTTACCCAGGACAACTGACAAGGAGGTGATGATGGACAACTACTATACCAAGGACTCGAGAGATTCTACAACTGCAAGCAAGAGGTCATCCATCAGCCCCATGGAATCAAAGCTCACTCTCAATTAAGACGAACTGGACATCACCCTCCTACAATCCTCAGGACTGGGGAATGAACAATGGACAAATGTAGACTTACCGGTGTTCTACTATAGATATATTATGATTTTAGCAATGGAAGAAATTATATCATTGATGTGGAGGCAATGGCCACTGGAGGTTCTAAGTGCAGGGAGAGGGAAAAACAGGTGTAATCCGGGGGCATTTTAGGGAAATGGGAATTCTCCTGAGTGACATTGCAAGGACACATGCAGGCCATTAAATATCTTCCCTTAATGTAAGAAATTGTGTGGGAGAGTGTGTAAACTACAATGTAAACAATAATCAACAGTAGTGGCAAAGCTCCCAAATGAGTTCATTCATTGAATGAATGTACCTCACTAATGAAAGATGTTGTTAATGTGGGAAAATGCGGGAGGTGGAGGAGCAAGGCATGTGGTAATCCAGTATCTATTTTAAGTGACATTTCTGTAATCTATCTTTAAAAATATATTAATTATTTAAGATGAATTAATAAAATGAAATACAACTCAGGTCTTCTGTTTAAGGTAACGTGTACTTTATGTAATGTAGGTTGATGACTTGTGAAATAGTGTGAAAGCTATTTTATCAGTAAATTGTAAAATGCAAAAACAAAAGTTTTGCTTTTTCCCTGTTTAAAGTTTTTTTATTGCTATAGTTCATATAATTTCAAATTACAATAACATATGGTGAATATAATAGAAATATACATAAAAATCACTCATCAAGTTAATATATAAGTAAACAAACATTACCTTTAGAAAGACAGGAAGATCTTTTCCTTTTGATTAAAAGGTTGCTCTCTGAAACTTGGAAAGAATTTTTTCTATGCTGTGAGATAATTCAGAGGTCAAAAGAGAAAGTAAAGGCCACATATTCAAGGTTTTCCCGGGAAGGGATAGCCAGTTAATTTCAAAAGGGATGTGACCATGGAGTATCTTCCCTCTATGTCCCACGTTTAACGTTGGTGGAAGCCCAGGTCAGTTCTTTTCTCCCGGATCCACTGGCCTCAATGACAGTCAGATGGAGGGCAGCGTAGTTCACAATGCCTAGTAGCTGGGGAAACCTCTGTGGAGAGAAGAGAGCAGCAATGTTTAAATACCCAGCACATGTAGAAGGAAGGGACGCTATCGGTAGGGTTGGAGCCACACACAGGGTTGGGAAAAATACGTAGTGCTGTGGTGGTTCTCAGGACCTCATCAAGTGTCTCCAGGGTTTTTCCCATCTTCAGTACTGTGTATTCTAATTAGAAGGGTTTGCATCTCGCTTGCTGTAGTTCACAGACCAATAGTTAACTCTCCTTTCAGCATTTCTTTCTTTCCCATGGCCTTTCTATAGGTATCTATAAGGCTGGGTACTCTTAAATGCTCTTTCTCTCACCTGGCGTCCTCTACAGAGGCCTCAGTATCTCTATCCCCTTGTGAGCAGCACTCATCTGGTCAAGGAGGTGACATTTCTCTTTAATCAGTGCACCCAGTGTGTCTGCAAGCTGCAATCCCTTCTTCTATAAAGTTGACTTCTCAGTGACTGCACTAATCTGAATAGCCATAAGAGACCCACCAACGAACCGATGGCAGGTGGACACACCACCGGATCCCACTGGAGACTGTGGTGGACTGTGTGATCTGAACTCATATCCTCAAGCAGCAGCTCCATCACTCCCTCTGCCAGCTTCCCAACAGTCAGTCCAAAGGAAATCTCCACAGAAAGACACAGCCCCTTTGTGGTCCTGAAGTCACCATAGGACCCTGCCCAGTAACCATGGATCCACCAATCACAGCAAATCCCAGAATTCTGCCCAGAATCCAGAAGCCACTGTCAACTAGAATAGGCATTAGCAGGTCTCAGAGCATCTGCAAAATCCGACACATTCTCTCCATCCCCACCTCCACTGCCACTCCCCTGCTCTGGTCATCACCATCCTCAGCCTCAAATCACCCTCATTGTCACCACCAGTTCTACCTTCCATACCCTTTGACAAAGACACCACAGCCACTATCTGCTTAGAGTCAAATTACTCTGGTGCCAGTGACTTTGAATGTCTGGCTCCCGATAGCCTTAACCCAGGCTCCCTGTGTACGTCACTTCCTGTCTGGCACGCTTTGAAAAATGCTTGGTCTTCACACCCCCCACACCCAGGCCCATTCTAGTGCCATCGCCTCTCCTGTCATTTCATCCTCCAATGCTATTCCCAAGGTGCCATCACTGCTTAGATGTGCCCTCCCGTGGCCTCCCCAGAGCTCTCCTCCCAGAGAGACCCCTTCCAATGCCCGACACTCCTGCCCTTCCTGCTCATTTGGCATCACCCTTTTCTTCTCCTGAAAAGCTATGTGCTGTATTTAATTTTCTTTTCTCGGATCTGCCTTTTTCTTCTCAAGTACCTGTTTGTTGAGGACCTAGACTTACTTTATCCTCTTCACTGCTCAACCTCCAGGCCGAATCCCAGTTATTTTCAACTGTGAGGAGTAACCTTTGCATTCTCATGGCGCTTTACATGGCATTTCTCTCCATTGCATCTTCCCACTTGCTCAGACTGGAACATGCCAATCCCCTTTTCCTGCCATTGATTATCTCCCGTTTGTACTCATTGTCATAAGAACATTGTTTGCAACTGACTAGACTTATCCTCAGAATAATTACATTTACCTGGGGATACAAATGTCACTGAGTCCTGTGAGATATATCCAGGCCTAAGAGGCAATGCAGAGGGATGGGTTGTGCTGGATTCCCTCAATTCCCCCTGGGTTCTTTCTTCTTGCTCAGAAAACGCATCTTGCAGCATGCTTGCAATGGAAGAAACACGTCAACACGGGAATTTATCATTGTAAAAAGGAGCAATTACTCTCTTATAAAGTATTAAATGACTTTAGATTACATTGTCACCTCTAAATATACTGCATATTTTCCTCCCCCAAAAAGCCATATCTCTTCCTTTGTTTTTAAACTGATACCTATTTAGATTAGAAAACAAATGTTACTTTGACTTGTAAATTAAGTTTTGGGAACACACTCTCACTGTGATAAATAAATTTAGGGAAGGACTACAGAATTGTTCTACATGATCTTATAGGGATTGATACAGGACATGTTGAATTGCATCAAGTTTATTAAAGTGTGTGGTCCATAATAAAAGCAGACTGTAAACCATTGACCTCGGTTGGTAGCTGTATTTCAATATCTGTACATCAGTTCAAAGGAACTTGCCATCCACATATAAAATGCATTTAATGGGGCTTGGGGGAAATGGGAAAGATGTTCGGTATATAGATGTCCCCTGTATTCAGTACAGGACATTTCTGTAAAGTCCTCAGTCTTCTTTGAGGACTACATGAAAAAAGTAAGACACTGGGGTAAAAAAAGGAAGAAAATATCACTGTACATAGAGGACAACAGACTTTACGGTGAATAAAGGCAAAATGTCGAAAACTATTTTTTTGAATATTTTGTCATTATTTGTTTTTATCCCCAATTTTTATTTTTTTTTATTTATTTTTATTGTTTGAAATGTTTTGTATTTTATTTCTTATTTTTTAAAATATCATTCTGATTCATTTTCTCAATAATTGTATTTGGTGATTTTTGTAGACTATATTTTGGAAGAAGTTTTGGATCACAAAAGGTCTACAACTGTGGCAGGGGAGGATCATTGGAACGGAGTCACTTTTATGTAGGACACCTGGGAGTCAACTCTCCTGCACAAACACATAATGCATAGAAAAGTGTTCCACTCTACATGTGGCATCGTCACTATAGGTAGAGATGGACACAATGTCCAAGGGAATATCAAATTCCAATCCTGGGGAGCTCTGCCACCTTCTCTAATGCATCAGCAAGCATCCTCTGAGTACAGACAGGGGCAAAAACTATTAAAGGAGGCCCTGTATATCAAATAAGTTGCATCACCTAGTCTCCAGTTCATTGGTCTCGCCCATGACAAGTAACAAGGAGGTGATGATGGACAACTACCATACCAAGGAACCGAGAGATTCTATCTCTGCAAGCAAGAGGGTCCATCCTTTGGATGCATGGAATCGAAGGTCCCTCTCAGTTAAGGTGGGGTGGACATCACCATCCCACAATCCTCAGGATTGGGGAATGAACTATGGACAAAAGTAGTCTTATTGGTATTCTACTATAGATATATTGTGATTCTAGCAATGGAATAAATTATATCATTGATATGAAGGCAGTGGCCATTGCAGGTTCTATGGGCAGGGAAAGGGAAAAACAGGTGTAATCTGGAAGCATTTTGGGGATGAGTTAATTCTCCTGAATGACTTTGCAACAACAGATGCAGGCCATTATATATCTTGACTTAACCTACAGAATTGGGTGGGAGAGAGTGTAGTTGACAGCACCTGTCATATGGGGAGGCCTGAGTGGAGAGAAGAGATCAGCACTGTTTAAATCCTCAACCCATGCTCAAGGGAGTGACTCTCCTGGGAGGGTTGGAGCCACACACAGGGTTTGGAAAATTACCATGGATCCACCAGTCACAGCAAGTTCCAGAATTCTTCCAGGAATCCAGCAGTACCTGACAACTTGAATAGATATTCAGTGAGTTTGTCTTGTCTTCATTACATTCAAATGATCTTTCTTCTTGCATTATTTTTAAATTTTTTATTGATGATCGTATGAAATATATCAAAATATTTCAATCTTATCTGTAAGAGTTTCTAATTTTAAGAGTTTATACTTCCCCTTCCCTCAGTATCCAACAATATGAATCACGACTTTTCACCCCTATTTTACTGTGTTGTATCTTTCTTTCAACACCCTGATGTGCACTTCTCTTTTTTTCTCCCCTATTATTAACATCCTGCATCAGAGTGGTACTTTCATTGCAAGTGATGAACCAATCATACAGAATCATATCAGTGCCCTAAAATCACCCCGTGCTCCACCAACTAAGACCCTGGCAATCAAGGATGAGTTTTAATTTTTTTCATGGTTGAAAAGCAGCTCAAAAAGAAGTCTAATATTTTGGGACATGTGAAAATTATGCAAGTGCAAATATCAGTTCCAATAATTATTTTTATATTTTAAAAAATGATCCTCAAAATACTGAAAGAGTTAAAGCAAAACACAGAGAAAGAACTAAATGATATATATATATATATATATATAAAAAAAAAAAAAAAAACAATGAATGAGCAATATGGGAATCTCTTGATGAGATTTCACAAAATAAATACTGGTCGTGATGAACTCATGTATGTCACTAGAAGTAAAGCTAGAGGATAAAATATGGGAATCTATAAAATAGTGAAGTCTGTAGTAGACAGTGACTATGGTTAATAATACAAAGAAAAGAATGTTCTTCCATGAACTAGAACAAATATTTATCAATATTAAAGGCTTAATAATAGGGTAGTATAGGGGAAGAAAAAAATAACCAATGAAAACTTTGCATGATAATTTAACAGTAAGAATGTAATATTCTTTCATCACTTGAAACAAAGGTACCACACCAATGCTAAGTGTCAATAATAAGGAAGTATAAAGGCTATAAGATTTTTTGTTTTAAACAAAAAGATAATGTTCTTAGATTAACTGTGGAGATTAAAGCACAACTCTATGATTAAACTGAGAGCCATACCATACACTTGGAATGGATTTTATGGTGTGTGAATAAAACTGTCCTTGAAAAATAAAAAAATTAAAAAATCATGGTTACAAGATAAATGGTATAATAAATGTGAAAATGTTGGAATTTCTCCAAAGAAGTCTATTATAGAAAGTCAAAGTATAGTTTGATCATCATTTCGATGGTTTTCAAGTGTCCTACGACAAAATTCTGGTTGAAATGCTAAATGAACTGATTTCTTTTAAAGGCCTTACATTATTGGTTATTATATTTAAATAAATAATATTTACTCATATTTCTTTTATGTTTATAGTGTAACTATACTGATTTGATCTGATCTGTTCTCTAAGCATTACAATGGACCTATTATATCAGTTGTTAATTAATTGAGGAAGCTGGGGCCTGGTAATTGGATATGAAGCTTTTCACCTATAAGTCATGGAATCAGATATAGCCCATGTGTTAGTAAGCTAGAATGATTACAATGGTGGCTTTTTGGTAGCATCTGTGAAGTATATTTAGGTCATTTGGAATTATGTTGGGATAATTGCTGACAGAACATGGGCTCATATCTATAGTCACTAATGCATTTCTATGGGTAGATGGAAACAATGTAAGGCCCAGGAACTGATAAAGCCAAGAGACATCTCTTTATTATTGCAGAAAGATCTGTTCTACTCTGAGACTTTCCTAGGTATTTCAATCAGTTCAACTAGTTTACTTAAGGTTTCAGTAAGATGAGAACTGAGAATGTATTGATGAACAGTCTAGATACCAAATATGAACAGGCCTGGGCAAGGGGATTCACTTGCTGACATTTTCTTATAATAGTGTCTCTGTGCTGCTCATCAAGCTGTTCTCTGTTCGCTGTTTGTAAAACATTGCTGAGTAGAAAGCAGGGTTATTACTAGCACTAGTCCATATTTCTCTGTATTTTCACATAGGCTTTAATATTAAGAGATAACTATTTTCAGGATGGAAAACTCTTGCCAAAGATATTTTCCCCTATATTTTTTTAAATCAGGAGCTTCTACTGAATATAATGTTTTCAACTTATTATTCCTTTTCTTTTTATAAACTTCTTGCTAACACTATTTGTTGCAAGAAAAAATTGGATCTACTCATAATGTGTGATAAAATTGATACTTGCAATCTTACTAAACAAGTAAGCATCACTATCATTTTATTTCTAGAGGGAGGCAACTTAGATTAGTGCTTTGCACGCAGTTAAAGAATCATTTTTTAAAACTTTCTCAACTATCATGATCAATAAATTTGTGAAATATAATGAAAAAGAAATGCATGAAAAATAAACATGCACCAAAAAAAAAAAAAAGAGCCTAAGAGACCTGTGGAACACCACAAAGTGTAACAATATATGTGTTATGGGAGCCACAGAAGAGAAGAAAGAGAGAAAGGGGAAGAAGGAATATTAAAAGAATTAATGCAGAAAATTTCCAAAATATATTGAAATGAATGAATTGAATATGCACATTCAAGACCCCCCCCCCAAAAAAAAAAACAGGATAAACTTTAAGAGAACCATGCTCAGGAAGAGAAGAGATTCTCAAAAGCTACAAGAAAAAATCAATGTGTTACATACGGGGCAGTCCCAATAAGCATAAGAGCTCATTTCTCATCAGAAACCATTGAGGAAAGAACACAGTAGTATTAAATATTTCAAGTGATGAAAGAAAACAATTGCCATACAACAATTTTATATCCAGCAAGACTGTCTTTCAAACATAAGGGACAGATTAAGTATTCCCAGATAAACAAAAGCTGAGGGAGTTCATTAACACTAGATCTACCCTATGAGCAATGCTAATGGCAGTTCTTCATAATGAAAGGAAAGGATGTTAGACAGTGGGTAGAAGTGGCATAAAGAAATAAAGGCTTCTGTTAAATGTTGGTAGCATTAATGCAAGTTAGTTTGTGTCATATTTTTTTGGTATGTGTCTCCACTTTTTACTTTTTACAGGTTCTAAAATGCGAAATGCATAAACAGCAATGAAAAACCTATGGTTTTGAACTTGCAGTATATAAGGATAAATTTTGTTACAAGTAAAATAAAAGGTGGGGAGATTAAAAGGTATAGGATCAGTGTATTTCCATGCTATTAACGTAAAGTTCATATGAAATCAAACATGACTGTCATAGATTTGGGGTGTTAAATTTTAACCCCATGGTAACCTCAAAGAAAATATATTAAAAATACATACAAAAGAAAGAATAAGAGACTCAAAACGGTACACTTAAAAAATTAAATATGAAAGTAGGCATTAATGGAAGACTTGAAGGACAAAAATGGCATAAATCCTACAAACCGTGTAGCAAAATGGCAAAAGAAAGTCCTGTATTATGAGTTGTGACTTTAAATGTATCTATTCAGCTCTCCAGAAGAAATGCAGAGTTTGCCAGAATGGAGAAAAAGAAAAAAGAAAAAAAATCATAGTCCAGGCATATGCTGTTTACAAGAGACTCACCTTAAATTCAAAGATGCAAGTAAGCTGAAAGTGAAATAATGGAAAAATATCCTATGCAAATAGTAAACAAAAGAGAGCTGGGTTACCTATACTGTTAGTTAAAACAGACTTTAACTAAAAAATTGTTATAAGGGACAAAAAATGTCGTAATATACTGATAAAGAGGTCAGTTCAAAAAAAGACATCACAATTATAAATACATATACATCTGATGGCAGAGCCCCAAAATAAATGAAGTAAATATTGACATATTTGAAAGAAAACATAGATGCTTTTAGAAAAATAGTAAAAGACTTCAATATACCACTTACAACAATGGCTAGGACAATTTAGAAGACCAAAAAGGAAATAAAAGATTGATTAATACTCTAAACAATCTACACCTAATAGATATATAGAGAACATTTCATGCTAGAGCAGCAAATTACACATTCTTTTCTAGTGCACATTGATCATTCTCCAGGATAGATCACATGTTAGGTCACAAAACAAACATCAATAAATTTTAAAATGTTGAAGTCATACAATGTATCTTCTCCAACAAAAATGGAAGGAAGCAAGGAATCAATGACAGAGGGAAAACTGGAAAATCCACAAATACGTATAAATGCACTCTTAAGGAAACAGTGGGTCAAAGAAGAAATCAAATAAAAATTAGGAAATATCTTCAGACAAATGAAAAATAAACACAACATATCTAAATTCTTGGGAGGCAGCAAGGGCTGTACTGAGAGGAAGTTAGAGCATTTAATGCTTACTTTTAAAATGATCTCAAATCAGAGATCTAATTTCAAACCTGGAACATGTAGAAAAAGGAGAAAAAACTAAACCCTAAGCAAGCAGAAGGAAGGAAATAACAAAGACTGGATAGAGATAAATGAAATAAAGATTTGAAAAATAGAGAGACTCCACAAAACTAAAAGTCATTAAAAAACAAATCTTTATACTAGACTGACAAAAACAGAGAACACAAATAACGACAATGAGAAATGACTGGGGATATTATAACCAACCCTAGAGAAATAAAAAGGATTATAAAAGGATACAATGAAAAAATGTACACCAACAAATCAGATAAGCTGAATGAAATGGATGATTTCCTAGAAACAGGCATTTACCTACACTGACTCAAGAAAATATAGAAGATATCAAAAGACCACTAACGAGTAAAGAGATTGATCACTAATCAAAAACTTACCAACAACCATAGTTAGGAATAATCTTTTGATGATGTTCTTTCATAATCTGTAACAATGTTCCAAAACAATGCAAAGTGTTAGTGGAGTAATGATATCTAGAAATTCTGCACATTATGCATGACTGTTTTGTAACACACAACTTCTCTAATAAAATATATATATATTTTTTAAAAAAAGAAAGAAAAAAACAACAAAAATGAAGAAAGAAATTAAAAAAAGAAAACTGCCTACAAAGAAAAGCCCAGGAGCAGCTTCTTACACTATTAATGAGCAATCTGAAGAGGAAATCAAGATGTCATGTCTACCCAAAGCAGTTTACAGATTCAGGGCAACTCCAATGAAAATTCTAACATGCTTCACTACAGACATGGAAAAGCCAATTCTCAAATTTCTATGGAAAGTTAAGGGACCCTGAATAGCCAAAACCATATTAAAAAACAACAATGAAGTTGGAGGTCTCACACTTCCCAATTTTAAAACTTATTACAAAGCTACAGGAATCACAGCAGCATGGTACTGGCACAAGGACAGCCAAATAGACCAATGGATTCTATTGAGAGTTCAAAAATAAATTCTCCCATCCATGGCCAATTAATATTTGACAAGGGTATCAGGGTCCACTAAATTGGGAAATAAAAGTCACTTCAACAAATGTTGGTGGGAAATCTGGATATCTGTATGCAAAAGACTGAAGGTGGAACCCTTTCACTGGAACCTATAATTAGGAATATACTACTTAAATATATGTCCCAGAGACTTAAATCTACAGTCTTTTCATATGCCAGTTGGTCCCTGAATTATAGAAGATTTACAAAAACTACTCTCCAGTTGATTGGACTCTCCCAGGACAACTAACAAAAGAATCATGATGGACAACACCCTCCCAAAAAACAGATTATCTACAACTGCAAGCAAGACAATTCCATCCATCTGCCGCCTGGGATCTACGCACTCTCATACTCAGACAAAGAGTAGGTATCACCATCCTAAAACCCTCAAGATTGAGGAATGAACAAACATAAGGGGAGAATGCAACTATAGACTAATGGAGATATTATTATTCTAGCAATGAAGGAACTTGTAACATTGATATAAGGGCAGTGGCCACCACAGTTTCTGAGGGGAGAGAGTGGATGGAACATGGAGCATGGGGCATTTTTGGGACATTGCAATTGTCCTGCAAAACAATGCAATGAGAGATATAAGCCATTATGCATTTTGTCAAAGCCTATAATATTGGGTGGTGCAAAGTGTAAACTACAATGTAAACTATAGACCATGGTTAATAGTAATGTTTCAATATGTGTTCATCCATTGTAAGAAATGGACCATACTAATGAAAGATGCTGTTAATGGGGAAAAGTATGGGAGGGGGAGGAGGTGAGGTGTATGGGAATCCCTATATTTTCTATGTAACATTTATGTAATCAAAATCTTCCTTAATAAAATGAAAAAATATATAAATAAATTAAAATAAAACGATGGTGGACTCCTACTTTATCCCATACACAATTTAACTCAAAATGGATAAAAGACCTATATTAAAGAGCCAAAACTATAAAACTCCTAGAAAAAAAACTTAGGGAAGCATGTTCAGGATCTTGTCTTAGGCAATAGTTTCTTAAACTTTTCACCAAAAGCATGAACAATAAAAGAAAAGGTAGATACATGCATCTTCATCAAAGTTCAAAAATCTGTGCATCAAAGGACTTCATCATGAAAGTGAAAAGGAGATATAAAGAATGAGGGAACATGTTCAGAAATCATATATCCAATAAAGGTTAAACATTCAGAATATATAAAGAAATCCTACAAATTAACAAAATAAAGACAAACAACACAGTTTTAAAATGTTCAAAACGTTGGAATAGACATCTCTCCATAGAAGATATACAAATGGCCAAAAGCACATGCAAAGATGCTCAACACAGTAGCCATTAGGAAAATCAAATCAAAACCACAGTGAGATACCATTTCACACCCCCTGAATGGCTACTATTTAAGAAAATAGAAAATTACAAGTTTTGAAAAGGATGTGGTGAAATAGGGACATGCATTCATTGCTGGTAGAAATGTGATGCAGGCTATGGAAAACAGTTTGGCGGTTCCTCAGAAAGGAAAGTGTAACATTATCATATGACCCAACAATCCCACTTTTCGAACATATCTGTCTTTTTTTTTTTTTTTTTAGATTTCTTTCTTTCTTTCTTTCTTTCCCCCCACCCCCACCCCAACCACAAACCCCCACTCATTGTCATGAGATTGCAGTCTGCTCTCTGTGTGTTTCTCTGTGTCCCCTTGTCTTCTCTTAAGGCAGCACTGGGAACCAATCCTGGGAGACTATGGAGTGGAGAGAGGCTGCTCAATCTCCTGCACCACCCCAGCTCTCTGTTCTGCTGTGTGACCCATTGTCTTGCCTCTGTGTCTCCTTTTGTTGCACCACCCTGCTGCCTCAGCTTTCCATGCCGGCCAGCACACCATGTGGGTCAGCTCTCCACCTGGGCCAGCTGGCTTTTCACGAAGAGGTCCCAGGAATCAAAACATTGACCTCCCATATAGTAGATGGGAGCCCAAACCCTTGAGCCTCTTCCACATCCCATGTATCTGTCTTAGTATGTCAAAGGCTGCCAATGCAAAATTACCAGAAATGTGGTGGCTTTTTAATAGGAATTTTATTTGCAATAAATCTTACAGTTCTCAGGCCATGAAAAGTCCAAATCAAGGCACCATGAGAGATGCTTTTTCACCAAAGTCAGCTATTGGTGATCCTGGTATCCTGCCACATGGTGAGGCAAAATGGCAACCAATCTTGCCAAGGTCCCTGCTTTCCCTTCAAGGCGCACTGTCTCCTGGAACTCAGCTGTGGGTAGTGAGGCATTTGACTTGTCTCTTTCCAGGCCTACTTTCTCAGTCTCAGCTGCTCCAGTTTCTCCCTAAGCACAGCTGTGGGCAATTAGGTATATGGCGCTTCTCTTCAGCTTTGGGCTTCTCTGTGGGCCTAGACTCTTGGGGGCTTAGTGTCTCAGCTGCTAGCGACCCTTGAATCTTCTCTCTCACATAGCCAGTTCAAAATGGCAGACCTCCCTTTTCTGTGTGTCTTCTTTCTCTCTGCCTCCATTTATATAAGGCTCCAGTTTCAGGGCAGAGACCCAACCTGAGTCACACCTCACTGACATCATCCAATAAAAAGCAATCTAAGTTGGGAGTGGATATAGCTCAAGTGGTTGAATGCCTGCTTCCCAAGTATGAGATCCTGGGCTATAATCCCTGATATCTCTTTAAAAAGAAAATCTAAGTAATTGATCTAATCAAATTCCCTTAACCAAAGCTAAAGCAAAGGATCTCACACCCACAGAAATGGATTAGTTCAAAAATATAATCTATTCACGACGGGATCCATCAAATTCAAACTGAAACTGTCGCAATACCCAAAAGAATTGAAACCAGAGACTCAAACACATATTTTCAGATATTTTCACCAATAGTTACAGCAGCATTATTCTTGCCAAAAAATGGAAGAACACATGAATGGATAACCAAAGTGAGGTGGAATATTCTTCATCTGTGAAGAGGAATGAAGTTCTGATAACATGAGACAACATGATGAACCTTGGAATAAGCCAGACACAAAAGGACATATGTATGATCTCAATGATATGAAATAATTAGAATAAGCAAACTCATAGTCAGAAACTAGAATATAGGTTACAGGGGCCAGGGCAGGGATAAGGAAGTGGGACTTAATGCTTAATTGCACAGATCATCAATGTGATTATATCCCTCAAAGGTGAATGACTGCTCCTCTCAAATGAATCTGCCCTATACAACCATCTTTTTTTTCGTTTTTTAAAAGAAGCTTTAGATTACATAAATGTTACATCAAAAATATAGGGGGTGGAAATATAGGGGATTTTCACATACCCCACTCTCTCCTTCTCCCGCACTTCCCTCCATTAACATCTTTCATTGGTGTCACAACAATCTCCTTTCCTTTTCTTAAAGACGTATTTCTTTATTTATTAACTTTTTTATCCATTTTTAGCACCCGCCCCTCCCTTTTTTTTTTTTTTTTTTCTGATTTTTATGTCCATTCGCTGGGCGATTCTCTGTGTCTGTTTCCTGCACCCTCTTCTCATCCTTCTCCTCCTGTCTTCACCAGGATTTGCTCCTGGGAATCTCTGATGTGAAAGAGAGAAGTCCTTTCGCCTAGACACCTTAGTTTCTGTTTTTTTGGCAAGGCTCACTCTCCTGTTATGTCATCATCTTGCTTCATGGCTCCGCAGGGCCTGGAGGCTCACCGGCTAGCAGGCCCTATTGTCCCATGCGCCCTCTATATTTTTCTTTATTTTTAAGGTGCCAGGTTGGAATCCAGGTCCCTCCATATGGGAGATGGATGCCCAACCATTTGAGCCACATCTGCCCTGACAACCATATCTTTTTACATATTCAGGTTACCTCTCCCTACCTTTACCTCTGGATCTAGAGCCAATAACAGTTCCACTGTTACTAGCCCAAAATAGCTGCACCAGAGCCCTTGAGGCTCCCTTACAACACCAACCCTACCCTTTGTAATCAGTCCCTTTGAAAATAAACCTTCTTCAAATTGTCCTAATTTGAGTGCTTCATCTATTTTCCTTAGGACTTTGATAAAATATATGATACTGGATTAAGTTGCTTAATCTTCATGAGTTTGTTTTCTCATTTATAAATGAAAATAATTTAACAATTACTCTTCAGATTATTCTGATGATGAAAAGTGATGCTTTAAATAGAGTGCTTGAAAGAGAAAAAAACGCAAAAATATAATCATTATGTTTATTTTTATTGTAAGGATTCGGTTCACTGTGTGCAATAGAAAACCCAACTAGCAATGACATAACTAAAATGAATGCTTAACAACCATTAAAAGAAATACAAACCTCCTTTCGGTTTTATTTTGTTGGTTTATTTTGTGTTTCCTTTTCAACCTTTTTTGGGGTATTGAGGTTGGACGTGTCTCAGGGCAAGACATAGCTACCTCTCTCCTGGCATCTTTTTAATACCAGGAACCCAGTGGCTCAGCCCCTGAGTAGCTAGAATGAAATAAAGTGAAAAGATCAAAATAAATTTTAAAAAATTTTTAACAGAAAAAAAACAAAGGAATAAAAATCATGGCAAATTTCTATTGCGGTAATGAAATTTTCATGATGAAAATTAAAAATAAAAGTTTCCTTGTATTAGAAAGAAAAATAAAAAGTAATACAAAACAGGATGGCTCCAGGGTTGATTAATTCAGGTGTTTGACACTATCATCTAAGACAGAAATCTGTTTTGTATTCTCAACCGTAAAAGGCATGCAACCTGATATCTGTACAAAATCTGGAGGAAAAGGCAAGGATGGTCATTAGGGAACCAAATGTATCGACATTATTATTAAAATACATGGTAGTGAGGTGGCTTCTTGACATCTCTGTCCCCTCCTAACCTCTCTCTCATCACATCAATGTGGTTGGGACTCAGAGAGAGTCTAGCAGGGTTGGAGTGTCTAGACCACAGTCTGAATGAAAAGGAAAAATACCTTCAAGGAAACCAGTAAGTGAAGAAGTGCTGCTATATCTGGAGTGATGATTAGGCTCATGTGTCAACTTGGCCAGGTAATGGTGCCCAGTTGTCTGGCCAAGCAAGCACTGGCCTAATTGTTATGATGACATTTCATAGACTTGAATTACCAGACTTGAATTATTGTTGAATTGGCTTCAACAATAAGAGATGTCTCATCCAATCAATTGAAGGCTTTAAAAGGAGAAGTGATGTTTTCAGCAGTCAGAAGAGAAAATTTTCATCTCTACTACACTCAGCCAATTTCTCCCCAGGAACTCACTGAAAATCTTCACTAGTGTTCCCAACATGCAGCATGCCCCAAGGAATCTGGCTTTGTGCATGTCCACAATAATGTGAGACAATTTTACAAAAAGCTTATAATATTTACAAGTGTCTCCTGTCAGTTCTGTTTCCCTAGATAACCCTAATACTCTTGGTGACAATGATAAGCCCAGTTGTAGAGGTATCCCATAACTTTGACAACAGCTTCTACTTCAGCCCCAACCTGATAGATCCTTGTAGCCTTTTCCCCACTGACAAAGACAATATCTGTCAAGGGGCTGGAGTTGCCAACATTAGAAACCATCTCTGGCTAACCTAATCAAAACAATCCGGCTTTCAACAGAAAGATATAAGGCAACTAAAAATCAGTGGCTGTGCTAGTGACTCCGTCTATAGAAAGAGAGATGACCCAAGAAAGATTAACTACAAAAGGTCCTGCCAAGGGAAGTCTGCCAGAGAAAGTCCACCACTGTGGCTGGTACTGCTGCCACTCATCATTATCATCACTGTCACTCATTGAAGCATTCAACATTTGAATTTTTGCAGCAGGGCCTCCAGATTTAAGGCCCAGATGGGCATGTCCAAGTAACCAAGCCTATTTCATTTGCATATACCCTAATGGCCTAGGGGTAAGGAATGAAAACCAGGCCCCTCTGAGCTTCAGTTGGCTCCCCTCCAAACCACAATGGTGTAATCTATTCTAAAAGTATAACCAACTCTATTACTTCCCTGAAGGAGATCCTTACTGGGACACACAGCACCTAGGATCCAGCTCCTACTAACCTCATCGGGTTTAAGAGTAAAAGACATCCCTCCTTCATTTAACCCTAGCTGCAGTGACATTCTTTCCTACCATGCCCCACAAGCTCTCTCCCACAGCAGCACTTGCACTGTTACTTCTATCGAGATTCTATCCCCAACTCCTGCTGCTCATCAGCTAACTCTTAGTCAAGCTTTAGGACTCCATCAAAATGTTACATTATCAGGGAAATTTACCACCTCTTCATGACAGAGCTAGTATCCAACTGTTTTCCAGCAATCTTTAGTTCTCATGGCGATCACATTAACACTAATTGCATCCAGTCTGTCTCCCACACATTAACCAGTTTCTGACTCTACTCAGTTGGCTTCAGGAAGACACAAGTCACTCAAAAGTGACTGCAGAACTTGAAGCTAATTTAGCTTGTACATACAGAACACATTTTCTCATCCACACACTTCATCTGAGCCCCCAGGTAAGGGCTATTACCAGAATGGAAAATTTCACTTTGAAACTGAAGCTCCTGAATTATAGCACAGAACTCCCAAAGTGAAATGCTTGGCCAGAATCTGGTACCCCAACATCACAAGGACAGGTGAACTATGCCTGTATTTACAGAGAGGAAGTTCAACCAGTGGAAGTTCAACATTAAGTAATGTTGATTAAGGATTAAACTCTTTATTTACTAATCTTTTCCATTTTGGTGCTTCATTGCAAATTTAAGCTGCAGAACATAATTTATGAGATAAAGTGGGTTTTTTAAATAAAGTTGAGGACTGCATTAAACATGTCAGATGATAAATGGAGACTGTAGGACCATGGATTGTGTGGTCTCTGTAACTTAAAAGAGATAACCCCTCATCTCCTGGTATGACACTATTTCTGCCCCTCTAGATTGTAAAGTCCTGCGACCATGTTGGGCTGAACATGAGCGCCTCCAAACTGCCCATTAAAGATGGAGAATTTTACAAGAAAGTGTTTCGGGTTCAAGAACAGACAGCTTACCTTGGCTTTTCCAGTATTTATTACTCCAAAATGTACTGTATAGGCTGTTCATGAAATTCTTGAAATTTAACTCAAAATTAAGTTTTCTTACCCATATCCCAAACAAAATCAGCTTCCTGCATCAGTGATTCTAAAAATGTCTTCAGTATAACTCACAGATTGGCAGTAAGAAACCAATGTGAATGTGAATTCACTCAGCATGGCACTCCTTTGATGCCCTAAAGCTTCCTAGAATGTATAGAATCATGTAGCAAGCATCTTACCGAAATATTTATTTATATACTAGAACAAAACAGTTCATACAATTTAATGTCTGATTTTTTCATTCTCAATTAACTTTATAGACCAGACAGAAAGTAAAGTTCAGCCACTACTGAAGAAAAATAAAAAGAAAATGTGGAAGAAATATTACTCATTCTGTCCAAATATCTCTTCTAAAAACCAGAACCCTTAACTTTCAGGTCTAGATGTGGCAAGAAAGTTTTGGGGCCCTCTGAAGCTGGAGAGCCTGAGCAGTTGGGTATGTTTGCTGCTTTAATGTAAACAAGTTAGGCAATGTCTGGATAGCTGTTTTTCAAAGAACTATGTCGGGCAGGAGAGACCTCAGTAATCAGCCCCGTGTCTGAAGCCTTCTGAAACTGTACTTAAGGCCTTCTGTTTGTAGTGGTTCTGAGCACTATCCAAGAGGTGAGCCTCCTATACTTGGAGGATCAGAAATCAGCAACAAAATATATTCACATGGGTTAACAGACTCCAGAGCAAGAAACAGAGGGAAGGAAATGGGTAATTCCAAAATGTAGACATTTGAGTCACTGGAATTAAATGGAAAATAAATGTTTGTCTGGTTTCAAATGAAAATACAATTAGCCCACATCCACTAGTCATCATGTAGTCCATGCTTATTCTACTAGTTAAATATTTCACTTGAGTCAGGGGAGTAGTGAACAATCCTACATGTGGTACCCTGTTTGAAGTCAGTGCAATAGTCACCTTCCTTGCTCACTATAACAAAATTGTGATGGTTACTTCTACTGTAACTTTTAGGGGTTTTACAAATGTAAAATCTGGTGACAATCATTAACATGTGTGACTTATTCTCACCAGCACAGATCTCTCTAAATACGAACATGTTTTAATAAGAAAAGATAATGCAGTTCCTCAAAAGTTATGCTTTCCTTTTCTGATGTTATTTCAACCACCTTGACAGATACATAAATATCCTTAGGTTCTTACCTCTTTCATGTACTTTTCTCCTCCAACACTCTTTAAAACCATGAGGAAAAAGACTATGTAAATTTGATTCCTACCCTCCCCACACTCTACCATACTGTCTCTAAGTGATCACAAAATTTAATTTCACATCTGGGAAAAAGAACTTAAATGGCTCTACCTATTCACCCCATTCCTTACTAAGAAGTAATCTTACAGTGGAAGTCTTTATTCCCACACCACCCCAAATTCACACAACTGTAAATTCCCATGTGTTTTTACTCAAGCATAATGGCGAGAACAGAGCTAGGCTTTACACTACAGAAGCATGTAAGCTCCATTTAAAAATATTTTGCTCACATTCCTTCAAACTGCCCATTTTGTAAGTTGATTTCAGCTAAATTAAACTTGCAGAGCTAAAAAAATACATAATTGAGTGCATTAGTTCCCAATACAATTAGTGATTGTCCATGATTTCCAAATGGTAATAGCCAGTACACCAATTGGAGAAGAAACCAATTGGTTAGCTTAAGTTCCAGCTAGATACCTTTTTTGGGGGGCATGGGCACTAAGAAAATAATGGCCTATAAATTTAATACCTTCATGACTCACATAAATGTAATATGTCTAACTGCACAGAACACACAAGCTTCAAAAACAGAAGGCTAACAAAACCTAAAGTTTTTATTTCACAACAACTTTTTCTGATACTCTCTGTGCTGCTAGAAATGAAAATCTTCAGGGTCCACAAATACAGCATTCATATTTCCTATATCTAGAGAAAAGGAACACAGACGTGCAAGAGTACTGGACCCAGAATATTTTCTGGTGATGAAGAAGGAATAGATGTCTCTTTGATAGTCTGTGTCAGTTTTCAAAGTTAGCTGGGATGCCCTTAAGCTCTCCATCATCTTCAAGCTTTTTTCTGTAGCAATTAACCTAGGACAAAAAACAACCCCACTCATCTCTCATATAATGCATTGAATTGACTGGGGAAGAGTGGGGGCAGAGGTACTACAAAGGTAACAACCATACTCATTTTGCTTAGCCTAGAAATGGCTTTCTAATTCAGCTTAACAGCAAAGACTAATGCATACAGTGGGGAGTGAACACTGGCTCTAACTAAAAGACATCTGGGCTGGCTTTTCATGAATTGAAGTAGTTCCCAAGATACAAGTAAATTAAGTTCTATAAAAATTAGAGGAGCTCCTGTCACTATGAGTAGTATAAGACCTGCCTCCAAGAAGCCAGAAATGCCCACATCCCATACCCTTCCCGGATATGGTTAGTATCTCATGCAGAGCTACATGGGAAAAGGATTATTTTTTCTCATGACTATGAAAATCTATATCTACACACAAATTCAGACACTCACACGTACACATCCATTTCAAGAAAGTTTTTTCTACCTATGACTATAGGATCCTAGAATCCAGCCACACACAGGCTCAAACACAATACTTTTTAACTGTGTAGAGCTAGTCTCAATATACTGTATAAAGCTCCTATCTTGTTTCACAAAATGACTGGGTAGGAACAATGGATATGGATAGTCATTGGGGATTAGTTTTTGTCTTAAGTCCAATCTACTCAGCAATGTTCTTAAGTCCACGGACTGGGAGAGATTCTGTGGGCACAATATGGTGGATGACGTGAGGGTCCCAGCCCACTATGGTAAGGAGGGAGTGATGGAGCGGGGACCAAGTAGAAACCCTCACAAAGTCATTATGGGCTTGACTTCTAAACCTAGAAGAGAAAAAAAGAGGTTTGGGCATGGTAAAGACCAAAGGAAATAACATATTAAAGGTCTGGAGAAGAAAGTGAACTCAGCTAATCCAGGGAATATTTTAGGGGTGTTTTATACACACTTCACCAAATGTATAGCCTCATCACAAGCAGAACAATGTAGCTCTCCACAGAGGTAAGTATCTATCATCCAGTCCAGTCCTCTGTTCTTATAGATGAAGAAATGGTGGCTACAGTGAGGTAGTGATATGGGTCAGAATCAGCATCACATCATGGCAGAGATCAAAGTACAGGTCTCTTGCCTTGTATCTTTCACCCTATAGCAAGCCAAATTTGGTATATGGGGTTCTTTAAGTGATGAGCAAACTGCTCCCTTGTGGAAGAAAGCAGGAATGACAGGCTCAGAATTACCACCCACCAACCACATTCTTCCTCCAGCAGGGACAAAGTTGGTTGTGGGTCAGTCCCAGCAACAGGGTGGTGGTCAACAGTCTACGTTGCTTCCATCAGGAGCAGATGAAAATTTTCCTTTCAAAAGAGATAAAGCATTATGCTGAAGATAAGACCCAGTCGCCCACTGCTCCCCTGCCCTGATCCCTGATTAGAGGATTCCATTTCAAACTTACACCTCAGAAAGGCCAGAGCCTGACACAGCTATTGAGCAGTCTTCATTGACAGAGGCCAGAAAGGGAATACTAGGAGGAGGGAAACAGGATTGTGTAAGGTAAGGCCCATGGATTCCAAGACAAAACCCTGACTGAGCCTCCTGTGACCCCATATCATACTATAAACTGGCCCAGGGGGAAGGTGCCCTGATGGCCGCTTTGTAAGGTTAGGGTCTGGCTACCCCTCAAGTCTGCATCACAAGTTCCATGGAAAACTGAGGAAAGTGGGCACAACCAGGGTTGAAAATCATCCTGGCAACTAACCAGCCCAATTCATCCTTCCTTGCAGGTTCAGTAATGACCCAGAAATTTCTAAGGGAAATAAAGCTTTTCCAACCACATGGTCCTAAGCCTACAACAGACATTTTTTGGGTGTTGAGCAGGAATGGGACCACATCTTAGCCATATTCAGAGAAAGACTCACAACCTCAAGAAGGATTATTTTCTTAAGAGACATATTTTTGTGTGCAAGCTGGGCTCTTAGCCTCAACATAGTTGCTACACCTACTCTCCAGCTCATAAGACTAACCCAGGACAATATGTACGAAGATGATAACGTACAACTACCATACCAAGGAACCAAGATACCTTATAACTGCAATTAAGTCCCATCCATCAGCCGTATGGGACTGAAGTCCCCTCTCAATTAGAGGTGGAGTGGGTATCACCATCCCAGAATCCTCAGGATTGGAGAATGAACTATGGACTAGAGAGGACTTACTGCTATTCTACAATAGACTTATTGTGATTCTAACAGTGGAAGAAATTTTATCGTTGAGGTGGAGCCAGTAGACACTGAAGGTTCTACGGACAGGGAGAGGACAAGTATAATAGAGGAGCATTTTCTGGACCAGGGAATTGTCTTGAATGTCATTGCAACATATAATACAGGCCATTACATATGTTCCCAAAATCTACAGAATTAGTCTGGACAGAGTGTAAACTACAATGTAAACTTTAATCCACACTTAGTGGCAATGCTCCAAAATGTGTTCATCAATTGCAATGAATGTGGGAAAATGTAGGGGTGTGGGTAGCGGGGCATATGGTAATCCTCTCTATATTTTACGTGACATTTGTGTAATCTAAATATGTTTCAAAAAAATTAAAAACATTAAAAAAAAGAATACTTAAAATAAAAAACGTCTAAGGTTTTCTGTTTAAGATGATGTATACTTTATGAAATGTAGGTTTTGACAGTGCAATAATGTGAAAGCTATTTTATCAATAAATTGTAAAATGAAAAAAAAAGTTTTGCTTTTTAAAGTTTTTTTATTGGTATACGTCATATAATTTCAAATAACAATAATAATGGCAAACAGTATAATAAGATATAAAAATCACTTATCAAGTTAATATATTAGTAAAAAACATCATCTTCAGAAATGTAGGAAGATCCTTTCCATTTGATCAAAAGTATACTCTTTGAAACTTGGAAGGAATTTTTTCCATGCTGTGAGATAATTCAGAGGCCTAAAGAGAAAGTAAGGGCCACATAATATTCAGGACTTTCCCGAGAAGGGATACCCTGTTCATTTCAAAGAGTAATTGACCATGGAGAATCTTCATTCTATGACCAATATTTAAAGTTGCTGGAAGTCTAGGTCATGTCATGTTCTCCTGGATTCACTGGCCTCAGTGACACTCAGATGAAGGGCAGAGTAGTTGACAGCACCTTGGCAGCCCTGTGTGGAGAGAAGAGAGCAGGACTGTTTAAATCCCCACCTCATATTCAAGGGAGGGATTCTGCAGGTAGTTTTGGAGCCACACACAGGTTTGGGAAAATTACCTTGTGCTGTGGTGGTTCTAGGACCTCATCAAGTGTCTCCAGAGTTTTTCCCATCTTCAGCATTGCGTCCACTTGTTGAAAGGGTTTGCATCTCTCTTACTGTAGTTCACAGACCAAAACAGTTAACTCTCCTTTCAGCATTTCTTTCTTTTCATTGTCCTTTCTGTAGGTTTCTATGAGGCTGGAGAATCTTAAACTCTCTTTCTCTTTAGTTTAGGGCTTCCTGCCCTTTCTCTCTTGCTGGTTGTATAGTAAGAGCCAAGGATGTAGTTGGTGCTGTAATCTGTGGAGGCTCAAGCTGCCCACAGTGCTCTCAAGGACCAATGAAGCTTCTCCCAACTTTCCCTTTTGCCAGGGGTAGGGACAGAGCCACAGCTGTGTGGAATAATCCAAGTCATGCAGTCCTAGACTGTAGTTACCCAGAAAGACTGATGAAGCTTCACGCCACTTTCTTCCCTGTCTGGGGGAGGAATGGAGCTGCAGGTGTGGGCAGCAATCTATGCAGTGCAGGTCCAAGATGATCACAGTTGCCCCAAAACATTTCCAATTATTCAGTCTGCGTCAGCCAAATGTACCTGCAGTTACCTGGATAGGCTGTTGCAGGGCCCGACAACTTCCTCCCTGTTAGAGGTGGGGCTGAAGCCTACGCTAGGGCTGCAGGCCAATCTGGGAGAAAGAAATTGGTCTCTGCCACCACCATGATTTTCAGGGAGCCTGGCCAATCCTCATGCAGGGGGTGGAGTCAAAATGGCAGCTATCAGCCTCCTTCCGACTTGGACAAATTCAGTATTCATCTGTTCTTAGGGTAATATTTTAGGCAGCCCAACTGACTAATCAGTAGCTGACATTGGTGGCCAACTGTCTCTTCCTCCCCTGTTTTTAGGAAATAGAGCTTACACTTTCTGCCACAGAATAGCTCCTGGGGTGGTTTGCACCGCCAAAGTAGGATGATCACCTGCCTCTTCGTCATGGCCTGTTATTTCCTGGAGAGGATGGCTCAGCTCCCCCCAGCTTCCTCCCTGTCTGTGGTGGGCCTAAGCTTAGGCTAGAGCAGCAATCTGATCTCAAAGGAAAGAAGCTGGTCCCTACCAGCACTGTGATCCTCAGTCAGCCCCGCTTCCCCTGTGTCAGTCACGGACATAAGATGGTGGCTACTGGCCCCTTTCTGATTTGGACAGGGTCAACTTTAGCTGTTTTAAGGATTATACTTTTTTTTTTTTAGCACATAAAGGGTTTATTTTAAATGTTTTAAGGATAAGATAGAGTTACATCATAATTATAAAAATTACTTACAGAATTAACAGATTTATATTGTTTATACTTCTAAATGCAGAGAACAGGGAACTGTC
>JAKSZT010053947.1:110057-128274 GCA_026826555.1 Tolypeutes matacus | reverse complement strand
ATTACTTTCTGTTATAATAATTGTTTCTGTTTTTCCTTTATAGAACTTTTACTTTTTAAAGACAATCAGCTTAAGAATGTTTTTAGGCACTAGAATTTGTGACAATGAAAACAGTCTTCTAATGAGCCTACGGCTTTCAAAAATTCAAGTCCAATGCACTTTGGGGTTTGGCACATAAAACAATAATAGAAATGAAATCTGTTTTAGAAGTAATTGTGATTTTTTTAAAAGAATACACAGTCCCTCCCAAAGCTGCATGACATATACAATTGGAAAATTACCTTCTGTTGGCACTACATAGGCTTCACCAGTGCATTTTTATCCTACAACCAGTAAAACAACACAGTAAGCAAATATACAGAAAACAGAAAAAATAAAGCAAAGATAAAAAAAAAAAACTAAATATCTTTAATGTGCAATTTAGTTACATTGAACATTCTACTTAGAATAGAGCATGCAAAAAAGGATGGTCTGTTTTTCAGATTTTTCTTTGAAGTTTTACATGGCAGCCTGACATCTCTCTCTCTCTCTCTCTCTCTCTCTCTCTCTCTCTCTCTCTCACACACACACACACACACACACACACACACACACATACACACACACACACTCTCACACACACACGCACTCACAATACAATAATACTTTAGCAGGTAAATGAGAAAGGCCAATAAATTTTGTACACAGATTCATGTCTTATGTTGTCACAAGCCCCTTGATAATTTTGGAAATTAACTTTGAATTCCTAGATAAGGAACCAACATTCAGATACCAGGAAAATGCAAGCAATGCATGCAGGTCTGAAACATGAGCCTAAAATGAAGCCCCAAACAAGGGGCTAGGGAGTAGACTTAGCCACAGCATCAATAAATGTGGGTTAAAGCCACCAAAAGAAAGAATAGGAAAAAAAAAAGGAAACAAACAAAAACCCTTCCCCTTTCCCTTGACCTGAAAGCAATAAATGAAACAATTATTAAAATAATCAAGTCACATTCTTCTACAGATTGGTAGATTATGTGTTGTATAATGATTCTTAAGTTGCTTGCAGAAAAACCACAATGCAAGTCATTAAGTAATGCTAAAACTGTTTCTTTTGACCCAACCCACAGGATACTTCAAGGTTATCTTTATTTTTCAGCCCAAATTCACTGTACCATGTTATGCTTATTTTTGTGTGTACAAGATACACCCACTCACTTTGTGCCACAAATATCAGCTTGGGCTCATGGAGTCAGGTTCAGCCTTGGGATTTACATGCAGGGACTCCTAAGAGTCAATAGAAAACATACAATAGATCTACTGGATGAAACTTGTTCAAACACTCAAGAAACATTTATGCCTTGGGTTCTGAATGTTTTCACACTGCATTGAGAAGCTTTCCTTTGGTTGTCTGAGGTGAAAAACTGGGCACAATGCAACTGTAGTCATGGACAGAGAATTGAGATACTGTATTTACATAGTGAGTAGTTCTTACCATCCAACAGCATGATGAGGCACAAACCTTAAGGCTAAAATGGGAATCGAGCAAAACATGGGGAGGAAGGCCTTTAAACTACTGAATCTCTAACTTCAAGACCAGTCACAGGAAAGAACTCACATCGACCTCTGTTGCAAAGCTTCTGGTGAAGGACAGCACATATGTCTAGCCTTCTGCCTACTAAATACACAAGATCAATTCTCTGGTCTCATAAATTGTTCCATGAAACTGGTTTCACATACCGACTTTCTTCTTGCTTTAACCACCAAGGCTCATCCAAAACAGATATGTGGAGATTTCGTTCCTAAACCAATGACTTTTGCAGTTCTATTTTGGTTTACAGCTACCATGCAGGAATAAACCAAGAAAGGGGTCTGTAGCTAAAGTCTGCTGTTATTTACACCCACAAGCTAACATGGATGACTGAACCTTATATGGTAAAATACCACTGACGTGCAAAATCCTAGAGTCCACTGAATGGAATCCACATTAACAGCATACTTGAAGCAAGAACATACAACACCACAAAAGGCTTCAACAGATTGAAGCTGTTATTTGTCAAGACATTCTTTGTGGGGAAAATCCAGGGGTAAAAAGCCTTCTGACCATAACCATATAGCAGTAAAAATAACGATGACAACAACAACAACAACAATAACAACAACAGCAACAACAAAAAGAATCCCAGAGAACTTTTAGAAGACAATGCCATATTTAAAACTTACATTTCTAATATAAAAGCAATGTGTTCTTCTAGAAACTTAAAACACATACACACAAATCACTGATGTACTGTTGCCTTTTAAATTCATGAACTAAAATCAAGGTTACTAATTTGTACAAATTAACAGACCAAATGTACCATCCAAAATGTAGCTGCATTATACCATTTGGACCAAGTAGCTGGATTTTGCTAAAAAGTATTCAGGATTTAAAATGTTAAAAAAAAAAAAAAAATTACAATGCTCAGAATTAAAGGCAGCCTTTTAACCAGAGTTCTACTCAATTTGTACAACTTGTACTATGGGTCTTAACTATTCAGTTGTTTTTCATGTTTTGACTTTTAAAGAAACAACTCCAAATTTAAAAGGTGCACTCAAATTTTGACTTTCAAAACAGATTGAACATTCCTACATGCATTCTGTGCCCAAACTTAATTTAAAATAAAGAATATAATAGAGTAAATACGATTAACTTGGGTCAAACACTCCTGTTAAATTGGCAAAAATTATTTAACACCTATCCCAATCCACAAAGAAAGGACTGCCAACAGTGTGTGTGTATATACATATATCTATGTGTATACATATAGCACATATATAAACACATAGACATATAGATAGGTAGACATAGACTTATAGCTCAAAAAGGCAGTAACAGAAATACCAAACTATGCTTGCATTGTAGCAGCAGAATAAAAGTGTAATGGTGAAGGGGAAATGGTTACGTTCTATTATAGTTTTAGATGACAATGATACTAGCTTAACTTTTACCAAATGTGTCTATAACTCTCCTTAAAACAGACAGTCTTCTTTTAAGAGGAAGGGGCTCCTTAAACAAAATGCTTTGGGTTACATATACCTGTACTATTCAGAAAAAAACAGTTTTGCTGGCAGAGATTGTGGGTTTGCAGGGACATTTAAGCTATTATTAAACTGGAAAGCAATCAAGTCATTACGTCAACAAATTATATATATAATAGTTCTACGAATTTGGCAAAGTTCATGATGACATCTAGGATGTTTTTACCAAATTGTAGACATGAGTATGGAAATCATCATCAAACTTGATGAAATAGACAGACGGTTTGGATTCTACTTGATGAACGATCATGCCTGTATATTTTGAGCCATCTTCTTCAGCATATTCCACTTGTTTGCCTACCAGGCTGTCCACAACTTCTCCTGCTTCCCTTTCTGCTGGAGGAGAATCATTAGAATCAGGCATAATGAGAGGGTCCCTTTCTTTATAGTCATCTAAGAGCTGGTACATATACAAGACAGGATCTTTCTCATAGGAAATGTAAACCATGTGTTCATTATACGCGCACATGCTAAGACCATTCCCCTCCATTCATCTTTAGAGCCATCTTCTGTCTCAAACATATGCTACACTGCTTTGCCAATCATTGTGTATGCTAAGTGTGCTTCACTGATTCGAGATGTTGCAACTGTATCAGGGAGTACTTAAGTGCAGAAACTCTTTCATCTTTACTAAGTTCTAGTCCATAAACACAGTCAAATCCATCGTATTTTATAAGATACAGAGAAAGATTTACAGGAACCTCATCCAGAACTGTTCCTTTCCACTGTGTAACAGGTCCATTTCCCTCTTTCCCCCCATGTTGAATTCTGCAGCCTACAATGTTCCACCAAGACTGGGAAAGAGGTTTGCTGGGCCGCACACTGCTCCGATGCTTTTTGTGGGAAGTTCTTTTCTTCATCATGTTTGCAGATACACCAGCATGTCCTGCATCAGCTCTGGACCACTGGCCAGGTGTCTTTCTAAATGGGGTCTTCATTCATCTGTATTTAAGTGAGCAGCAGAGCTGCTGGAGTAGGGTGAAAACTCAATAGCCTCCAATTTGAAACTTTTCACAGCTTTTCAATGTTCTTATTAATCCACCATCCAAGAGTCTCCTTTACAAGTTCAGCAAAAACACTTAAAGCACACAAGCACTCTGCCAGGCCGCCGTCTGCAAGCCCCACGTGAACTACCGCTGTCCCTATTCTCAGGATCCCCACCCAGGTCCCACCCTGAGCCAGACCACGCCTCCTCACCCCCGCCATGCCTCTCTTCAGGATTATACTTTAGCCCCCGAATTTACTAACCAGTAGCTGAAGATAATGATCTCTTCTTCCCCTGTTTTGGGGAAGTGGAACTTCCAATTCCAACCACGGAACAGCTCCCAAGGTGACTTGTGCCTCCAGTGAAGGATGGACACCGGCCTAAGTAGCTGGAGGGCTCTACTTACAAATCTTCTCCGCAGATGGGCACTCTCCTCCTTCCATTCATTCAAGGATGTTACAGGATGCACTTCTGGTCTCCTGGAGGCCCCAAACAAATCCTTTAGTTAGCTCTGGGTGATTACTAACTGTCCTGTAGCAGGAGCTGAATCTAGGAGCAACTTACTCTGCTGCCATCTTGCTGGTTGTCACTTCTTCCTTTATTTTTTAACTCATAACTATTTAGATTAGGGAAAATAATGTTACTTTGACTTGTAGCATAAGTTTTGGGAATACACTCTCACTGTGATAAATAAATTTTGCCAAGGATGACGGAAGTGTTCTACATGATCTTATAAAGATGGTTACAGAACCTGTTGTGTTGCATCAAAGTTTATTAAAGTGATTGGTACAAACTATAAACCTTAATGTACACCATTGACCATGGTTTGTAGCTATGTTTCAATATTTATACATCAGATCTAACAAACTTGCCATCCACATATAAAATGCAATTAATAGGGGAGGGGGAAAGGGGGGAAGATGTTGGGTATAGAGGAGTCCCCTATATTCAGCACAGGAAGTTTCCGTAAAGTCCTTAATCTTCTTGAAGGACAAAATGAAAAAAGGAAGACACTGGGGCAAAATAAGGAAGAAAATGTCACTGTACATATAAGACAACAGACCTTACACTGAATAAATGGCAAAATGTCAAAAACAATTTTTTAAATAAATTGTCATAATTTGATATTAACCTCAATTGTTATTTTTTATTTCTTTTTATTCGTTTGAATTGTTTTCTATTTATTTCTTATTTTTAAAACTATCATTACTATTTCATTTTCTTATTAATTTTACTTGGCTATTTTTATAGGCTTCATTTTGGAAGAAGTTTTCGATCACAAAAGGTATTCACCTGTGGCAGGGGAGGATCATTGTACAGAGTGGTTTTTATGTGGGATACATGGGAGGCAACTCTCCTGCGCAAACATATAAGGCATAGAAATGTGTTCAGATCTACTTGGGGCATCTTCACGGTGGGTGGAGATTCCCAGAATACCCAACGAATATCAAATTACCATCCTGGGAAGTTCTGCCACATTCGTTAAAGGATCAGCAAGAATCCTCTGAGTACAGACAGGGGCAATGACTATTAAAGGAGGATGGTCCATGCATGGGCCCTTTCATTTATGACTGTGCATGTACAACTGTACTCTTGAAGATGAAACTTAGTCTAGTATAGGGTGCCTAAGAGATGACTCTGGGAGCCTCCCTGGTCTCAAATGTGGTGTGTCTCTAAGCCAAACTCAACATATGAATACATTAACTTCCCCCAAGCATGGAACATGACTCCCGGGGTTGATCTTCCCTGACTACGAGAAATTACAACAAAACTCAAACTAGCAATGCAACTGGAAAAAGTCCTTTACCAAAAGGGTAAAAAAGGAAAAGACAAATGAGTTTATATGACCAAGAGACTTCAAAGGGAATTGGGTAGGCAATTCAGAGGTTACACATATGCATGCCTGAGCAGGATATCTTTGAATGCCAAATTACATACTACCCCAAATAGCAGGGATCCTGTTGGCTCTGGAGACATCCAACATTAGTCGCGCAGATAGATCAGGAGTTTGGACCTCATCAGTGGGGCCTACTTTGGAATTTATGCTCCCCAGTGTGATAGAGTTGGACTCATTTGTGGTTTCCCTACTCATAGCTCTTCTGTCCTTCTATTTGAACCTATAATTAGTAGTAGAGATAGTATGTGTAGTCCAAGTCACGTAAATCTTTGGACTATACATGTACCAGCTGAGCTCTGAATCTCTAAAGACTTGCAACACCTACTCTGTATTCCATTTGTCTCACCCAGGACAACAAACAAGGAGGTGGTGATGAACAACTACTATACCAAGGAACCGAGAGATTATACAACTGCAAGCAGGATGATCCATCCATTGTCCCCATGGGTTCAAAGTTACCTCGCAATTAATGTGGGGTGGACCTCAGGATTGGGGAATGAACTATGGACCTAAGTAGACTTATCAGTATTCTACTATAGATATATTTTGATTCTAGTAATGGAAAAATTATATCATTGATGTGGATGCAGTAGCCACTGGAGGTTCAGAAGGCAGGGAGAAGGAAAAACAGGTGTAATCTGGGTGCATTTTCAGGACGTGTGAATTCTCCTACATGATAATGCAGCTACAGATGTAGGCCATTCTATATCTTGACTTAACCTACCAAATTGGGTGGGAGAGAGTGTAAACTACAATGCAAATTATAATCAACATTAGTGGCAATGCTACAAAATGTGTTCATATATTGAAGTGAATGAAACTCACTAAAGATGTATGTTGTTAACATGGGAAAATGTGGGAGGTGCGGGAGCAATGCATATAGTAGTCCACCATATGTTTGACTTGACATTTCTTAATCAAAGTATGTTAAAATATACATAAATAATTTTTAAAAAATAAATAAAATTTAATACATTTCAGGTTTTCTGTTTAAGGTGTTGGGTATTTTATGTAATGTACTTTGGTAACAGTGCAATGCTGTGAAAGCTATTTTACCAGTAAATTGTAAAATGCAAAGACAAAAATTGTGCCTTTCCTCTTTTTAAAGTGTATTTATTGCTATACTTCATATAATTCCAAATTGCAATAAATTATGACCAATTTAATAATAATAAAAACAAAAATAATCAATATATAAGTAAAAAACTATCTTTAGAAATTCAGGAAGATCCTTTCCATTTCATTGAAAGTATACTCTCTGAAACCTGGAAATAATTTTTTCTATGCTGTGAGATAATTCAGAAGCTTAAGGAGAAAATAAAGGCCACATATTCAGGATTTCCCAAGAAGGGATATCCTGTTCGACTCAAAGAGGAACAGACCCTGGAGAATCTTCCTTCTTTGTCCCGTGTTTAAAATTGACCGAGTGGATTACCTACAAAGTTGTAGCTGTGTCTTGAAGCATAAATAAAGTTTAACTTGACTCACTATAAAAAAAAAAAAATTGCTTGAAGTCCAGGTCGTGCCGGGTTCTCCCGGATCCACTGGCCTCAAAGATACTCAGATGGAGGGCAGAGTAGTTGACAGCGCCTGGCTAGCTGGGGAGGCCTCTGTGGAGAGTAGAGAGCAGCACTGTTTAAATCCCCAGCACACACTCAAGGTAGGGACTCTGCCGGTAGGGTTGGGAAAATTACTTTGTGCTGTGGTGGCTCTCAGGACCTCATCAAGAATTTCCAGTGTTTTTCCCATCTTCACCATTGAGTCTTCTTGTTTGAAGGGTTTTCATCTCTCTTGCTCTAGTTCACAGACTCATAAAGTTAACAAAGCTTTCAGCATCGCTGCCTTCTCTTGGCCTTTTTGTAAGTTATTATAAGGCTGGAAACTCATAAAGTCTCTTTCTCTCACCTGGCATCCTCTAAGGATGCCTCAGTCTCTATACAGCTTGTGAGCAGCACTCATCTGGTCAAGGAGGTAACATTTCCCTTAAATCAGTGCATCCGGTGTGTCTGCAAACTGCCTTTCCCATCTTCTATAAAGTCGTCCGCTCAGAGACTGCAGTAATATGAGTAGCAATAAGAGACCTACCAATAAACCAATGGCCGGTGTACACACCCCTATTTCCCCGTGGAAGCTGTGGTGGACAACGTGCACTGAACTTATGTTATCAGGCAGCATCTCCATCACCCCATCTCCCAGCTTCCCAAGGAGAAGCCCAAAGGAAAGCTTCACAGAAGGACACAGCCTCTTCGTGGCCTTGGAGTCATCCCAGGATCCTGTCCAGTAACCATGGATCCACTAGTCACAACAAACTCCTGAGAATCACCCCAAATTCCATCTGAAACACAGCAGCAACTGATAGTTTGAGCAGATATTCAGTGAGCTGGTCTAATGAAGGATTTAGTAGTTAACATATTCTTGTCTTCATTATTTTTGAATAATCTTCCTTTTGCCTTTTTAAAATTTTTTATTGATTAAAATTAGAAATATAGTGAAAATATTCCAAAGTTACCAGAAAGATTTGCTGATTTTTTTAGAGTTTATACTTCCCCTTCCCATGGTATCCAACAATATTCATCATGGCTTTTCTCCCTTATTTGACCTTTCTTTCAATACCCAACACCTTTATGTGCACTTCTCTTTTTTCTCCCCTAGTATGAATATACTTAATCTGTCTGGTACTTTAGCTACAAATGATGTACCAATATTTTCCGTTTCTATTAGCTAAATTTCTTAGTTCACATTAGGGTTCTTTATTTGTGTTGTACAGTTCTATATGTTTTGACCAATGTGTCATTCCATATGTAGCCATTTGGCACTTTGATGTAATTATGAATTCCAAAAATCTATATTAGGTTATGCTTGTAAACTGATCTGTTCATCTGCCCATGATTAAGTTATAATTGGGGCTTTCATTGGGCCATGTCAGTAGGGTGTTGAGCTTCCCCACCTTGATGGCTGGGGAATCAAATATAAAAATCAAGGCAAACCACAGAGGGAGCAGTTTTGATGTTGGAGTTTTGTTGTTGGAGAGAAGGCCCCAGGATAGAGACGAGCCTTTCACTGAGAGTTCACAGCTGGCCTTGTGGAGGGAAGCAAAGCATAGAGAGCCTAAGAGTCTACAGATGACCTTGTAGAAGAAACAAAGGAGCTAAGCCTGGAAAGAAACGCAGCCCCTGGAAGAGAGGAACCCAAGAAGCCTGACCCCTGGCAAACGTCAGCAGCTGTCTTGCTCTAACACGTGGCAATGGACTTTGGTGAGGGAAGAAATGTATACTTCATGGCCTGGTAATAGTGGACATCTACCCCAAATAAATACTCATTATAAAGACCAACCAATCTTTGTTATTTTGCATTAGCACACCTTTGGCTGACTAATACACCATATATCAACCATTATATGCTCCACATACTAAATCCCTGGAAATCAAGGATGAGTTTTAAATTTTCATGGCTGAAAAACAGCACAAAATTAGTCTAATATTTTGGGACATGTGAAAAATACCTGAAACTCAAATTTCAGTTTTCAACCATTTTTATTTTTATATTTAAAAAAGTGATCCTCCATATACTAAAGGAGATAGAGATAAGAGAAAGAACTAAAGGATATGAAGAAAACAATGAATGAGCAATACGGGAATCTCCTGGGTTGAGTTCACAAACAGAAATACTCGTATTGATGAACTCAATAACTGAGATGAAAAATTCCCTGGATGGTGGCAACAACAGACTGGAGGTAGCAGAAGAAAAAATCAGCGATCTCAAAGACAACACTACTGAAATGATTCACACTGAAGAGCAAAAAGAGAAAAGAATGTTGTAGTGGGTTATTGAAAGTGTAATTAAAAGCAATGAATAATGGATGTGATTGTGGTTGAAAGGGGAAGTTTAGGTTCATGTATGTCACTAGAAGTAAAGCTAGAGGATAAAACATGGGACTGTATAACAGTGAAGTCTGTTTTGGAGGATGACTGTGGTTAATAGCACACAGATAAGAATGTTCTTCCATGAACTAGAACAAATATATATCAGTATTAAAGTCTTAATAATAGGGTAGTATAGGGGAGGAACAAAACAGCTAATAAAAACCATGGATGATAGTTGACAAGAAGATTGTAATATTCTTACCTCAATTGTAACAAAGGTACCGTACCAATGCTAAGTGTCAATAATAAGGAAGTGTAAGGGCTATGGGATTTTTCTTTTTGGAACAAAAAGAATTTTCTCAAAGTGACTGTGGTGACAAATGCACAACTCTGTGAATAAACTGAGAACCATTGATTACACTTTTTGAATGGATTGTATGGTTTGTGAATAAAAATGTCCTTAAAAAATTTTCTTTTTTAAATGGTTGCAAGAGAAATGGTATAATAAATGTGAAAAGGTTGGAGATCTCCAAAGAAGTCTATTATAGAAGGTCAAACTATAGTTTCATGATCATTTTGATTGTATTCAATTTCCTATAATAAAATTCTGGTCGAAATGCTATATTATGAACCGATTTCTTTAAAAGGCCATAGATTATGGGTTATTAAATTTAAATAAAGAATATTAATTCATATTTCTTTTATATTTATAGAATGGCTATACTGATTTGATATGGTCTATTCTCTAAGCATTATAATGGGCCTATTATATCAGCCTTTAATTAATTGAGGGACCTGGGGTCCTGGAAATTGGATATGGAGCTTTTCACCTCTAAGTCATTGAATTAAATCTAGCCCAAACTGGTAGTAACCAAGAATGATTACAGTGGTGGCTCTTTGATGGCTTCTGTGAAGTATATTTAGTTCATGTTGAAGTACGTCAGTATAATTGCTGACAAAACATGGGATCATATCTATATTCACTATTGCCTTTCTGTGGGTTGATGGAAAAGGATGTAATGCCCACGAACTCATAAAGCCAAGAGAGATCTCTTTATTATTGCAGAAAAATCTGTTCTACTCTGAGACTTTCCTAGGTATTTCAGTCATATCAACTATTTTACTTAAGATTTTAGTAAGATGAGAACTGAGAATGTACTGATAAACAGTCTAGAGTCCAAATCTGAACAGGCCTGGGCAAGGGGCTTAACTTGCTGACATTTCCTTATAATCTTGTCTCTGTGCTGCTCACCAAGCTATTCTGTGTTTAATATTTGCAAAACAGTGCTGAGTAGATAGTAGACTTATTATGAGCACTGATCCATATTTCTTTATATTTTCACATAGGTTTTAACATTAAGAGATAACTATTTACAAGATGGAAAACTATTGCCGTAGATATTTTCTTTAATGTTTTTTTTTTAATTCAGTAGCTTCTATTGAATATAATGTTTTCAACTTACTATTCCTTTCTTATAAACTTGTTGCTAACACTATTTGTTGCAAGAAAAATTTGGATCTCTTCTTAATGTGTGATAAAATTGATAATTGCAATCTTACTGAACAAGTAAGCATCACTATCATTTTATTTCTCTAGAGACATAACTTAGATTAGTGATTTGCAAGCAGTTAAAGAAGCATTTTCTTTTAATTTCTCAACTATCATGATCAATAAATTTGTGAAATACAATAAAAATGAAATATCTGAAAAATAAACACATGCAAAAAAAAAAAAAAAATCAGAACCTAAGAGACCTGCGGACCATTATCAAGTGTAACAATATGTGGATTACAGGAGCAATGGAAGAGAAGAAAGAGAGAAAGGGGAAGAAGGGATATTAAAAGATATAATGGCAGAAAACTTCCCAAATTTATTGAAAGACATTAACATGCACAATCAAGAAGTACCCCTGCCCCCAAAAAGAAACAAGCAGGATAAACTTTAAGAGAACCATGCCCAGGCAGAGAAGAGATTCCCGAAAGCCACAATATAAAATCAATGTGTTATATATAGGGGATTCCCAATAAGCATAAGATTTGATTGTCATAAGAAACCTTTGAGGAAAGAATGCAGTAGTATGAAATATTTAAAGTGATGAAATGCGAATATTCTTGCCATCCTGATTTTGTGAAAATCTGGGTAGGCTAAGCATTCACTATATTAGAAACCATTCGTGTGTCCCCAGACCTAGTTTTTCTCCCTAGGTCTAGTTTTTAGAATGCTGGTGATAAACTAAGCCTGATTTATTATATGACCATCCCATATGGGAAATGACTGTAATTGTAGGTTCTTTGGTCAACCTTAAGTGATATAGCAGGGGAACGGATGTAGCTCAAATGGTTAAGCATCCACCTCCCATATGGAGGGACCTGGGTTCGATCACGAGGATCTCCTGATAAAAATTAAAATAAAGAAAAACATAGAAAGCGTGTGGGCCACAAGGCCCCATGTGCAGGTGAAATCCCAGGCCCCATTCGTAGGTGAACTCTCAGACCTCACGAGCCATGCAACAAGATGATGACATAACAGGAGAGTGACACAAGGGAGAGCCAAGATGAGATGCACCGAAAAACCAGGAAAACCGTGGCACAGGTGGTAGGACGCCTCTTTCCAACATCGGAGTTTCTGAGGATCGAATCCCAGTGAAGACTGGAGGAGAAGAATGAGAAGAGAGGGCAGGAAATAGACACAGAAAGTTGCCCAGCAAATGAACACAAAAACAGCAAAAATGGATGGGGGTGGAGAGGGAAATGGATAAAAGGAAATAAATAAATCTTTAGAAAAAAAAGGTATAGGGGAGTAAGATACGGACTATAGCTAGTAGTAATATTTTGATGATGCTCTTTCATAGTTTTTCACAAATGTTTCACAACAATGCAAAGTATTTGTGGTGGGGTGATTTGTGGGAGCCTTGTATGATATTATGCATATTTTTTTTGTAAGTACACAAGGTTTACGGAACACTTGTTGTTTCTGTATATTCATGTATAAATGATATACTTAAATAAATTGATTTAAAGGAAAGAAATAAATAAAGTTATGAAAGAAAACGATTGCCAACCAAGAATTTTATATCCAACAAGACTGCCTTTCAAAAATGAAGGAGAGATTAGGTCATTCCCAGATAAATAAAAGCTGAGGGAGTTCATTAATACTAGATGTGCCCTATGAGCAATGCTAAAGGCAGTTATTCATCCCGAAAGGAAAGGACGTTAGAGAGTGGTTAGAAGTGGCATAAAGAAATAAGGCCTCCATTAATATATGGGTAACATAAATGCAAGTAAAATTCTGTTGTATTTTTTTTTTTTTTGGTATATGACTCCTGTTTTTACTTTAAACAGGACCTAAAACACAAAATGCATAAACAACAGTGAAAATCCTATGATTTTGAACTTACAATATACAAGGATATAATCTATAACAAGGAAAATAAAAGAAGGGAAGATGGAAGGGTATAGGATCAGTGTATGTCCATGCTATTGAAGTTAGTTCATATGATATCAAACATGGCTGTCATAGATTTGTGGTGTTAAATTTTGAACACTTGGCAACATCAAAGAAAATATATTTAAAATATATACAAAAGAAATGATAACAGACTCAATACGATATACTGAAAAAATCAAATACGAAAGTAGACATTAATGGAAGACTTGAAGGATGAAAAAGGTATAATCATACAAAGTCTATGTAGCCAAATGGCAGAAGAAAATCCTGTACTATGAGTTGTGACTTTAAATGTAAATCGATTAAACTCTCCAGTGAAAGGGCAGAGTTCGACAGAATGAATTTAAAAAAAAATTTTTTTTAAACAGCATGATCCAACCAATGCTGTTTACAAGAGACTGGCCTTAAATTCAAAGACCCAATTAAGCTAAAAGTGAAAGAATGCAAAAAAATACCATGGAAATGGTAAACAAAAGAGAGCTGGGTAACCTAGTCTATTAGATAAAATAGGCTTTAACTCAAAAATTGTTATAAGGGACAAAGAATGTCACTATATACTGAAAAAGGGGTCAGTTCAAAAAGAAGACAACACAATTATAAATATATATACATCTAATGGCATAGTCCCAAAATAAATGAAGTAAATATTGACATATTTGAAAGGAAATATACATGGTTCTTGAATAATTGTATAAGACATCAATATACCACTTACAATAATGGATAGGACAATTTAGAAGATCAAAAAGGAAATAAAAGATTGAATAAAACTCTAAACCAACTAGACCTAATAAATATATAGAGATCATTTCACCCAACAGCAGCAGAATACACATTCTTCTCTAGTACACATGGATCATTCTCTGGGATAGATCATATGTAAGATCACAAAACAAACATCGATAAATTTTAAAATGTTAAAGTCATACACTGTATATTCTCCAACCAAAATGGAAGGAAGCAAGGAATCAATTACAGAGGGATAACTGGAAAATATACAAATTTGTGAAAATTAAACTGCACTCTAAAGCAAGCAATGGGTCAAAGAAGAAATCAAAGAAAAATTAAGAAATATCTTCAGGCAAATGAAAACAAAAACACAACATATCTAAACTCATGGGATGCAGCAAGTGCTGCACTGAAAGGGAATTATAGCTTTTAATGTTTACTTTAAAAATGATCTCAAACCAGAGATCTAACTTCATAACTGCAGGATCTAGAAAAAGAAGAGCAAACTAATACTAAGCAAGAAGAAGGAAGGAAATAACAAACACTCGAATAAAGATCAATGAAATTAAGATTTGAAAAATAGAGACTCAATAAAACCAAAGTCGTTAAAAAACAAATCTTTATACTAGTCTGACAAAAAAAGTAAACACAAATAACTAAAATGAGAAATGATTGGGGATATCACTACCAACCCTAGAAAAATAAAAAGGATTATAAAAAGATACTATGAACAACTGTACACCAACAATTCATATGACCTAAATGAAATGGATGAATACCTAGAAACAGGCAAACTACCTCCAATGACTCAAGAAAAGATAGAAGATCTCAAAAGACCACTACTAGTAAAGAGATTGTATCAGTGATCAAAAACCTGCCAACATCCATAGATAGTAGTAATCTTTTATTGATGTTCTTTCATAATCTGTAACAATGTTCTACAACAATGCAAAGTGTTGGTGGAGAAATGATGTATGGAAATTCTGAACATTATGCATGACTATTTTGTAAGCACACAACTTATCTAATAAAAATATATATATATTAAAAAAAAAGAAGAAAGAACTAAAAAAAATAAAACCTGCCAACAAAGAAAAGCCTAGGAAAAAAAAGAAAAGAAAAGACTAGGACCAGATGGTTTCACTGGTGAATTTTACCGCAATTGCATGTAGAATTAACACCAATCCTACTCACACATTGCCAAAAAATTGAAGAGACTGGAATACTACCTAATTTCTTATAATAGAACAACACCACCCAAATATCAGAGTTAAATAAAAATACCAAAGAAGTGAAAAGTACAGACCAATATTCCTTATAAATATAAATGCAATACCTCAACAAAATACTAGCAAACAAAACCCAAAAGACAATCAAAAGAATTATACACCACTATGCAGTGGGATTTATCCCAGGTATGGAAGACTGGTTCAATGTAAGAAAATCAATTAATATAATACATCACATTAATAGAATTAAGGAAAAAAATTATCATCTCAATGGATGCAGAAAAGGACTGTGACAAAATCCACCTCCCTTCCTTGATATAAACACTTAGAAAACTAGGAATAGAAAGAAACCTCCACAACAAGATATGGGGCATGAATGAAAAAACCAAGCTAACATCATACTCAATGGTGAAAGACTGATAGCTTTCCCTCTAAGATCAATAACAAGACAAGGATGCCCACTGTCACCACTGTTATTCAACATTGCACTTTCAGCTCTCGCTAGAGCATTAAGGCAGAAAAGAAATAAAATGTATCCAGGTTGGACAGAACGAAGGAAAACTTTCCCTAATTTGCAGATGGCATGATCTTATGACCAGAAAATCCTCAAATATCCACAAAAAAGCTTCTAGAGCTAATAAATGAATTCCTCAAAGGGGCAGGGTCCAATATCAACATGCAAAAATCAGTAGTTTCTTACACTATTAAGGAGCAATCCGAAGAGGAAATTAAGATGTCAAGTCTGGCCAAAGCAGTTTACAGATTCAAAGCAAGCCCAATCAAAATTTTAACAAGCTTCACTACAAACATGGGAAAACCAATTCTCAAATTTCTATGGAAAGGTAAGGGGCCCTGAATAGCCAAATCCATATTAAAAAACAACAATGAAGTTGGAGGACTTACACTTCTCATTTTAAAACTTATTACAAAGCTACAGGAATCACAGCAGCCTGGTACTGTCTCAAGGGCAGCCGAATACACTAATGGAATCTAATTGAGAGGTCAAAAACAAACCCTCACAACCATGGGCAATTGATATTAACAAGAGTATCAAGTCCACTAAATTGGGAAATAAAAGTCTCTTCAACAAATGGTGGTAGGAAATTAGGATATCAGTATGCAAAGACCAAAGGTGGACCCCTTTTATTTGAACCTATAATTAGCAATATTCTAGTTAAGTATATGCCCCAGAGATTTAAATCTTCAGTCTCTTCATATGCCAGTTGAGCCTTGAAACTCAGCAGAGTTGCAACACCTACTCTCCAGTTCATTGTACTCTCCAAAGACAAATAACAAAACAATGATGATGGACAATACCCATCCTAAAAAAACATATTATCTACAACTGCAAGCAAGACAGTTCCATCCAACTGCTGTATGGGATCTAAGCCCCTCTCAATCAGAAAAAGAGTGGGTATCACCATCACAAAATCCTCAAGATTGAGGAATGAACAAACATAAGGGGAGAATGCAACTATGGACTAATGTAGATATTATTATTCTATCAATGGAAGACCTTGTAACATTGATGTAAAGGCAGTGGCAACCAGAGGTTCTGAGGGGAGGGAGAAGATGAAACATGTAACATGGTGCATTTTGGGGATATTGGAATTGTCCTGTATGACATTGCAATGATGGATACAAGCCATTATGCATTTTGTCAAACATATAAAATTGGGTGGTGCAAAGTATAAACTATAATGTAAACTATAGACCATGATTACTTGTAATTCTTCCATATGTGTTCATCAATTGTAAGAAATGTACCACACTATTGAAAGATGTTGTTAATGTGGAATAGTATGGGAGGGGGAGGAGGTGAGGTATATGGGAATCCCCTTTATTTTCGATGCAACATTTATGTAATCTAAAGCTTCTTAATAAAATGAAATAAAATAGAAATAAAATAAAATAAAATAGAAAGAATGTGGACTCTCCTACCTTATCCCAAATACAAAGTGTACTCACAATGGATAAAAGACCTATATTTAAGAGGCAAAACTATAAAACTCCTAGAAAAAAACATAGGGAAGCATTTCATGACCTTGTCTTAGGCAATCATTTCTCAGACTTTACACCAAAAGCATGAACAATAAAAGAAAAGAGACCTGTGTCTTAATCAAAGATAAAAAATCTATGCATCAAAGAACTTCATCATGAAAGTAAAATGACTATCTAAAGAATGGGGGAAAATATTTAGGAATCATATATCCAATAAAGGTTTAACATACAGAATACATAAATAAATCCTACAACTTAACAACATAAAGACAAACAACACAGTTTTAAAATGTGCAAAACGTTGGAATAGACATCTCTCCAATGTTATACAAATGGCCAAAAGCACAAGTAAAGATGCTCAACATCATTAGCCATTAGGAAAATGCAAATCAAAACCACAGTGAGATACCTTTTCACACCTCTAGAGTAGTTACTATTTTAAAAAAAGGAAAACTACAAGTTTTGGAGAGGATGTGGAAAAATAGGAACACTCATTCATTGCTAGTGGAAATGTGAAATGATGCAGCTGCTGTGGAAAACAGTTTGGCGATTCCTCAGAAAGGTGAGTGTAAAATTACCACATGACCCAACAATCCCACTTATAGGTATATCTCTCTCTCTTTCAATTTTTTAGATTCATTTATTTATTCTCCCCACACCCCCATCCTCGACCTCATTGTCTCTCGCTTGCTGTCTGCTCTCTGTGTGTTCCTTTGTGTCCACTTGTCTTCTATTCAGGCAGTAATGGGAAACGATCCTGGGACATTATGGAGGGGAGGGAGGCTACTCAACCTCCCGTGCCACCACAGCTCTCTGTTCTGCTGCCTGTCCCATCGTCTCTCCTATGTGTCTCCTTTCGTCGCGCCAGCCTGCTGCGCCAGCTCTCTGTGCGGGCCAGCGGTCCTGCGCAGGCCTGCTTGCTTTTCACCAGGATGCCCCAGGAATCAAACCTGGACCTCCCATATAGTAGATGGGAGCCCAATTGCCTGAGCCACATCCACTTCC